>JAZGLO010000416.1:0-365000 GCA_036873155.1 Biomphalaria sudanica
TCATTCTTTCTCTCTCTCTCTCATTCTTTCTCTCTCTCTCTCTCTCATTCTTTCTCTCTCTCTCTCATTCTTTCTCTCTCTTTCTTCTCTCTCTCTTTCTTTCTCTCTCTCTCTTTCTTCTCTCTCTCTCTCTTTCTTTCTCTCTCTCTTCTTTCTCTCTCTCTCTTCTCTCTCTCTCTTCTTCTCCTCTCTCTCTTTCTCTCTCTCTCTCTCTCTCTCTCTCTTTCTTCTCTCTCTCTCTCTTTCTCTCTCTATCTTTCTCTCTCTCTCTCATTCTTCTCTCTCTCTCTCATTCTTTCTCTCTCTCTCTCTCTCATCTTTCTCTCTCTTTTCTTCTCTCTCTCTTTCTTTCTCTCTCTCTCTCTTTCTTTCTCTCTCTATCTTTCTCTCTCTCTCATTCTTTCTCTCTCTCTCTCTCATCTTTTCTCTCTCTCTCTCTCTCTTCTTTATTCTTTCTCTCTCTCTCTCTCATTCTTTCTTTCATTCTTTCTCTCTCTCTCTCTCATTCTTCTCTCTCTCTCTCTCTCTCATTCTTCTCTCTCTCTCTCTCATTCTTTCTCTCTCTCTCTTTTTCATTCTTTCTCTCTCTCTCATTCTTTCTCTCTCTCTTTCTCATTCTTTCTCTCTCTCTCTCTCATTCTTTCTCTCTCTCTTTCTTCCTCTCTCTCTCTTTCTTTCTCTCCCCTCTCTTTCTTACTCTCTCTCTCTCATTCGTTCTCTCTCTCTCTTTTTTTCTCTCTCTCTCTCTTTCTTTCTCTCTCTCTCTCATTCTTTCTCTCTCTCTCTCTCATTCTTTGTCCCCCTCTTTTTTTTATTTATGTGGGGATTTAGCACAGAAGAACTAATCGAATGACGAAGGCAACTCAGAGGCTACTTTCAAGTGTTTATTATACACTAAAAAACAACCTGCTGCCTTGAACAAAACAATGAACGTATGAAGAACACAACAGGATTACACAAGGTGGTAGGCCTGTTGGAGTGGATACGGACCAGCGAGTTTCAATGAAGAATACCAGCAGGAACAAAAATTCAAATCGGTTGTTTGGCGGTTTCCGGGGCAGAGGTCAACGCGATATTTTGCTGACCGGCGCTTGGTCAAGCTTAGCCGACGAGTATATTGTTATGACTCTACAATGCACGCTGTCATTAGGTGTGAGACTGCGCACCATGAGACACAGGACAGAGACATGAAATAAGGTTTTTGTTGTTATCTTTAGATATTACATTGTTTATGTATTCACTCTGCAGCTGTCTACTTACGTTTTGGGTTAAGTGTTTAATTTTTATATACTTTTTGTAAACTCTTTCTGCCTTAGTTTCTTTAAATTTTCTATATAGGTTTTCCTTCTGTTTACAAAGCTTCTTTAGTCTATTATTAAACCAGCATTTATTTATTTTGTTTGATGTGTATTTAGTTGGTATATGATTTTCTATAATGCTTTTAAGATGGTTTTAATGAACTTCCAGAGGTCATCGACTGGTTGGTTAATGTCTTTTTCTAATAAGAATGTTTGTTGAAAGTTTAATGCAGCTTGGTGTAGTTGTGTTAGGTTACATTTATTCCAGAGTAATGCGTTCCAACTGACATATATCTATAAAAATAGATTATACACAATTAATTAAAGACATTCACCCGTGACAAATATGCTGAAAGAAATGTGCTTAGAGATAGGAACAACAAAAATGCTTTGAAAAACCAACTGACATGAAAACAAATAACCAACGTCTAAAATCATTCATCTAGTTATTTATGGCAGCGATTCTTAACCTGTGAGTCGCGACTCTTGTGAGGTCTGTGGACTATTTTTTTTTGTTTGGTAGCGTAAGAATATAGAGTCTTTTTTTTGTTTGTTGGTTATTTGCTTTTCTAACTTAACATACCATAATTAAAACGATACACGTTTTTCCGTTGTCTGTCACTTTTTGTTTTAAACTACGATTCAAGGATAGATGTTGCAGACAACTGAATCAGAATTGATGTCAAAGAAATTAGCTACATGTAAAAAAAAGAACAAGCATGAAATAAAGGAGGAAAAAAAAAACAACAAAAGCAGGTGGTACTAAAAAGGTCGAACTGGTTGTTCCATAGATGACCCCGCCTTTGGTAGTTTATCTCCCTTTTCATTTCCCATGATGTGTCCAGACATCCACTGTAATGTGAGTGTGATGTTTACTCTTGACATCATCTGGTGCAGTGGCGTAGCTAGGACTTTGCCATCATTTGGGGCTTGAAATCTTTGGGGTGGCCCTGCATTTTGCGTAATATTTAATATTTAATGTAAAAAACAATTTCGAACACTCATTTGAGGCCCCCCCCCTCCACAAGTGGGGTCTCGGGGGGAGATTATCAAATTCTCCATCTTCCTCCCCCACCCTAGCTACGCCACTAATCTGGTGAAGTATCATGATCAATGTTTTCAACTCTCTTGGGCTGGAGGAGCTGCTGCTTTTGCTAGAAGAGTAGATTGGGAGTCTGTAAAGACAACAATATCTGATCGAATAGTATTCCAGCAAAGAATTTTGTTTTCAACTGATTGCCTCCCATTTCGGCCTGGTGAGGTTTAACAAATTTTTAATCTTATCTTATAGCCGTTTTGATTTGTGTGTATCGTCTGAACCTTTAAAAAAAAAAAAAACAGCCAAGATGATGACCATTAAAAATTAGGACTATGGTCAGTTTGGATCACATTAAGAAAGAAAGAATTTTACTTAATTAATTAATTAATTAATACTAAATCTTAGTCCATCGTGGCACACATTTTCATTGTCGTAAATGTTGAAAATTCAACATTCGGTTCGTTAGTGGTACAGCAAAGTCTGCTCTTTGCTTTATTAGTTAAAATCTACCAGTGGCGTAGCTAGGAAATTAATAATAATTGTATTTATAAAGCGCTGTTAACAAACAAAATGTAGGCCCAAGGCGCTGTAACAACATTACAAACACAAACACGAGAGCTAAAATGATAAACTAATCTAAAAAAGTTTTAAACAGATAGCTCTTAATGTTCTTCTTGAATGTAGTGTAGCATGTTGTCTGTCTGAGATCAATGGGGAGTGAGTTCCAAACCTTTGCGCCGTGCACTGATAAAGCCCGCAGACCGTAGCTTTTGAGGGAGAAACGTGGCACCACTAGAAGCGTTGAGTCCATTGAGCGCAGGGCTCTCTGGGGGACATATGGAGTAATCAGTTCGCTAAGGTACAAGGGCATCTCATTGTTACATATACACTGATGACAAAGTTTGGTGACCTTGTAATCGATTCTCGCTTTCACGGGAAGCCAATGGAGCGTGCGCAAGAGCGTAGCAGCAGAATCTCGTCTTGTTTTTCTAAGGACTATTCGTGCGGCGTTGTTCTGTATACGTTGCAGTTTGGCTATTTTGTCATCGGATATATTTGCTAGCACGGCATTGCAGTAGTCAAGGCGGGAGAGTATGAATGCCACAGCTAGGTTTGACTCCCTTGTTAAATATGGTCGGATCTGGCCTATCTGCGCAGCTGCAGATAACGACCCATGCAGAGCTGACTTATGTGTGGGTCGAATGATAGTGTTGAGTCGAAGAAAACTCCAAGATTCCGCACTACATGGATATAAGGAAGCTGGCAGTTCGTGATAAAAAGAGAATCTGTGCTTTCAACTTTTGAGACGTTGTTCCGAGTGCCAATCTTAATTATTTCTGTCTTATCTTCGTTCATCTTGAGCTTATTTTCAACCATCCAATCGCTCACCCTTACAACGGTACTACTGATTTTCACTGCCGGATGCGACACCTCTGAGGGTACTGAGGAATCGTATAACTGTGAGTTATTGGCAAAGAAATGGTATTAGCCATAATTTAGGGGCCTGGTGCGCCTGAGCTCTTCGGGGGCCCTTGCATTTTGCGTAATATTTTTATGTAATGTAAAAAAAAAATCTCATTTAGGGACCCCTCAAGTGTGGGGGCCAGGAAAATTTTCCAATTTCCCCCCTACTCTCCCCACTCTAGGTACTCCTCTGAAATCTACTAACTTTCTCAAAGACTACTATGGAACTAGTATGTCTAACATGGCGAATGTTCCCCTCACATTTTGTTTTAGATTTTTTCATTAAAGTAAAATGTGGAAATGGGTTTTCCCGTTTAGCCGACATATTCATATCAAATATTAAAATACTGTGAAAACGGGTTTACCCGATTTGTTAAAAAGTTTCTTTTTTTTATATAGACATAAATTTAAATTTTCAGCGCCTTTTATTATAATATAATGATTGCCTTGTTCAGAAGAAAGAAAAGGTTTTTTTTTCACAGTGGCTTTTAGATTCTGTGTCACCTGCAAACTTACTTTATTTCTTTCCATTAGGACTAAAACAGAAAGATTTTAAAATTCCTTCATCCCACTTTTGGTCAGAGTGTTACAAGGTCATTTGTCGTCATCAAGAAGTTCATAAAAGTCTATTTATAAAGCCCTGGTTGAGAGCGTGTATGTGTTTCGTGTGTGAATGTTGTTCGTATTTGCATCTATATTGTTATTGTACAGTAGTTACGCTGAGGTTATCAATTGTAGTCAAACTGAATTTCCATTTGATTGGACCAATACAAATGATCTTTTCTTTTACTTTATTACATGCTCGGTTTTTACTTTATTAATGCTTTGGTTTTTACTTTATTACATGCTTGGTTTTTACTTTATTAGTGCTTGGTTTTTACTTTATAACATGCTTGGTTTTTTACTTTTTTAATGCTCGTTTTTTTTGTGTCTCATTACGTGCAAGGTTTGTTTTTCTTATTAAATTGTGATAGAAATATCTAGTCACCAGAGACAAGACCTATGACGGAGTGGGTCACTTGGTACAAAGAACTGACTGGCAGAACTAGCAGTTTGCAATCACATTCTCAGGGCGAGTTACAAACACGTCAACACCAGGAACGACAACTCCATACTATAACGTAGTTCGTCTGCCAGTTTTCTTTCTTTCTGTGACTTCTGTTTAACTTATCAATTTTTGAGTTGATAGTGAGTTATAAAGTTTAGAAGAGTCTTCAATCTTTCCCTTTTGTACCACTAATCTTTTTTTATATGGCCTATAGCAGTCTAGGCCTACGATTAATGCAAATGATAATGTATTTAGATTTATATAATCACTGGATTTGACATTAAAGACGTTTCAAAGAATTCAATGAACACTCCCGTCGTCTGATCTTCAGCTCTTCAGTGATGAAATTTAAAAAAAAAAATTAAAAATAAGCAATAGAAAAAAAAATACTTTTTAAAAACAAAGCATACTGCCATTTACTGAAATGTACAGGGTTTAGCTTTCTGCTAAATAAAAGAAAATTAATTAATTAATACTAAAATGATTAACTAATTGGTTGTTTTTTTTTCTTGATTGATTCGTGTATTGTCATCGAGTATGAATAATTATGAACAATTTCAACTTGATCCGAGAATGGGAAGTGGGAGAAAAAGCAAGCCAAGCCGTGATAAGGGGACTAAATCCATATAAACATCCACATCTCTCTTTAAGCAGCATTTATTTCCCTTATTTCGATATCAAACATAATAATTAATGACCAATAATTAATTAACTAATTGGGGTCATTTTCACTGAATAATTGTGCAAAGTTTTAACTTGATCCGAGAATAGGAAATGGGAGAAAAACTTTTTAAATTTTCACCAGACAGACAGACAGACAAGGCTAGTTGATATAAGCTTTGTAAAAACTTTAACTTCGATGTTATTGGAAGTATTTTATTACATTTTGCTAATAATAGAAATTACAATTATCAGATTTTAGTCCGAATTTTGAAATGGGCTGCATGCGGTAACTGCATTTCATTTCTGTTTGATTTTAAATATTATGAAACTAAAAATAACATGAAATTGAGTTCGGAAACTGGTATTAAAATAATAATAGACTAATATACTGAAGGAGCCATACGAAGTTTCTATATAAAAAATTACCATTTCCGTTAATAAAATCAGATTTTTAGTTTTGATTATATTAGCTTCGGAATAAAATGTATCAAAGTAATCATATATCACTAAGGACGCTACCAGTGGGAAAGAAGTTATCATGTATAAAATAGCAAGCACAAAAACCATTTTGACCACTCGCCTTTCTTTTGTAGTCATGACACTGCCCGAGTGAGAATGGTCAATTTGGCCTTCAATAGCGAGCGCTCTGCGAACTCTTGATGATTGTTCCAATCCTCTAAACATTAATACCGAGCAGACGAGAACAAGAAAGGGCGCGAACACGCACAGGAAAAAACCCAAGAAATAATAATTAAATCTGTCATACTCGATGTAGAAATCTGTCCAGGTTTCATAAAATATTGTCGAGTTGGTGTCTTTAACAAAACTAAAGGAAAAGACAAGAGGCGAATAATAGGTAATAAAAAATACTAGAATGACTGTCACGATCAGTTTGCCGTGTCTGGCAATAAAGGACGAGTTAAAATGTATTGGTCTAATGACACATAAGCATCTTTCTATAGAGATAAACATGGTGAGACCTGACGAAAGGTCTTTACATAAAGCTTTTATTATCCAGAGAAAATTGATAAATGCTGTGCCGTCCACACTTATCGGTCCTAGTTCTGCGTCTCCGGTAAAGCCCCTAGTCATTGCTGCGTGAAAGACAGCCAGTACCAGGTCTGTAGTGGACAGCCAGAACAGGGTGTAGTTGACCCTCTCTTTCAGCCCTAGTTTCACAAACACAGTGATGTTAATAAGGTTGGACAGCATGCCAAGGGCTGTCATAAAATTAGAGGCCACGACACCGAACCAAAAAGCAAAATAAAATATGAACTCGTCTGGTAAGATATCACTCCAGTCGATGGAATTTACAGAGCTGGAGTTTGACATTTGATAGGGCGCCTTAAGTTTCCTATTCTCTAAGGTTTTAAATCTACAGATCCACAGGTAAGTTCTACCTCCTGTTTGTCTATAGCAGCACGGAGTTAAATAGCTATAGAGTAAAGTTACCCTCATTAGATCCAAAAAAAAATGTTGACAATTTGACAAATGATGGCGTAATTTCAATACAAAATCCTTTCTTTAACATTGTATTAAAAATCAATTTTAAAAAAAAATCAATGTATAATTCTATGACGTTTAGTAAGTCGACAATGGGTCTATCCCTAATCCCCTATACAATGGCTTTTCAGTTTTTGCCTCCCTAGCTTTCAACAACTGAGATCAAGATGTAGACTTGGTACAATGAGAACTTCACATTGATCTAAGAATCTTGACATTGTCTGGAACCAGTAGCTACTTTGGTAAATACAACTTGACCTATGTCCTCGATGTGCAGTCTTGTTGGAGTCATGCGAACAAATAATTCAAACGTTGACATCACCCCAACCAAAAGAGAAGCCCCACGATTGTGAAGAGCACTTGTAAGGCTGTTCTAATTAGTGAACACCACCTTTCGAACCATGCTTTATGTGACCACGTGACATACTAGACTTATCTCCTGAGAGTGGGTTTATTTCAATTGAAAAAGTTCAATATTTTATCTTAGAGTATAGAGGTATGTATAAGCAAACTTAAAGACTTATTTGAAGCTGATTTCTGGTCAAACCTGATCGCCTGATGTTTAGAAGCGAGGAATGCCAATTATAGCGATTCTTTGTTGTTTAGTTTAGGGATATACTGCATTCCTCACTAATCTTTGAACTCGAAGACAAGCCTTATGATTAGTTTCGTATTCTATTATTCCCAGAGTTGTCAGATAATTGCAAAATTTAACTTTCGCGTTAAAACCAGCTACAAGAACTTGTGTAAATGGTCAGTGCCATACTGGACTTGCCTAATTAAAGTCAAGAAAATAATTAAGTACACTAGTACAAAAAGTACACTAGTACAAAAAGTACACTAGTACAAAAAGTACACTAGTGTACAGTGTTTCGCCAACTATGTTTACGTTGTTTGATAATAAACAGTAGATCTCAAATTATGCATTGCAGTGGTTCGTAATAGGCCTACTGGTTGATCTTTTTGTTTTCTTTTCAATGGTGTGTTGCCAGTGTGTATGTGTTGACTGTTGGTATATTGTCTGTGTTGGTGTGTCATTGTGTCTGTGGTGTGTGGTATTGTTTCTGTGTTGTAGTGCCCTTGTGGCAAGTGCAACGGCACAAAAATCCGAGCACTCATTCATGAGAAGTGTTTAAAGTCCTGGGAGGAATCCGACAGAGCACGTAGTGTCTGGCAGCACATGCGTCACCCAGATCGCGACTCTCCGTGGTGGCGGGTGAGGAAGCTAGAGCAGACAATTATTGCGCAGTGCAGGACGGAAGACTGTCCTATTTGGGGCTTACTTTGCCCGGTTCCGTCCGAACTTTGACTCCCGATGTCGTCACTGTGGAGAGAGCGTCGAAACAGTGTCACACGTCTTGTACGAGTGTCCCCAGCTCCAGGAGCTAAGGGGGGACGTGTCTGGGCAGTCACTCGACTTGTATGGTAGCTATGAGGCATTACGCCGAACGGCCCAGTTTCTTGCCAGAGCACTATGGGAGGATTGAGTCCTTCCTGCTCTGACTTTTCAATAGGAGTTCATCTCAAGTGTTTTGTGAGGTGTTGGCTTCTCGTGTGATGTCTTGGATGTAATTAGTAATGTAATACACATTAATTCATGGTATTGTGCAGGCACTGTACTAAGAATACAGGCAATCAACAATTGATATGTTTATAGATAGAACAAATATACTATAAGAAATAACTTTTTTTCTTCGAGCGTATTTCAGTACATAAGTGAGTGTACCACGTTCGAAGAAGCAATCAAAGTTCTACAAAATGTCTACGTGAAACCTAAAAGCGAAATTTTTGCACGGCACATGATAACTCTATGTCGACAAGAGAACGGACAAACCGTTGACTCCTTCCTACTTAAGCTTAAAAGTATGGCCAAAGACTGTGACTTCAAAGCTGTCACCGCTGAAGAACACAGAGATATCTTCGTAAGAGACGCCTTCATTACTGGACTGGCTTCAAACAGCATAAGGCTGCGACTCTTAGAGAAATCTACTCTAACTCTACAGTGTGCCTATGAAGAGGCAAGACAACTTGAATATGCCCATAACCATGCCATGGCGTATAACATCTACTCTGAAACTCCATGTGGAGCCAGCGCCGACGTGGAGAGCCTTTCTCCAACAACAAAACTAGAACACGAGGTGAGTGCGGCGACTAGTAAAAGATGCTTCTTTTGTGGATACAGCCCACATCAACGCTTTAGATGTCCAGCCCGTGACGCTACATGCAACTTGTGCGGCAAGAGGGGTCATTTTCAGAAAGTCTGTAGATCGACCAGACAGACACTCAAATCTATAACCTCAGCCATAGTGAAAGCAGATGATGAGACGTCACGGACTACAACCGTTGGATCTTCCTGGGCATCGACACCAGCGTCCGGCCTTACTAAATCTACAATTTCAATACTGGTCAATGGAGTACCATTGAAGGCTCTCGTAGATACGGGGAGCAGTGAAAGCTATATATCTTCTTCAATTGCTAAAAGGTACAAATGGAAATTAGAAATGTCCAGAAACAGAATCTACATGGCCTCTACACATCTTTCTCGCACTACTCACGGACATATTTTCGCCAAAATAAAGTACAAAGACGAACAATACGAAAGTGTGAAGCTCTCACTACTAGACGGACTAGTATCTAATGTAATCTTAGGACTAGATTTCATCAGCCAGCACGAAAAACTGATGATCCCATTTGAGGGAAAACGAAGCACTCTTCAGGTCTGTACGCTGAAAGCTGCACGAGTTGAAGCCCCTCACCTCTTCGCTAATCTTGCTCCTAACTGCCACCCCATAGCCACTAAATCTAGAAAATATTCTATGCCTGACTCCAAATTCATTCAAACTGAAATCAAGAGACTTCTATCTCACAAAATTATTGAACCTTCCACGTCCCCGTGGAGAGCTCAAATAATTGTAACAACGAATGAAAGGCACAAAAAGAGAATGGTTATCGACTATAGTCAAACCATCAATCGATTCACTTACCTCGACGCGTACCCCGTGCCAAAAGTTGATGAACTGGTGCAGGAAATATCTAAATACTCAATATACAGTACATTTGACCTCAAAAGCGCTTACCACCAGATACCTATCAGGGATGATGAAAAGCAGTACACGGCGTTCGAGGCTTGCGGAAAGCTTTATCAGTTTCGCCGCATTCCTTTTGGAGTGACAAACGGAGTTGCTGCATTTCAAAGGACGATCAACACAATAATTGAGGAGGAAGGCTACAGGATACGTTCGCTTACGTGGATAACGTTACCATCTGCGGACGTGACTCCAGTAGCCACGACCAGAATCTACAGAGATTTCTCAACGCCGCTAAAAAGTACGGTATCACATTCAACGATGATAAAAGTGCTATTGCGACTGATAAAGTATGCCTCCTAGGCTACGAAATCTCACAAGGGCAATTAAGACCAGACCCCGAAAGATTTCAAGCGTTGAGAAATCTACCTCCACCACAAGACATGAAATCACAAAAGCGGGTGATTGGACTACTGTCCTATTATTCTCAATGGATCCCAAATTTCTCCAACAAGATCCATTTATTGGTGAACAACAAAACCTTTCCTCTCCCTGAACAAGTACAGGAAGCTTTAAAACAGCTAAAACATGAACTTGAAAACGCTGTTGTGTCGACGATAGATTATAATCGACCACTAATAGTCGAAACAGATGCCTCTGACATCGCGATCGCCGCCACTCTTAATCAAGACGGCCGTCCTGTCGCCTTCTTTTCAAGAACACTCACTAATAGTGAACGCAGACACTCTGCAGTTGAAAAGGAAGCATACGCTATCGTAGAAGCCCTGGTAACATTACCTTATCAGTAGACCCTTCACATTGTTTACAGATCAACGCTCAGTGTGATTAATGTTTGACCAGCAAAACAAGGGCAAGATCAAAAACGAAAAGATACAAAGATGGCGACTGGAGCTTAGTTGTTTCCAATATGACGTCGTATATCGACCCGGGAAACAAAACGCTGCGGCGGATACCTTTTCAAGAAACCACTTTGCGTCAGCAATGACTGGAGAAGACCTCAAACTGTTACACAACAACCTCTGCCACCCAGGGGTCACGAGACTCCTCCATTTCGTTCGGACTAAGAACTTACCTTTTTCCTGCGAGGACGTCCGCAAAGTGGTAAACCAATGTAAAACTTGCGCTGAACTGAAGCCTAGATTCTTTAAACAGTTTTCAGGCACCCTCATCAAGGCTACCCAACCATTTCAGAGAGTAAGCATCGATTTTAAGGGGCCACTCCCATCTGCTACTCACAATAAATATTTATTAACAATGGTGGATGAGTACTCACGCTTCCCATTTGCCTACCCATGTCCCGATATGTCCTCATCTACTGTCATAAAGTGTTTAAATCAGCTGTTTTCCTTAGTTGGGATGCCAGAGTACGTCCATTCCGACAGAGATACGTCCTTTATGTCGAAGGAGGTGCAATCCTTTCTGCACGAGAGGGGAATAGCTACAAGTAGAACAACCGCTTTTAATCCTTCAGGCAACGGGCAAATTGAACGACTAAACAAAACTCTATGGAACGCTGTTACTTTAGCACTGAAAGACCTCGATCTCCCGATCTCAAGATGGGAACTTGTCTTGAACCAGGCCCTATACTCGATTAGATCATTACTATCTACGGCAACAAACGAAACTCCACATGAGAGAGTTTTCCGGTTCAACCGGAAATCCTCCTTCGGGATATCTATCCCCACTTGGCTATCCAGCCCTGGTCGAGTGTTGCTGAGAAGAGAGAACAGATCTTCAAAGTATGATCCTCTCACGGAAGAAGTCGAATTACTGATGTGTAACCCCCAATATGCCGTGGTACGGTTGCCCAGCGGTAAAGAGGAGACGGTCTCTCTAAGACGCTTGTCTCCCAACCCCTCCCCATCCACAACAACAAGTGAACCTACGTTCTTCGCTCAGGGTGAGGATAATGAATATCCTCCAGAAGCTCAAAACATAGAAGTACCAGTCAACACCCCTACGGTGATACAAGAAAGGAAGAACCCCTGGAAGGCTCTGAGGATCTCCGAGCGCTTCCTCTTGAAAATACACAGAACCATCATACCCCACTTGACGCTCAGGAACTCATTAGTGACTCCCAAACTGTAGAGCATGATAGTCAACCCCGTTACAACTTAAGAGAGAGAAGAACCAGACCGAACTATAGAGTCTAGAGTTGTTTCTCTATTACTCTACTTATACTGACTACATAAACTGGCATTGTTTATCCCTTGCTACTGATACTAGAATTTATTTGTTCACTTACTTACATACATGTTTACTTACTACACTATTTGCTATTGCTTAAAACAGAAACTAGTAATTGTTTATACGTCCTACTACAGATACTGGTTTTTAGGTTTCTTTGTATCACTCCTCATTATTGTTTACAAGAGAAACTAATATTTCGACACTATTTATTGATCTATTGTATTGCAAGCACTGGCATTCTCTTTTTATTTATGCTATGGCCTACTATATTACTATACTTGCTATTTTAATTCTAGGCGGGGTGAATGTGGTGAAATAGTTAGTATTTGTTTATGTTTGTGTAACGTCGTGAGAATGTGTTCACAACATTGATTTAGTGTGCTACTATCCAAGTCTCTTTCGTCAGTTCATGTGTCGTTCTAGTTTAATAAAGCCTTGTTTTAGGTTACTCTTCAGTGTTCCTTTATTTCTTATTACAAGAGTTCTTATCATATCTTATAAATTAAAGACGTTCCTACATAACAAACCTTAATGACGTCCTCATGTGTCAGTGTAATAGAATTTGATAAGTCATTGCTTTTCCATGACTGATCCAAGGACGTAATCATCTTCTTTTTTTGAAGTAACGTCTGTATCATATAAGAAGAAGATAAGATTCGGGCAACCCCGTTCCATGCGCTAATATCTCTAGGATAGAAGTGACCAGTGGCGTAGCTAGCAATGTGCGGGTGGTGCGGGCCGCATGGGGCATCAAGTGGTGAGGGCATCAAACTAAGGATAAACTTTCTCACTAAAAACAACACATTGTACATACATGAACAAATGCAAATTATTGTGTTTGAAATGTTAACTACAAATTTAAATATTTTGCTGCTTTGTTCATAGCCTATGTTCGTTCTTCAATCAAATGTAGACCAGCCTTGACACTTTAACGTTTCATTAGTGGTGCAGAATGATCTATCACACTCACATTGCTTGGTCTAGCGTTTACTTCAACTGTCAGTTTGTTCAAATCTGCTCTCAACTCGATGACTCGCGGGCATAAAGAGAAAACTGCTACATTTACATACGTAAAGGGAGGAATGGGCACATTTAGGCAAGTTTAAAGAGAAACTGCTACTGGTACACTAAATAAAGAATGTGCCACATATAGGACAGGTCTAAAGAGAACCTGTCACACTGTTGCATTATTACACAAGAGAAAGAAGAACATGTTACATTTAGGGTAAGTGTAAAGAGAATGGATAACTTGCGAGAGAAAGGCAGACCATCTTATTCCCCTATCCCGTTTCATTGTGTACTTCACATTCGAGGATTTGTCTCTTTAGCAGGATGTCGTCCTGGTTTGTACACATTTTAGAGGCACCACAGGAGGTAATGTGTGGTAAAAGATTGTCTCTAGTTAGGTACACAATTTCCTAGCAATTTAACAGTTGGTGTATATCGCTGAAAAAAAATAAATTATCAGCTCGTTGGCCACACGGGGGACAACTCTAGTTTGACCGTTATAATTTCTTAAAGTAAAAAAAAAAGAAATTAATTTAAATTTGCCTATAAATTTGTGTAACAAAAAAACATACCGAAGTCAGACTGTGGTACCAATAATTGAGTTTATTTATTAAATTTAAAGTTGCTTAATTAAATAAGCATTTCATATAAAAAAAAAACTTGAAATTAAACTTGTGAGAAAACTTTTAGGCCACTTCATTTAATGGGTCAGATCGAGACCAATTGTCATACACAGCCTATACACGAACCTGCGACGTCGCAACCTGTGGGCAGTCGAGACCAATAGCTTATTGACACGTTACAGGTGTGTACGACGTGGCAACGAGCTGATTGTCTCCACTGCCCACGGGTTGCGACGTCGCAAGTCAGAATGGAGGCCTTCTATAGCAAAAGGTCTCGGTCGGATCAAGTGACCGATCGACTAGTACACTAGCTTTTTTTCTGTCTCATTTTAAATAGTGTGAAACTAAAAATGATGTGAAATTGAGTTCGGAAACTCGTATTGAAATAATAATAGACGAATATACTGAAGGAGCCATACGAAGTCCCTATATAAAAAGTTACCATTTCCGTTAATAAAATCAGATTTTTTGTTTCGATCAAATTAGCTTCGGAATAAAATGTATCAAAGTAATCATATATCACTAAGGCTGCTATCAGTGGAAAAGAAGTTATCATGTATAAAATAGCAAGCACAAAAACCATTTTGACCACTCGCCTTTCTTTTGTAGTCATGACACTGCCCGAGTGAGAATGGTCAATTTGGCCTTCAATAGCGAGCGTTCTGCGAACTCTTGATGATTGTTGCAATCCTCTAAACATTAATACCGAGCAGACAAGAACAAGAAAGGGCGCGAACACGCACAGGAAAAAACCCAAGAAATAATAATTAAATCTGTCATACTCGATGTAGAAATCTGTCCAGGTTTCATAAAATATTGTCGAGTTGGTGTCTTTAACAAAACTAAAGGAAAAGACAAGAGGCGAATAATAGGTAATAAAAAATACTAGAATGACTGTCACGATCAGTTTGCCGTGTCTGGCAATAAAGGACGAGTTAAAATGTATTGGTCTAATGACACATAAGCATCTTTCTATAGAGATAAACATGGTGAGACCTGACGAAAGGTCTTTACATAAAGCTTTTATTATCCAGAGAAAATTGATAAATGCTGTGCCGTCCACACTTATCGGTCCTAGTTCTGCGTCTCCGGTAAAGCCCCTAGTCATTGCTGCGTGAAAGACAGCCAGTACCAGGTCTGTAGTGGACAGCCAGAACAGGGTGTAGTTGACCCTCTCTTTCAGCCCTAGTTTCACAAACACAGTGATGTTAATAAGATTGGACAGCATGCCAAGGGCTGTCATAAAATTAGAGGCCACGACACCGAACCAAAAAGCAAAATAAAATATGAACTCGTCTGGTAAGATATCACTCCATGTGAGTGAATTAATTGAACTGGAGTTAGACATCGGGGTGCTTGATTTCTAATATAGTATAGATCTATTGATAGATTATAGCTTTATTTGTTGGTCTAAATCATCTATAGCACTACAATGTTATGTAGCTATAGAGTTGTGTTATCCTGCATTAAATCAGAGAAAAATGTCTGATCCAATGACAATTACTAGCATTCGAATACTTTATTGAATTGTAAGTTCCTTTTATTAACATTGTTTTTTAAATCAATTTTTAAAAAAATCAATGTATATTTTGTAATTCGTTTAATAAGTCAACATGGGACTTATCCCCCCAAAAATTGCTTTTCATTTTTTAAATTGAGATCTAGATGTGGACATGAGATCTAGATACAATGAGAAAATAACATACAATTAAGCCTCTTGATATTTTCACGGATCCAGTGGTGACTACAGTACATCTTAACCTTTTCAATTTGGATTAACTATTATCCGTTTTACAAAAGTTCAGAGTTGGCATCACTGCAACAAAAGTTGGCAGCACTGCAACAAGAGAGAAGGTATACTATTGTTGATAGCACTTGTAAAGCTGTATAACTATTGACTATTTTTTCCACTTCGTTGCTTAGACCATCTGTTCAATGATACTTGACGCGTTCAAGAGGCAAAGTAGACTATCGTGTTACATTCGAAAACGAATTTGTCGCAATTGAAAGATGTCAATACTTTGTCTTGGTTTATTCAGCTGGATCTAAGTCAAGTTAACATCTTATATAAACTTGAAAAAAAATTGGTCGAAATTGATGGTATAGTGTTTAAAAGCGCGAGGAGTCTTTGTTTGTTTGTTTTATTTTTTAATTCGATTATTCCCAGACAGAGTTGAGTTTACATTAACTGATAAGCTTGGGATGTAATTATCTGCATTGAAAGAAAAGAACATCTGTAATTATAAGATAACTTGAAGGTTTAACTCAATGTTTAACTCAGCTACATCAGCAATGAAATATTTATGCGCCGTATCAAACACTAAATTTGCTTTAACTGTTGTATCAAACTCCTGTTTACTAAATTAAAGGACAGAAAAAAATCTATTTTATGAATAGTTTTATTATTTATATTTGACTTTGAGTGTCCAACAAAAATGACATTTTTGTTTTGTTTTAATGCCAAATATGCCTACTTAAATGTATTTGATAGCCAAAGTACTTATGACCATATGTTTTTGTTAGAATGCGTGAGTGAATCTAAATTAGCTAGTGTAGCCTACATGGAATATTTTAAACACACTAGTGTTGTTATATTACTAAGTCATGATAGTAAACAAAGACCAGGTTCAGCGATTCTTTTTCGTTCTGTCACGTATCAAACCTACATATTAATCAGGTATGTAGTGTAATCATGGAACATGGTGTAATTTAGTTTAAATAGATCGTTCTGAAGTTAATACAATTCAGATATATTATCTCGTGTGAAATGAAATATTTTGTTAGCGGCGAAAAGCCACTATTGGTTTTGTGTCGTCCGTCTGTTTAGGTCTCTAAACTAGAAGAGTTATTGCCAATCTGGTTTCATCCTGTTTTGTGGCGTCCGTCGGTTTAGGTCTCAAAACTAGAAGAGTTATTGCCAATCTGGTTTCATCCTGTATTGTGTCTGCCACTTTTTCTTTTGTTTTTAAATCGAACCGTTTTGTTTTAAAATAAACTATAAAGTATTTTTTTCAGGGCATACAAAAATTAGTATTGTATAAATGTAAAGGAGACTAGATCTATTAACAAAGATAATTATTGTGTATTCTTCGGTAACCATTATAAGCTGAGTTTTGTTAGTTATTAAAACTAATGTTGTACAAATATGTATTACTTATTTTTGTGTCTTCTAATCTATCAGCATCTAACATTTAATAGAAAACGTTTATTTCCATTTTAAAACAACTAATAAAGCGCATTGTATGCATACATATCTTTACCCATTTTTTGAAGTGCGATTCAATGGCAGTGACACGCATTTTTTTTTTGTGTTCCACGTCACAATAGGCAATGATCCCTCTTCAATACAAACAAGACCACGGCATGAATTTACGGCTGCGTATATTAGTAAATAGAAAGTAACTACTGGAATAGAGAGGTCTGTCCTTGTGACGTAACATCCTCCGAATAAGTAAATGTAAGTCTATACCGGTGGGCTATGTAAGCTGTTTTACTGACCGTTCATAGCTAAGTAGATAGCGTTTGTTTATAACACTGTGACGGAGCAACCCACTGGAGAGGACCGAAAGTTTCTTCAAGCGTTCTACTCTTTACTCTTGTTATTAAGTAACGGTAGAATAAAAAAAAAAAATGATAGCATTGTATCTGTTAGACTCCAGTACCATGTTTGTCGTCTGTTCTGTTGCCTCATTCACGGCCCATTGTGGCTGTGCTAGTTACCTCGTGTATTTCTTCTAGCAGGGACTTATTGCTGTGTATTATGTTGTAGAGCACTTAAAAGGGGGGGGGGGGGGCTTTTAGCTCTCTCAATGCTATATGATCCTATCACTTGTCTGGGCCAGTTGTGAAAGGGGGAGGGAAGAAGGGTGTCACAAGTCGAGATATATTGGTAAATGTGTCGAGATATATTGGTAAATGCGTCGAGATATAGTTGGTAAATGCATACAAATACTCAGGGCTCAGAAGTCCTCAAGGGGACTAATTCAACTTTTATCACCCCACCTTTTAAGTAGGATTTCTTTCCCTTGTCCAAGATAATAAAAAAATATTAAAATTACCAATAGTGTATTAACCAATTTTTTTAAATTGATTCTTGTGCTGTCAAATAAAAGAAAAATGTGTGCAAATTTTCAGCTTAATCCGAGATTGGGTGTGGGAGAAATAATGTGTACAAACTTTTGACCAGACAGACAGACAGAGTTGTTATAAGCTGTGTAAAAAAAAAAAACTGACAAATGTTATTGTAGTTAAGTTTATAAAACAAGAAATGGGTTCCACTTCATAGTTATTTGTATATACATCACATATCATACATTTATTATACATTATCACTTTGTTTTGTATTTAGTTGTGCAATACAACACTACAGACACAGTGCACAACCCCAGTGCATAGAGTCAATGAACTGAATTCACAAAACCTTAGCTCAAGACCACAGTATTGTTACTGTCGTATTAGGTCTGGAGAGGAACCCACACAGGAAGAGAATGACCAGAAGACTGAAACAAAACATGGAGGACATCGGTAGGGAGGACATTGGTAGACCCAAGAAGCAAAGATGGCAGGATGGATGGACACCCTAGTGAGAGGAAATCGCCCAGACTGATGCGCCCCTATGCTCCATTGGGAGTCCAAAAGGAGAAATGACAGCTCCATGTAATGACCTTCCCCATAGTGCAAAATGTTGGTAGAATAAAGCTCCAGGTACTATCAAAACTTCAAAATGAAATGGTACCGGGTACCAACATTCCAGTTTGAGGTTCTCTCTAAATATTGAAGCGCTAAGATTTCAGTCTCTTGACTACGAGGTTGTTTTTCTATTTACATACATACTTTTCTCTGACAAAAAGGCAATGAAGTGACCATTGTGAAACATTAAAGGTGATATTGTTTACAGATCATTTTAGACACAACATCAACCTCATTATTACGCAGTAGTGAGTGATCAGACAATGAGAACTCCCTGGCTAGTGAGTGATTAGACAATGAGATCTCCCTGGCTAGTGAGTGATCAGACAATGAGAACTCCCTAGCTAGTGAGTAATCAGACAATGAGAACTCCCTGGCTAGTGAGTAATCAGACAATGAGAACTCCCTGGCTAGTGAGTAATCAGACAATGAGAACTCCCTGGCTAGTGAGTAATCAGACAATGAGAACTCCCTGGCTAGTGAGTAATCAGACAATGAGAACTCCCTGGCTAGTGAGTAATCAGACAATGAGAACTCCCTGGCTAGTGAGTGATCAGACAATGAGATCTCCCTGGCTAGTGAGTGATCAGACAATGAGAACTCCCTGGCTAGTGAGTAATCAGACAATGAGAACTCCCTGGCTAGTGAGTAATCAGACAATGAGAACTCCCTGGCTAGTGAGTAATCAGACAATGAGAACTCCCTGGCTAGTGAGTAATCAGACAATGAGAACTCCCTGGCTAGTGAGTGATCAGACAATGAGAACTCCCTGGCTAGTGAGTGATCAGACAATGAGAACTCCCTGGCTAGTGAGTGATCAGACAATGAGAACTCCCTGGCTAGTGAGTGATCAGACAATGAGAACTCCCTGGCTAGTGAGTGATCAGACAATGAGAACTCCCTGGCTAGTGAGTGATCAGACAATGAGAACTCCCTGGCTAGTGAGTGATCAGACAATGAGAACTCCCTGACTAGTGAGTGATCAGACAATGAGAACTCCCTGGCTAAGATCAAAGTGTTGTTCATAGTCCTCATAGGGCAGTAACAGCTGAGTGTAGAAGGTTTGATGTGCACATAATTTTAGATCAAATATTCTTTCGTAAGCTGGAGAGTATTTTTTTTATTTCTCATCATCTTCTGTCATCTGTCCACTTTGTTTCATTTCCTGCAGCCATTCTTTCCGCAGCTTCTCCAGAGTCTCAGAGCTTAATTCACCGCTGTCTAATAGTTTTTGTGATAATTTCCTCACAGCAGCCTAAACAAAAAAAAAAAAAAAAAGAAAGAAACATTAAATTAGTTGTCCCCAGGCCCAATCTCTTTATCAAAACATTTGTCTATTAGACAGAGTAGACTATAGCTTGCAAAGAAAATTATTCACTATAAGCATTGAGTTTGTTTTTTAATATGAATTAAACATCAAAGTCTTTCTTAAAATTTGGCAAAATCTTTCTTACAGCAATTAAATGTGCTCTACATTTTGTGATGGTGGATTTTGAAAAATAATAATTCTTTTTAAAAATGTGTATTTGGTGCAAGAATCCAAAAGAAATGTTAACTTGTGTGCTGATATCAGTTGGTTCAGTTAGAGGGAAGAGTCGCTCGACTGACTTTACATTACTCTTGTATACTGCTAGCCACAGAAACAAGTGTAGCTTATCTTCAATTATTACATGAATAGCATCAGCCTGTATTTATGGTGTATTGACTAAACCCAGTCTGCATTAATTGTGGATTAACCAATATCAGACTGTATTTATCATTCTGTTCTTAATATTGTCTTATTCTAAACTAAGCTACATACAAAATAGATCTCACCTTGTTCTCTGAACTTTGTATTTCCTTGGCTTTCTGCAAGTCATAGTCCAATGGTCTCTTGTATGATAGCTTCATGTTTCTCGTCTTCATGACAAAGTTATCCTCACTGTCTACCATCTCCTGGCTGCCATTCTGTTGGTTCTTAACCAACTGGACTATGTTTCTGACTCCAATCTGTATGATTTGATCCAGCTCTGTCTGGAGAACTCTCACCATAACTGGGTCAGGGAACATGTCTTGAAATCTATAGCTGAAAGTCAATGAAAAATCATGAAGAAAAATGTGCACAATGGTTGTTTCCACATCTCTAGCTATGTCATAAATGGGAAACTAGAAATATTATGACATGAACAGTTTGGCAGGGAGAAGAACTCAAAGTATCAAAATGTCACAATACAAATTACTTCCCCTTGTTTGTTGAACCAAGTCTGCTGTCAACATAATTTATGTTAGAACATTTTTTTCTGTGCAAAGTAAAAACACAAGTGACCAACAAACTAGACATATTATAGACAGTGAAAATGATGTGTAGACTTGATTTCAACATTCTACCACCACAGAAAAGATACCAGAGACTGATCAGAAAAACAAACAGCCATAAGATTTTTTCAGATGTAAACATCACGTCATGCTTTAAGTGAAACTGTAGTATGAACAGATATAAACTTTGTGTTCTTATGACATGATTAATGCACAATTGTTGGACACATTTTAATAATAAATCAATAATATTAGCAGAGTGTCATAGACTTTGTATAGCTAGAGACTAGACAGTTCCTTTATAGACAAGGTGACTTGTGCTGTGCACCCTAAACAGATGGGGTGTTACTTTCTCATAGGTGGAGCTGACAGCAGATAAATACAGACCAGAATACAAGTTTTTGTTAAGAAGATGAGTTAGAAGAAGAAATAGGAGTATGGCAACAAGATTTTGTTTCTCAAAGTAATAAAGTATTCTGCTGCTCACAAAAACTGAATATTAGCAAGGTGGCTGGCCTTAAACATAGGCAAACTAGGCAGCGGCCTAGGACCTCCGATTGGTGGGGGCCTCTCACAGGACTAAAAGTGTTGCAAAACTTGCATCAAATCTTAAATATAGCAGAGAACCAGATCTATTAACTAAGCTCTACTCTACTATAGCTAGCTCAAGGTTTATTGACAAATGTTTAGATATGTGTTAGACTACTTATGTTAGAAAACCCTTGTTTTTTATGAAATGCGTAATTATAATTTTCTTAAAGCTTATTATTATTATTTGCTTATTAATTTAGGGGTCACCAAATTCACCTGGCCTAAGGCCCCCCATTACCTGAGATCGGCCCTGATACTAGGATAGCTATTAATAGCCCCAAGAGCCCTATAAACCTTATTAAAGCCATGACTTTTCTTGACCTACCTAAGCCACAGATACAAATCCAAAACATCAAAGACGCTCTCAAGATGCATCAAGTCTGCCAAGTTACCAGCAGGTTTCATTGGCCAGCCAATTCTTTGACACAACCAATCCAGCGTCAGGGGCTCATTGCGACTGAAACGCCTGGCAAACTAAAATAATCATGTCATATTATTCAAGTATGCTATTATTAACTACATTAGTAATAAAAACAATAGCATTACAAGCAATGGCCTTAAAATTCAAAACTTAATAAAAAGACAGGGTTTGTAAAAATATTTAAAAAAAAATTTTTTTGTTATTTCATTCTGTATATTTTTTTTTTAAAAGAAGATACATTTCTTCTGAT
The DNA here is from genome assembly GCA_036873155.1 of Biomphalaria sudanica. Taxonomy (NCBI): domain Eukaryota; kingdom Metazoa; phylum Mollusca; class Gastropoda; family Planorbidae; genus Biomphalaria; species Biomphalaria sudanica. The sequence continues at coordinate 22,130 of JAZGLO010000416.1, forward strand.
AAATATCTTCTGCATGATATTCAAACTTTGTGCCTTTCTTCATTTAACTATTTCTTGGCTTACCAAATGTTGAAAACATGAAACTCTTTTACAATTAGCTATTTATTTAACTTGAATCAATAGATTTTACAATAAGTTCTATTAAACACACTAGTAATATAATAATAAAATAATTTCTATTAAACTCACTAGTAATATAATAATACAACAAGTTCTATAAGCACACTAGTAATATAATAATACAATAAGTTCTATTAAACACACTAGCAATATTATAATATCTTCTTCTCTTTTGAAGAAATGTCTGTACTGTGAATGATAAAAAAAGGGAAAAATAGAGACAAATGGGTCAAAGTCTTCTTCTTCTTCTTCGTTCTCATTGATTATGTTGGAGTGTTCAGATGAGTAGACCAATACATGAGATGAAATGCGCAGTGGTTTCCAGATCAGGGAGCTCTCCATATAGTTCAAAGGGTCAAAGTTATTTATAATACTTAGAAGCACCACTGACCTGTAAAAACATGGTGCAAGAAAATGGTTGCTTGACTGAGATGGGAGCACAACAAAACACATAGCGGACACGCAGAGGCAAAGGGACGTGCTCTATCATATCTGCGAGAAACTTGAAGTCATCCATTTTGCACATAAAGTAGGTGGTACTGTCTAGTGCACAGATTTGCTCAAAGATTTCCTACAAATAAACATTTATTGTCTATTTTAAAACATAAACATTATGTTATAAGCCTGGTGGTGGCACAGATGGGGGTAGTGGTGTGTGTGTGTGTAGTCAGCCGACGCAAATCGCCCCAGGCCAGCGCTAGACGAGCGGTCAACCGTGACGAGTAACGACGGTCGGCCGAGACGAGTGTCAACATGATGGTTCGGGAAGGATCGACGTCGTGAACAGAGCTCAGGAGCGTCACGAGGGATGTGGTCATCTGACCACCCAGAATGGTCAAGCGACGTTCTGTCCGGTTCTAGAAGGCCAGCAGGGACCCTATATAAAGAGCGAAGGTATCAGAGACGAGTCAGTCACAACTTCCTGATCTACAGTTCGTTACAATGGCTCAGTACAAGTCCGAGGCGAGACAGAGAGACCAGTGCAAGAGTTGATATGGCGGAGAGATATTTGTACAGTCCTGTGTTACGTGCTGCCAATTGTACAGTATTGGCTGTTTTTTATTGACATTAAACTATTACGTTATTTTGAAGCCCTGAATTGTCAAGTTCTTTAAGTTAGTGGTGTCGTTTGGTGCAATTTGCAGCGAGCCAGGATAGGGAGATTCATAACAATTATAAAAAGAAAAACTCTCAAGTCTACATATGTTGTTACTGGCCCACAAATATCAAATCATTTTCTATTACTGTTTTGTCAATCAACTGGACTAGACAGCCTTTATTCTCAAATATGAATGGACAATTTATGTTAATTTATCATTTTGTCTATTGAAAACAAGTTAGCACACACACAAAAATCCACTGTTATTAACTCAGAGAATAACCAATGACAAGTATTACTTTCAAAGAGGTTGTAGATACAATATATATGAAAGTATTATTTACTAAGATAATGTGGCTATAACAAGCAAACTAGTGTTACTTACGATGAGATTAGATAATGTTGCTTTAGGAAGATGAAATGCAAACAGTTCGATCTGATCAGCTGTTGGGTGTAAGCCACCTTGCTGAAACATAAAGAGTAGCATAAAAAAACTTTTTTTTTCACTTACACAAGTGTAGTTTTTGGAAATACTATTCTCTGTAACAGATTTGATGTGACTATTTTTTGGTAACTTAAGAATTATAAAATTTTCTGCCTTAAAATCTTTTACTTCACAAAATATTAAATACCAGTAGGTCAACTAAAAAAATTCTTCAAATTAAGTAAAGTGCACAGATATAGTGCACAATACGCCAAAAGATACAGCCTTTAACCTAGACCCAAACATGCTACTCACTTTGATGGACTCGATAGGTTGGTTGACTATATCTTTCAATATTTTCAAATCCTTGGTATAAAACGTGGTGACCTCTCCATTTTCGTAAGCGGTGTTGTAGCGTCCAGCCCGACCAGCTATTTGTAGAGCTTGGGATGTCGAGATGAGATCCATCTCCTTCTCCCCCTTTTCATTCAGCATGGGCTTCATCACAGAATAGAAGACAATACGTTTGATGGCTCTGTTGAACAAACATGGGACATCATAAGTCAAGACTGTTGTTGGGGTAGGCCACAGGAGACCTTCAACCACTGAATTTATGAAAGTGTTGCATGAGGCCCAACTAACTACAAATAAGACCTTTGAAGGGACATCATAAGTCAAGACTGTTGTTGGGGTAGGCCACAGGAGACCTTCAACCACTGAATTATGAAAGTGTTGCATGAGGCCCAACTAACTACAAATAAGACCTTTGAAGGTTCTCAGTATACTCAATGGGATTTATGAAAGTGTTGCATGAGGTTCAACTAACTACAAATAAGACCTTTAAAGGTTCTCAGTATACTCAATGGGATTTATGAAAGTGTTGCATGAGGCCCAACTAACTACAAATAAGACCTTTGAAGGTTCTCAGTATACTCAATGGGATTTATGAAAGTGTTGCATGAGGCCCAACTAACTACAAATAAGACCTTTGAAGGTTCTCAGTATACTAAATGGGATTTATGAAAGTGTTGCATGAGGCCCAACTAACTACAAATAAGACCTTTGAAGGTTCTCAGTATACTAAATGGGATTTAGGATCCCTTCTGACAAATATATGTTTTTAATTTCTAATGTTGAAACATTATCTACAAATTATTTAGAAATTTTAAAGCTTTTATTTTAGTCTTATTTTATAGGCTGCTACAAAGTTGAACATTTTACAACATAAATATTTTTGTAATTTAGTATACATTGTTCACCCTCTGGCCTTTCTTAACCATATAACCAATAAAATGTATGGCTCATTCTTCTTTTATATCAAGCACGTCATAATGCGCGCAATTACTTTTTTTAAATTGTGAATAATATATAATAATATAATGTGTCATAATACCACCATCATACAAAAATTTTTCTTTCTTTTTTTATGTCAGCTAGAGGAATGATACAAAACTCACATATATAGCTTCACATAGTCTTATAGAAAAGAAACTTTGGTCTTGGAGTTTTCAATGGGAACAGTCTACTAATTTAAAACAATATGCAAATGAAATTACTGTTTTTTTTTCAAGAAATATTGAAACAAAGTTGAAAGCAATTTCTAACAAATGTCTAGTACTGAAGCAATAATTTGTAATTTAGAATTTAATCCAACATTGACACAGTACACACCAAGAACCCTAACTACATTCCATACAATCTGTTGACAGTCTACATGTGTCAGTTATGTCCCTTATCCGGCAGGGAAACAGTATACAATGTGAAAAGCATATTTTAGTAATATACTTACAGGTTTAAACCCATGCCTATAGCGTCAGTGGCCACCATTACTTTACATGAGCTATTGACGTCATTAAATTTGGAAGACTGAGCTAATTTTGTGGCTGGAAATATACAACACATAAAAAGCATGTAAGTTGCGAGGGGATAGTAGATAAAAAATGTCAGACTTGAGTGTAATGTAGTCTACATCAGCACACAAAGCTGTAGATAAGAACTATAGTGGCCTGATACATTGAACAATGAATATATACAAAAGTCAATTGTGCGAAATTCAATGATTAAACTCTTTTAATGTAAAACATAATAATTATATTTACATAGGGCAATTTAATCAACAAATGTTGTTACTAGCCTATTTTTAAAGATTAAAGTCTAGTTCTTAAGTTATTCTTTGGTCTTTTCTCTTTTAGTATAACTTCCCAAATGTAAAAAAAAATAATGTAAAGAATTTAAGATTTTAAAGAAAGTTTGGTTCAACATCTGGAGAAAAAGAAGCACGGAAAATTCTTTTCAAAAAGTTTGAATTACAATAAATCAGAAATATGAAAATCACTGCAAATATCCCATAAAACTTGGTAGTGCCAAGAAGGATTGGATGAGAAACTTACATGGTGGGAGAGAGCCATAAATTACTGCACATTCTTTGTTGAGTAGCTCCAGCTGTCGGGTCACATAGTAGATGTCATTCTTACTAAAGCAGACTACACAATCACCAGGCCGGATGTTTTCAAATTTTCCTAGAATGAAGAAGAAGAAAGTGTCAGCTCAGACTTCAGAGTTGAACGCAGTTAAAAACAAAAGGCAGGCACCTCAAATGCAGACCAGGACAACGGTGGCTTGACTTTCATTCATAACTAAAACAAAACAGAAAAAAACTTTTTACTCACCAACTGAATAATCCAGGAATGTTAAATTTGTCAGTCTTTTGTATTTACGCACCTAGAAACATAAGACGATACATTCAATAGTCTTTCTGTTGGTAATACTACAGAATATACAAGTCAAAAAGGAGGCATGTGGGTTAATAAGAGGGTGTGAGTGCTACCTATCCTACCTCTACTTCCTCCCCTGTTGACAAAGCCAATTCTTTGATTAGATCTATAGTTGAAGCTTCACCACACACGTGAATCTCTTTAGCATATAAACCAAGGACTGCCCTAGTCCAGGCCCACCCTCTCTGTTGGTCTTTGATCATTTGAATCTCATCTATAACAGCTACATCATCTGAACAAAACATAAACATATATTTAGTACCTTAAACAATCAACAATAATGACATAACCAAAGTCTCATCTGCTACTATGAAACTATTTTCAACCTACAAGGTGTGACTAAACTGGCCATTTCCACAGTGCATGCCACATGGGCTGATGATGTCTGGTCTTCATGTGCATATCTTCTTTCTTCCCCTGTCACTAAATCGCAAGGCGTTCCCTGATAGATCAAGAGCAAGTAATATGAATAAAATATATAAAAAAGCAAGCAATAATAAAATGTAAGAGTCTTCAAATACATTTAATGTTAAAATGTTTAATGGGCCAACCTAGTAATGGGTTTTAAAAACAAGAAAATAACGTACTGATACCAAGAAACAAAAAGACTAAATGTAGACTAGATCCACTAAGAAATACAGCAATATTATCTAGATATAAGCACTTGAGAACAAACAAAAGCTATAAGCAGAGGCCTAGCTAGGGTGGTGGAGAATTTGAAAATTCCCCCAGGCCCCTAATTGAAAAGTACCCCCTAATGAGTGTTTTTTCATTAAATATTATGCAAAATGCAGAGGCCCCCCAAGAGGTCAAGACCTCCCCGCCCCCAAATGATGACGAATTCCTAGCTACGCCACTGGATATAAGATCATGACTTAAAAAGAGCTCTTGTCAACGTATGAACCTAATACTCACAGCCTCGTTACATTTGTAGAATACTTCCGAGGCCAAAAGTTTGAGCGGGCCGCAGTAGATACCAGACTCAGCTTTGATGAATCTTTCTAAAGCATGGTAAGTTTTCCCACTGTTGGTTGGACCAGCATGAAAGATAAACTTTCTCTGTACAGAACGTGCTTCAGGATACCTGACATATACAAAGACTTTTAACAAGCTTTTTGAAAAAAGAACTGTAATATATATTAACTTTCCCAGACATACAGCAAGCAAATAAGCACAGAATTATCTTAATATTACCAATTGGCAGGATAACGAAGATCACTGATTTTTTTTAGGTCTTCCATTGATTCTAAGTGAGGAAATACTTCATAACTGTGTTTGAGGAAATATGGGAAGATGTCATCGACGTGACCTATAGATAATAAAATAAACTTTAGCATAGAAGAGCTGCAATAGTAATCAACAATTAGAATCAATGAACTAAAATGATCAATCAAGCCCTAACAGTTGGAAAAAAATTACAAGTACAAAGTATACAGGTACAATATGAATATTCACAAGCCTGAGCATTAGGATCAGTTACCAGTAGATGAGTTATTGTATATATTGATTTTGCCAGAGCCATAGACTATATTAGCGTAATGAGCATATGTCCTGAAACTTTTATTTTTGTAAGGCAGAAAAATAGATTCAAAAGTGTTCTGTCATTTACCATTGAAATAATTTTGTAATGACAGGGCTTCAAAATCCATTTTATGAATATCTAGTTTTAGATCTTATCAGCATTACAGGAGATGGAAGAGTTCTGGTCTAAAAAAAAAAAACCAAGGATCAACCAACATGCTTGGTGTTGAATGCAAAGCAACAGTAAACAAATGATAACACCTAATAAACCTAAAATTCTACAATATATCTAAAATCTTTTTTAATTGTATAGAGGTGCTTTCCATAATAAAGATATTGTTTATTAACATAAAAGCCCCGTCACTTGTCTTGAAGTAGGATAGTCTGACCTTACTTTGAAGTATATTCCTGAGACTTACCTGAGCCCTGGAGTATATCACTGAACACAATGTGAAGGTCAACAGGTAACTGTTCGGATTTGATACAAAAGTTTCTAAAACTTAAGAAAGCTTTATGGAACAAACTATCTGCAGAAACAAATATAAAACAATCATGTAATTCAACATGTCCACAATATTATGGGGAATAAGTGACCAATCAAAATGCAGCTTTTTTTTTTCTAGCATAGTGTCTTGTATTAAGTTACAGATCTACTTGAATAAACAAAACAGCAGATTGTTTATCCAACATAACAAAGGTCTGATACTTTACTGTGGGTCACACTGTACTAGCATTCTATTTTTTTTTCAATCAAATGAATAAATATTTTAAAGTGTTTGTAAGTGTTGAACTTAAAAATAGATCAATATTATCAGGCTGAACGCCCTTGTCTGATTTTCCGCTAACTCATTTTAAAATACTCACGATCCAATCCATGACTTTGCGCTAACTTTTTTACTTCCTCTCGACTGTGAAACTGCATCAACAGTTTTAACATATTCTCTGTAAAATATATTTAAAAATTTGAAATATTCACCTCCTTATATCTTTTTTTTTTTTTATCTCTGATAGATTTTTCTTATTAGTACAAGTAAAATAGAGTTCCCTGTAAAATTGAGCAGGTGATTATAAATTAACTAACAGGTTCTCTGGGCTAAATATTAATTTCATTGTTTCTATCCACTAGCAGTGAATGAACTCACAAAGCTGAAATACAAATCTCAACAGGACAAAATAATCTTTCTTCCTCGAAGAAACATCTGATACACAACAAGTCAATAAAGCAGCTTGATCCCTCAACCCTCAACTCTGTATTTGTTAAGTTTATGACATACTGCATAACATGTGTGAGTACCACAGTTTTGACAGACACCTAGATTATAGTCTGGTAACTACTTAAAAAAGGTGTGTGCATTCTCAACAAATATGAATTAAGAAAAAAACTTATATTTAATATTTACTAAAACAAAACAAAAACAAATTTAACCACTTATAAGAAAGGCATAATTCCTAACCCTTCCTAATGGCTCCAGTCAATTCTTCTCCAATATCAATATCGTCTGCATTCTTAGCTGCGGGTTGAACAGCAATTGGCTGAATAACTGAGGAGAGTGAGTCACTCGACTTCTTTGATTTATATCTGCAGCATACTAGAGGGTGGGCGCTGTGCAATGTTCCTGAGACATAGTAGTGGGAAGACAGTCTAGCACTGGCAACTCTTGACCACAGCTGGAGGAACTTGACAGAGCCTCTGCAGGTCATCTCAGACTGCACATACAAGTTTAGTAATATGAAGATATTTTTTAATGTGCAAAAGGAGCATAATGTAGTGATAAAATGCATTAGTTTTCTATCAATCAAATATTTATGGCTACATGGAAGAAGTGCTAATGATCTTATGAATGATATCATAATGCATATAAAAAATAAAAGAGTTTTGAATAATTGTGGGAGACTTACGATTCTAAACCAGTTATTCCAAAACTTTTTTCCTTAACACAACACTTCACACATTCTGAGTATTAAGGAGAACACTCTTTAGCTTATTTTTTTTTTAGAGAGATTAATTCCTGCAGTGACCTACTAGTTCATTATTCCAGTAGTTTGTGGAACACCTAAAGAGGCCTCGCAGAACACAAGGGCTCCACGAAACCCAGATCGATCTATTGTCAACATCGAACAAACTTGAAAAAAAAAAAATAACATTGACCTCGATGGACTATTCAGGTTTTATTTTTTTTTTATAGAAGATATTGTTTGTCACCAACAAATGACATTATAATCTTGTAGCAGATATTATTAGCTACAGATCTATCTACTTTTGAAAGATTTTTTACCTTGCAATTTTTTTTTAAACGCATTTGAAAAAAAATTGTTTCAGGCGATTTTGATCCCAATTTTTTAATATTTTGTTATTTTCTGCCATCACAACGTCACCATTTTGTCCCCGCCTCTCTGAAATTTCTTGTAGATCTAGACCCAATAATTTGTTTATTTCATCAATAATCAAAGTTCATAAATATAAATGAAATCAGAATTGTGAGCTAGAAATTTACTACGAATACTAGATCAACTATTAAATTTCTCATTTAATAAGTAGATCTATCGTCTACGAAACTCAATTCCAACTTTTTAACTTTTGACCTTGGGGGTGTGTCTTGCCGGCTGAGCCAGCGACAAGCTCTCACTTCACTTTCTCCATGACAACCGATGTTAGGTCAAAACGGCAAAAAAAAGATAATAACTTTCTTAATGTTAAACATACACTCATACAGTCATAATTTATACACCATTAGAAAGTTCTTTTAAAGTATTTTAATTATGTACTAACGAAAAATTGTTTTTACAAAGATAATTTTTATTTTCACCTCCCTACTCCTACAATGCTACATATAGTTGAGTTAGTACATATAATTATAATAACACTGTCACTAAGTTAACAGCCAGTAGAGTTGAGTAGAGAAAACTGTTAGTGTTACTAAACAGGAGGCTGTGTCTCTCTCTGACTACACTAAACTAAAACACTTACACTACTCGTACTTTACTGACTACTCTGACTCTGAGACAACATTGAACATCCGATCACATCGGTCGGACATCTTATATAATACAGACGTTACTTCAAAAAAGAAGATGATTACGTCCTACGCGTCATGCATTTAGTCATGCATATTAACCAATGACTTAAATTCTGCCAAGTCACTGGTTTTTCTGGCTAGCTCAGGCAACCCATTCCATGCTCTAATAGCACTAGGGAAGAAGGAGTATTTGTACAAATTTGTCCTAGCATATGGGACGAGGAATGTGCCTTTATTTTTGTGTCTTTCAGAGTATTTTATTAAATTTTGTTTTTGTATTTGAAGACTATGGTTCAGTGTTTTATGTATAATTGCTACTTTACTTTTGAGTCTTCTGTCCTGAAGGCTTTCTAAATTTAGTGATTTTACTAATGGTGTTACCCTAGTCAAATGTGAATATTCGTTTGTTATGAATCTCACTGCTCTATTTTGTGTTTGTTCCAGTTTCTTAATGTTTTCTTGAGTTGAGGGGTCCCACACGGTGGATGCATATTCTATTATTGGCCTAACCAAGGTTAAATAACATTTTAGTTTTATGTTCTTATTTGATTTATAGAAATTTCTTTTAATAAACCCTAATGCTTTGTTGGATTTTTTTATAGTTTCATCAATATGTGGATTCCATGACAGTTTTTCATTTATTATAACACCTAGGTATTTTGAGTTTTTAGTCTGTGTTACTGGTTTGCCATGAATAAGATAAGTGGAATTAATTTGTTTAATTTTTTTTGTTACTCTTAACAACTGACATTTTTCTGGGTGGAAAGACATGCTCCAATTTGATTCCCATTTCTGTAATTCATCTAATTCTCTTTGTAAAATATCTGTGTCTTGTTTTGTTTTTATTGTTCTATATATTATGCAATCGTCTGCAAATAATCTGACTTTTGTTCCTGAACTAATGCAATTTGGTAAATCATTTATGTAAATTAAAAATAGTAGTGGACCCAAGACTGTTCCTTGAGGTACACCTGAGTTTACTGTTATTGGTGTTGATTTAGAGCCATTTATTATTACAGTTTGTTCTCTCCCTATCAGAAAATCTTTAATCCACTGATGCAGTGAACCGTTAATGCCGAAATATTTTAATTTTTTAAGCAAACTATGGTGGTGAACTTTGTCAAAAGCCTTGGAAAAATCTAGTAAGATAGCATCTATTTGTTCACTATTATCTAAACCTTTTGAGAAATCATCAATTAGTCCTATTAGTTGTGTTTCACATGATCTATATTTCCTAAAGCCATGTTGGTATGGGGTGAGGACATTATGTTTGTCTAAGTGGTTTATGATGTTGCTACATATTATGTGTTCTAGTATTTTACATGTGATGCTGGTAAGTGATACTGGTCTGTAGTTTCCTGGATCAGATTTTTCTCCTTTTTTAAATAGGGGGGTGACATTAGCTTCTTTCCAGTCCTTTGGTACTCTGCCCTGGTTAAGCGATGCCTGAAAGAGTATTTTGAACACTGGGGCTAGCTCATTGCTTAGTTCTTTGAGTAATCTAGCTGGAATACCATCAGGTCCAGACGCTTTATTTGGTTTGGTGTTGGCTAATAGTTTTTTAATTCCATTTTCTTGTACTACTAAATCTTCTATGTTGTCTACTTGGTTCAAATTAAGAAATATGTCTTTGTCTCCTGGGGCTGAGAATGCTGATGCAAAGTATTTGTTTAGGATGTTTGCTTTAGTTTCATTATCATTATGTATTATGTTATGTTCATCTTTTAATGGCGCTATGCCTGTTGTTTCCATTTTCTTAGACTTAATGTATGACCATAGGTTTTTGTTGTTATCTTTAGATATTACATTGTTTATGTATTCACTCTGCAGCTGTCTGCTTACTTTTTGGGTTAGGTGTTTAATTTTTATATACTTTTTGTAAACTCTTTCTGCCTTGGTTTCTTTAAATTTTCTATATAGGTTTTCCTTCTGTTTACAAAGCTTCTTTAGTCTATTATTAAACCAGCATTTATTTATTTTGTTTGATGTGTATTTAGTTGGTATATGATTTTCTATAATGCTTTTAAGATGGTTTTTAATGAAATTCCAGAGGTCATCGACTGGTTGGTTAATGTCTTTTTCTAATAAGAATGTTTGTTGAAAGTTTAATGCAGCTTGGTGTAGTTGTGTTAGGTTACATTTATTCCAGAGTAAGATTTTTCTTTTGGTTTTTGTATTGGCTACTGCTTTTATCTGACTGTGTATTTTTATGATCTCATGGTCTGATAGACCAGGGATAATATCATAATCAACTACTAATCCAGGTCTGTTGGTTAAGAAGAGATCTAATGTGTTGTTTAATCTAGTTGGCTTTTTAATGATTTGATCTAAACTTAGGTTGTGTAAAGTTTCTATGAAAAGCTCATTTATGTCCTTAAGGTTTTGGTGTTTATCTATGGTTAGTGTTTTCCAATTTATATCAGGTAGGTTGAAGTCACCCATAATCCAAAAAACTGCATTTTTATTTGTCTCTTTAAGTGTAGTAATCTGATTACATAGTTCCTGCATGTATTCTAAACTAGAATTTGGTGGTCTGTAAATGCTGCCTATTATAAGGGATGTTGAGGTGGTATTAATTTTACAAAATGTAGATTCTATGTTTTTTGAGTTAGGTAAGGTAATTTCTTCAGCTATAAGAGTGTTTTTTATTGCTAAAAGAACTCCTCCATGATTATCAGCCCTATCTTTTCTAAAAATTTCATAATTACTATTGAAAATTTCTGCATTATAAATTTCAGGATGTAGCCAAGTTTCTGTTCCTGCAATTATGTCTGGTTTCTCACATTCTAATAAAATTTCTAAGTCTGCTGTTTTGTTCCTAATACTTTGAAAATTTATTACTAAGGTTTTAAGGTATTTTGGTATTACTTCTTTAGGAGGTTTGTTTAGTGAGGCTGTTGTATTAATTTTAGTAGATTTAGGTTTAACAGGAGTGGATCTGGCTAGTGGTTGGTGAGTTGGTTTTGGGATGGTGTTTAAGATGTTGTATGGGTTAGAAGTGTCCGCATCAAAGGAATCAAACAGTCCTGATGTAAACTGAGGTAACCCACACGGTACACAGTGCCATGATGCATCTTTGTTGCCTAAGGCATAATACACAGGTGTATTCATATGGAGACATGATGCATGGTACCATTCATCGCAGGTGTCACATTGAATGGCTTTCTGTTTCATGGTGCATACTTTTTGGCAGATGTTGCATCTATCTTTAGATCTAGGCCCTGGATTTGACTATATATCTCCTGCTATTAATATTAACAGTGAAAGGTATTTATTTCTACTGTGTCTGATTGAGAACTTCCATTTGTGATGGGTAATCTTCTTTAATGTTATTGATGTGTATGTTAGGTTATTTTTGAAGTTGCATTGATCTAAAGTGTGATGATTGATTATGACTGTTGTTTCATTTTTAAGTTTAGTGTTGACTGAGGTAGATCTAGTTCTGTGTTCAGCTAGTGTGTATTTAGTAATTATTAGGATAAATAGCCAGAGCAATTTCATGATGACTGTTGTTGATTTTAGTTTTAAAAGGTCTAGTCTAAAATAGTTTAAGGTTAAAAATGCCTAAGATCATAAGATGGCCTAAGCTAAGTCTAAAGTGATAGCTAATTTACAATGACAATCAAATGGTTTATTCAAAATATAGACCTAGACTAGATCCAGATCTAATTCAAGATCTAGATCTAATTGTAGATCAATATATTTATGTGTTTAACTAACTTTAACTAACTATATAGAGTATTACTATTAGTTTATAATTACTAAATTAGTAGTATTTGTAGATGTCCAGAATAAATAAAATTATAAATTACTCTAGCTCTAAATATAGTATAGATCTACCTGTCTAGATAGGTCTAAGATTTAGACTTAAGATCTAGACCCTGACTAGACTAGATCTAGACAGTCTATCTAAATCTAGATTCTAGTATTTTTAGTTATTAAATCAAGTCTTGTTGAACATATGATGACATAAGGACGCAGCCATATTGGTTCCGCTCATTTCTGTTTTTTAATTCTTCTTCTTCTTCTTGTATAATACAGATATATAATTATATCTAGATTACGCGTTTCAAAAATACCCACATTTATATAGATCTAGAATTCAAGATCTAGAGTCGGCAGTTGTTTTTTTTTTTTTTTATAGAAAGCTTATATCATAGACTTATAGTATATATAAGATCTAAGTCTATGGCTTATATCAACCATAGGCGTAGCCAGGATTTTTTTTCGGGGGGGGGGGGGGGGGGATTTTTACCTCCCCCCCACCGAGAATTTTTTAAATATGTATATATGTGTGTGTACATAATCTTTATTACATTCTGATCCATCATTCTTTCGGAAGACGTTTATTGTGCCCTAGAATAGGTTCTTCCTGGAGTTAGTGGAAAAATTGTAGACTCCTCGCCATTCTCAGCAAGGGGGTCTGGAGGAGCGCTAAGAGTTCCCCCAGCGCGGGGCGGAGCCCCGCAGCCATGCACTATTTCTGGTATTGAAAGCCAAAAAATGCATATTCTGAGGTATCTACAGTGCATTTCCTGCTATTAAAAAGTTTTATTTCAAAAACCTAATCTGCTATTCTTACTGACTTAGACCCTCCCTCTCCGTTCGGCGCATTTGGCGGCAAGCTGTTTCCACAAAATCTGTCACGGTCAATGTCTGAAGCCTCTTCCCACCTGCTCTGAGGACCTCCCTGAATGTGTGGCGCCAAGTTGTACTAGGATGTCATCGCAACTCTTCTTATGCGTAATTCATTTTGTCAGACAACATGTCCCGCAAACCTCATGCGACGCTCTGTCACAATCTTACTAAGGTGTCAACTCCCAGTTCAGCATAGGATTTCCTTGATTTAGACCCGATCTCTATAAATGACTCCTAAGAGCTGTCTTAGCTATCTTTGTTGAGCCACATTTAGTGTTTTTCAATTTTGACAGATGACTATTCACTGCACTTTATTAATGGAGCCCCGCCACTGGTGAAATCTGTAACCTCTCTTGAATACGCTCTTGGAATTAAGTGACTGTAGTTTGCTTTAGATTTTATATGGAAATGGGAAGTTTTATCGTCAAAATCATCTGTTGGGGGTTTTAAACTAAAAAATCTCAGGAGTTGTTTTTTTTAATTCAAAACCCCATTTAGCTACGGTCATAGAATTTAGTAACTGTAGTTTGCTTTAGAATAATATTGAAGATAGAGGTTTTCCACCTCAAAACGCTCTGTAGGGGGATTTTAAACAAAAAACCATCTGGAGGGGTTTTAAACTTTAAAAAAAAAAGCCATCTGTAGGAGAGGGTTTTAAACTCAAAACCCCCAATTGGCTTGGCTACGCTCACATAATTTTAGTGTGTAATTTCCTTTTTTTATATTGAAGAGGTATTTTTTAGCATCAAACCCCTCTGAAGGGGAGTTAAAGCTCAAAACCCTGTTTTGGCAACGCTCATAGCATTTTGAGTGTGTAATTTGTTTTTTTTCTTACATTAAAGATGTATTTTTTACCTTCAAACCCCGCTGAAGGGGTGTTTAAACTCAAAACTGAGTCCAAACCCATTTAGCTCCGCACATAACATTTTGAGTGCGTAATTTGTTTTTTTTTTTATACCGGGTATTGAGAGGTATTTTTTAGCTTTAAACCCTACTTAAGGGAGGGAGGTAAACTCAAAACCACTTTGGCTACGCTCATAGAATTTTGAGTGTGTAATTTGCTTTTTTTTATATTGAAGAGGGAGTTTATCGTAAATTTTGGAGGGGGTTTTAAAATCAAAATCTTCCTTAACTGTGCTTTTGGAATTTGGGGATTGTCGTTTGCATTTTTTTTTGATTTGTTTTATAAAAGAGGGGGATTTAACTGCAAAAACCCTGGTAGGGGTTTTTTAACTCAACCCCCCCTGGTAGGTTTTTTTTAACTCGAACCCCCTGGTAGGGGGTTTTAAACTCAACCCTCCCCCCCTTTTAAACTGAAAACCCCCTTGGCTGTGCTGGGGCAAATGATGGTTTAGTATTAAAATCTCACCTAAAATAAACAAAATCAAAGCAAAAAATCAGTCACTGAATCCCGATCCCCCCTTGCGAGGGAGATTTCATTTCGGGAGGGGGAATTGAACCCCAAGAACCCCCCCACACACACACACACACACACTGGCTACGCCCATGATATCAACTCTGTTGTATGAATATCTCGAAGACTAGCCTTATTATGTATGATTGTCAACTTAGGCCTACACTTATCTTATTCAAGGTAAACCAGTAAAACAGACTAAAAACGCAAAAATACTTGGGTATTATAATAGGGCTTGTCTTCGAGTCTAAAGATTAGTCAGGAATGCAGTATTTCCCGTGGATACGCAGCCCCAGCTGTGACCTACATATTTTGCCACATCCAGGGCAAGCATAACCATTGTCCACAGGTGGTCGATTATATTTTCTTTTCGCCGTCTGCGTTTGTCCTCGGCAGCGGATTTTCTTTTGGTCTCAAATGTGTATCCCGCGGCCTTCGTGAGTGACCAGCTGTCTCGTTCTGAGGCCGCATGCAACCAGGTGCTCTCTTCTATGTCAGCCAAGGAAAGTTGACGACTAAGCTGGTCTTTGAAGCGTTTCCGTGGGGCGCCTCTGTTATGTCGACCACCTTTTAGCTCACAAAAAAGACTGCCTTTGGCATGCGTTTGTCCCACCCAGCGTAACTGCCGGACCATAAGAAGTCCCTCTATACTATCCATACCGGCGTTCGCAAGGACATCGCTGTTTGTAGTGCGGTCTTGCCACCGTATGTCCATAATGGAGCGCAAGCATCTTTGGTGGAAGCGCTCAAGAAGTTGTTTTATGTATATATAGTGTCCATGTCTCAGAGCCATATAAAAAGGCGGAGAGAACCACCGCCTGGTAGACACTGATTTTGTAGGCAGGCGAAGCGATCTGTTCCGCTAAACTCTCACATGAAGGCGTCCAAAAGCGCTACTGGCCCTAGCCAGATGGTTATCAACTTCCCTTGAAAGTGAGGCGTCATTTGACACTATACTACATAGATATGTGAAGTGGTCTACCACATTAAGGGGCTGTCCGTTTACGGTGATCCTTGGGGCTGAGTATGTTTTATTGGGCAACTTCTGGAACATGATTTCTGTTTTCCCGAGGTTTATAGATAGACCGAAAGAGGCGCAGCGTATGCAAATTCGTTTACTGCGTTCTGGAGGTCATGTTCATTGTGAACTAGCAGGGCGCAATCATCGGCATAGAGAAGCTTGTTATGAGCATCTCCTTTGTTTTTGTATGGGATAGTAGATACGTAAACTAAGACCCGTGGGTAACATATGGCTAGTTATACATAAAACATATATTAAACATAAATGAACATCAGCACCAGGGACCAAGTTTTTAAATGAGAGAAAGTAGGGAATTAAATGCGACGAAAATAAGGGACAGCGCCCACAAAGGCTCGAACCAGTGACCCTGGAAACGACAACACCGCCTAGCGAATACGCACTAAGCGAACTTAACCTCTAGACCATCGGAATGTCGAAAAAAAAATTCTTCTGGTCCAGAGTCGTTTCGCTCGTATGCAAATTACCACCCCAGTAGTCAATGGTCACATGCCCTAGCTAGCCCCTCCCCCCACCTCGCCACATCTGTTCACCAGCAACTTCGATAAAGCCGACACAGACAGCCGTTAGGCATGTATATTAGAATAGGACTAAAACAGAAAGATTTAAAAACTCCTTTATCCCACTTTCGGCCAGAGTGTTACAAGATCAGCTGTCGTCATCGAGGAATACATTGAAGTCAAATTCATAAAGCGCTGGTTGTGAATGTGTATGTGTCTCGTGTGTGAATTTTGATATATACTGTTATTGTACAGTAGTTACGCTTATGTTTTTTCTCTGGAAAGGCAAAATCGTAGCTCTCGGCATTAAAATCAGACGGACGTGCTTCTTGGTCATGTCCACATTCTTGTATATTCTTGCGAATCTCGGACGCTAACTGCAGAACAGCAGAGGAGGATCCTAGCAATGGAATTAAAATGCTAAAGGAGGATACTAAGTATAACCTACAAAGACCGCATTACAAATGAGGAGATTCGTTACCCTCGCTACAGGATCACAGTGGGTATCGGATCCCCACGATGACCTCATGCTGACCACTTTTAAAAATCGCAAGTTATCTTCTTATCTTATATAATACAGACGTTACTTCAAAAAAGAAGATGATTACGTCCTACGCGTCATGCATTTAGTCAGTTTAAACTATTTGGTCTTATCACAAGGTCCTCGGGACTCCCAAAGAACAATGAACATTACCAGGTAAAGGAAGAAGAGGCAGATATATGAAGGTAAAGGATGAATCGTAAAAAAAAAAAAGTTTTTACTGGTCATGTACCATAAAGGGGCCGTCCATAAAGTACGTCACGCTATTTTAGGCCATTTTTGACCCCCCCCCCTCCCCCCTGTCACAAAGTGTCACAAATCTCGGGACCCCCCCCCCTAAAGTACGTCACACTTTAAAAAAAATTTAATTAACAACTAATTAAAATTTAATCGAAAACTTAAAACGCACTTCACTATTAAACTGCCTTAAAATATAAATATTAAAAGAACTATCAGATTATTAAATGACTTTAATAGTAGAATAACTATTGTCAACAGTTGTCACAGTTATTCTTTGAAACAATAACCCAATCAATTGAATTTGAAAAAAAATTGCGCTCCTAACTAGCATGAGGAATTGGGAACAACACATTGAAAGATACGCATTTCATGCTATTTTGACATAAAACAAATTCAAGTGTTTCACAAAATTTTTGAAAGTTATTTTTGAAACTATTAGTTTTACTAAAAAAATAAAAAATAAAATTAGTAATAAAATTAAAAATATATAAAATGTGACGTCACACTTGGCCTGACCCCCCCCCCTCCCCCCTGTCACAAACTGTCACACTTTCTTACACCCCCTCCCCCCCTTGGAGCGTGACGTACTTTATGGACGGCCCCAAAGACGATCAAACATTGTAAAGCAGTTTGATTCTTTATTTTCCTATATATAGTATATAGTCTACCACCAACAGAGCGTGAGGAATAGATGTGTGGATTGGACAAGAAATTTTACTTTCAATATGCTTCAACTTTAGTTTAGACTAAGATTTATTAGGCTTACATCATAGGCATTCCTAGCCCACCATTAGGGCATATTCTGGTTTTTAAATTTTTTTTTTTTTAATTCGATATTCTTTAACCGATTCAATGAAATACGAAAAAGTACAAAAGACGTTTCCGGTTCAACTCTATTTATAGAAAAAAAAATGTTTGTTTATTTTGAATTTGTAGTCCAGTGTCCAGTCTAGTCTAGACTGCTCTAGATATGCAGAAACTAGATCTAGAAATAATATAGATCTAGATCTACCAAAGGTAACCTAGATTAATTTATTTAAACATTTGATCAGTTGAAATTTACCTGAATTCTGAATGACTCCAACTCCAACAAACTCAAACTGTCTTGATCAAGTTATCAAGTTCAAACAAGTTTTGTTTTATTATCATGACTTGTCTTAGTTAGAGACATTAGTTAGAGTAGACTAGTATCACCGTATCAGTATGACTTCAGTGAGTATTATTATTTATATATATTATATTAATTATAATAATACAATAATATATATCTAGTATTAGTATTAGAGTCTAGATCTATCATCTAGAATCTAGATCTCTGTAGTATGTAGATTAGTAGATCTATTTAAGACTATTATATTATTTATTATTTAATTATTATTATAATAATTCAAATAATTGTTAAATATTATTATTACAATTTACAAACCAAATCTAGATCTCTAATTCTATATTCAACTATACTATAGAGTATAGACATCTATACCTATATTTATATAGATGATAAATTGATTTGAATAGTGATCTATTGTGGACACAAGTTAATAGCTCTACACTAAAGTCTAAAGCTAAATATATCTATCTAGATATCTAGATTCAGAATAATTCTACATTCTAGATCTAGTAATCTAGTATGATCCAAAGACTTTGGCAAAGTAGAAAAAAAAATATATGTATTCAATTTTTTCACAAAACTTTTCATATAACACATTTAAAACCCATAAAATGATTGTCATGAGCTCATTATAAAATTCTATATTATTACCATCTGGAACATCAGGCTAAATAAATTAGAATCTTTTTGTAATCCCCCACCCTTTAAAAACATCTTTCTCAGTAAAAACATGTTGAAAGAAAGAAATTCCAGATGTTTAGCAAAGTTATAGATAAAGTTTAAAAAAAAAATAAAAACATCTATATAGTCTATAAACAAGAAAAAAATAATATTTTAAAGCACTGACGATGCCAGCATTAATAGGCGCACTAGAACAAGGTCAACTAAATGCAAGGGGGGGGGGACATCTATGTGGAGAAAAATTCTGCCCCTAAAAATGTGATATTACATCATGTTTCTATGAAATATAGAAGAAATTTTGCATTCATTTAAAAAAAAAGGCATAATTGCCTGACTTCTTTTATACTTGGTTGAACTTTGCCTAGAAATTTTGTATTTCTAAAAGAACTTTTTTGCTTTCATTTAATTGTAGTGCATCATTAAACTAATTAAAGTAAAGAAGCTTTGACAAGCTATGGTCTAATTATCTTTAATTGACAATATGGAAAAGTCTCATATCAATAAAGTAAGTTTTGACTACAACAAGTTGCTTATTATATAATTTTTTTTTTTGGATTATACTTTGTGTTCCTAATTGCTATAGCTGTTCTTTTTATGTCTCTCTCTCTTTATCTATATCTCTCTCTATTTCTCTTTCTTTCTTTATCTCCACCTCTCTCTTTATCTCTATCTCTCTTTTTATCTCTAACTGCTTTCAATTTGATAATGGATAGTTGATGGTAGCAAACCTTTCCTTTACGCTACATAGTAACCCTAGTGCATTGTCTAGCAAGAGATTCTGTGTTGCACAACTGTAGAGCCATAGACAGGAAATATCGCTGAAACATTTTATTCTCAAGACTGCATTTTCATATGATAACTGACTCTTTGAATTGCATAACATAGTTTTATTTTGTTTTAGCTGCTTTCCGATGTAATGTCATTAATAGGGCAAAAACAAATTATTTTTTTTTAAGACATGAGACAAAGCTCAAAATGATAAACACATTTACTAGTGCCATGAACTAGGACCTACATTATCATCTGGAAATCCATTTTTGTTTTAAGAAAAAAAAAGCTCATATAACTCCATTGGGATTAAATAAGATACCAGCTTTCCTTAGCTACCCATTGTCTTTATAGCTCTGAAAAGAGGAAAGATATAAAAGGGCATGATGGAAAGAACAAGGCACTCAGTTGTGAATTCTATTTAAGTATTCTCAGTGTGGATTTATTGATTGCACGTTACTGTACATTGTATTATTATATTTAAATAATTTATTATGAATGCTTGTTATTTGAATAGAATCTGTTTAATTAAAAATAATCAAATTTCCATTTTAAATCTTATCTTTGCATTCCATTCATACGGACTCACGTCAATGTGTGAATCACTTGAACTAGGACTACTTTTACTATACAACCTCAAACCCTACCAGCATGACAACTAGATTCTAATTAGTATCAAACTAATTACTATGCCTTGTTTTATTTATGATAAGCTTTCATTTCATTTATTAACTTGAAGGCAAATGGTGCTGATGATCAGGGAGAGCCAGATTTTTATTCCCAACTTTATGATGACGCCTGGAGATCTGAGGACTCAGACGGTAAAGTAACTTTATGTTTAACTTCCTCAAAGATGTTAAAATTTAATAAGAACCCTCAACAGTTAAATAAGAATTTGCAAGTTATTCAATTTCTAAAGCCATCTACAAATTTGCAACACATTGCATTGGTCAATGATGCTTTCCTTTGTTTTTTATACCTTAACTGATAAGCTGGCATCAGAAGACTACAGAGTCTATATTAAATATTTTCCAACTCTGACTCAGTCAATCTCCTTAGTCTGTATTGTAACATCTGCAGCCTAGATGCAGAAACCTTGTTGATTGGTCAGGCTGTGATATCCATTAACTCTTTGAGAGGCACTTGATGGAAGCACAGTTCTCTTGCTCAGTGAAATACAATCTGTATTGCATTTAGATTAAAAGCTCTTATCATAGACTTACCAAAAACTGATTCAACAATGTGTCAGAGCCACTTGCTCTTGACTCTGTGGCATTTTACATCTTGAGAGAAGATCTTTTCCCTTTGCAACTTCTTATGTGACTAAAGAGGCCAATCTTTGATACACACCTGCGGTCACAGGCTGGGCATATGTAATCACCTGTCGCCATCACAAAGACGTTTGCTCTTGACTAGTCTGAAAATATTGATGCACATTTGCACCAGATCTGGGTTTTTATCCAGGACTTTTTAAAGAAGATGTGAGCCACTCAACATTTCTTTCAAAGTTGAAGTTAAAACTAATTTCTGATAGTTAAAGCTGTCACGTATTACGAATTGAATTCTAATTTTTAAAATGGCTTGCCTAGGGGAACGTGACAATAGAAAAGCAGTTGTGTCACTTATCTTAAGTCTGAATTTAATCAAAGACTTACAATGAATAACAAAAAAAAAATGACACAAGAAATCGGAAGGTAAACTATCAACTTAATGTTTAATCAAATATAAAGTTACAAGAAAGAAAAATAAACATTTACTCAATACAGAATTGATGTGTTGACCAAAACCCTTTTACAAAAATGGCATGTAAAAATATTACAATACAAGAGTTTGAAAATGTAATTACAAATACAAGCAAGGCCTTGAATAAAAAAAAAACTTACACGATCAAGTGGTATACCACGCACGGGTAGCGCAATGTCTCCGCTATTCTGTCCCACGGCTGTCTCCGTATGTCTGTCCGTCAACGTTACGCGAGCGGTCTTTATATAATCTACCACGCGTCGATATCCAGTGATTTCTAGAACAGAAAGTCATCAACACCCAGATCTAGAACGCTCTTCAAAGAGACAGAAGAAAAGAAAAAAAAACCACCCTCCTTTCAACCAGAGGTACACACATAGGTCAAGGACCGGTCACTGTCTGTGTGGCTTGACGAATAAAAAAAAAAAAAAAAAAAACTTATTACACAAGGGGCAGACAACCTCCCCGTCTCTCGACCGCAACAGGTCAAAGAAAAAAAAAACAACAATGCCTAGATACGTAACACCTCCCTCCTAAAAATAAAAAGTTTACATTTCCACGAAAATGGAAATCTTTTTAGAATTACAAAAAATATTTACATTACAGAATGTATTTATCATGATATATATATAAAAAATATATACATCAAAATACTTTTTACAATCTAGATAAGGCATTGGCGATAACATTTTCGCTGCCTTTTATGTGTTTAAGATCTAGGTTGTACTCTTGTAAAAATAAACTCCACCTGAGAAGTCGTTGGTTCTTGCCAGACATTTTGTGGATAAATGTAAGGGGATTGTGGTCAGTAAATACAACCAGTGGCCATCTGGACCCACTGATATAAAAATCAAAGTGTTGTATAGAAAGAATCAACCCAAGACATTCTTTTTCCACAGTAGAATAATTTCTTTGATGTCTATTAAATTTCTTGGAAAAGAAACAAATAGGGTGCTCTACTTGGAAATTATCTTCTTGGTAAAGGACTGACCCAACACCTGTGTCACTGGCGTCAATAGCTAACCTAAAAGGTTTTCCGAAGTCAGGAGCCATCAAAATGGGAGAGCTAGATAATATCTGCTTGATTTGGTTAAAGGCTTTCTGACATTCATCCGTCCAAGTAAATCGGACGTTCTTTCTCAGGAGGTTTGTTAAAGGACTGGCAATGACAGAAAAATTTTCGCAAAATTTTCTATTATATCCAGACATTCCCAAAAATCTTCGGAGTTGTTTCCGATCAGCAGGGATAGGGAAAGCTTGGATAGCTTCTACTTTGGCCATTACAGGTTTCACCTGGCCTTGTCCTACAATATGGCCTAAGTATTGGATGGAAGCCTGGCAAAAATCACTCTTACTCAGGTTTACAGTAATTTTTGCATGTAAAAGTTTAGTAAAAAGACAATGCAGTTGTTTACAATGGCTAGAAAAATCTTGGCTAAAAATTACTACATCGTCTATGTATGCGTGGCAATTCTCCATGTCAGCAAGCAGGGCATTTATCATTCTCTGGAAAGTGGCAGGAGCATTCTTCATGCCAAATGGCATCACTTTGTATTGGTACAGACCATCAGGGGTGACAAAGGCGGAGATTTCCTTTGCCCTATCAGTCAGGGGAACCTGCCAATAACCTGAAAGTAGGTCTATTTTGGTGATGTACTTAGCGTCACCAATACGATCTATGAGATCGTCTATCCTAGGGATAGGAAACGAATCGGTCTTTGTGACAGCATTTACCTTACGGTAGTCTGTACAAAAACGATAAGTCTTGTCCTGTTTAGGTATCAAGACACATGGGGAGCTCCAGCTACTGGAACTTGGTTCAATGAGGTCATTTTCAAGCATATACTTGATTTCTGACCTAAGTATGGCAAGTTTTTCAGGGTTGACCCTGTAAGGATGCTGCTTGACTGGAGTAGCCTCGCCAACATCTACATCATGCATTATTAACATTAGTCTGTTTTGGTACATCAGAAAAAATGTCATTAAATTCATTAATGAGTTTCATGATAACTGGCCTTTCTGTCGAAGACAGATGAGACAGTTTTACATCCAAATTCTGTAATACAACAGAATTAGGTATTTTGTATTGTCCAAATTGCTCCTTTACAATATCATCATCAATAGGAGAAACATGGCTATTTGAACAACTTTTGACTGTATTTAAAACACAATTACTCTTATCTGAGTGATCTGGCCGAGATACATAAGGCTTCAGCATGTTTATATGACATAGCTGAGTCTTTTTCCTACGGTCAGGAGTTTTGATTGTGTAATTGAGGTCACTAATTTTGGTCTCAATTTCATAGGGACCAAAATATCTGGCTTGCAAGGGTTGACCTGGTATGGGCAAAAATACAAGCACCTTATCCCCGGGAGAAAATTCTCTAACACGGGCCTTTCTATCATACCAGCGTTTCATGCTGGATTGGGTGTTTTGTAAATTATTTTTGGCCAGAACACAAGCATCATAAAGTCTAGTTTTAAACTTAATTACATAGTCTAAAAGTCCTTCAGTGGCTGTTGGTGACAACAAAGTCTCTTTTATACATTTCAAGGGACCGCGCACCGAATGGCCAAAGACTAAGTCAAAAGGGCTGAATCCCAACGATTCCTGGACGGATTCACGGGTTGCAAACAGCAGCATGTGGATTCCTTCGTCCCAGTCTTTTTCGTGCTCAAAGCAATAGGTTCGGATCATGTTCTTGAGAGTCTGATGGAATCGCTCAAGAGCGCCTTGCGACTCGGCATGATACGCACTCGACATGCAGTGTTTGATGCCCAACTGAGTCATGACTTGCTTGAAAAGATTGGCCGTGAAATTCGTTCCTTGGTCCGATTGGATGGACTTTGGTAGACCAAATAGAGTAAAGAACTTGATTAAGGCCTTCACAATGTTTGATGCTTTTATGTTCCTTAGAGGAATAGCTTCAGGAAAACGAGTTGAAGCACACATAAGGGTCAACAGGTATTGGTTGCCAGCTTTTGTCCTTGGGAGAGGACCAACACAGTCAATAAGTACTCTGCTGAAAGGTTCTTCAAAGGCTGGAATCGGCTTCAGAGGAGCAACAGGGATCTTTTGATTTGGCTTGCCAACCATCTGACAGGCATGACAGGATCGGCAGTACTGGATGACATCTTTCTTCAAACGTGGCCAGAAGAAGTGTGACATAATCTTGTGGTATGTCTTGTGGATGCCGAGATGACCTGACATTGGTGTGTCATGAGCCAGATTCATGATGTACGCTCGGTATCTTTCTGGTAACACGATTTGATGGCATATTCTCCATTCTTCTTCGTTGGATGCGTCTGGAGGTTTCCATTTCCTGAAGAGCATATCATCTTGGATGTAGTAGCACGTTGATGCTAGCTCTGCCTCTTGTGATGTCATTGCGGTTTCTCGGAGTTTGGCGAGCTCTGGATCCTTCTTTTGGTCCTCAATCAACTGTTTTCGAGTTGATGCCGGCTTTTCAGAATTTGGCGTTGGTTCTTCTTCAAGAGAAGCAAAGAATGTGGTGCTCAAGTCCACATCATCGTGGTTACTGTTGGCTTTGATGACGTTCTCTTCTTGAGATGCTTTCAACCTCATTGCCCTTGTTACTGCACACGCTGGATATAACTCTAGGTCTTCCTCGGGTGTGGCAGATAAGTCGGGTGTTTGAGTGACGATGGGTTCGGCTATCACCTTTCCACCTGCTAAGTCATTGCCTAACAGCAATGAGATGCCTTCCAATGGTAATGTTGGTCGGACACCTACAACAACCGGTCCAGTAATGAGATTTGACTTTATGTCGATTAGATGTAGAGGCACATCTATACATCCAAGCTCTACGCCTCGTAACAGGATGCTCTTCCCAGTCGATGATGATTTAGACAAGGGCAAGATACCCTCTAAAAGTAGCGATTGTGAGGCACCTGTGTCTCTCAAAATGGTGATAGGTCGTAGACTTGTAGAATCACCGGGTAGTGATACAAATCCTTCCGAAATGAAAGGCTTAAAATCCTCTAATAAAACATCAATTTTGGTTGATGCAGACTGGACTTGGGTCGAACTCTCGCTGGAGTCATTGACATCTTTAGGAGACGCAGTGGAGAAACTCTTTCTTGAGTCAGTAGAACATCTTTTGGATGTATTTGGAGAACTCTTGATGGAGTCATTGGAACATCGGGGTGATGTCTTATGGGAACTCTTGATAGAGTCATGGGAACATCGGGATGATGTATTATGGGAACTCTGGATAGAGTCATTGGAACATCGGGGTGATGTCTTATGGGAACTCTTGATAGAGTCATGGGAACATCGGGATGATGTATTATGGGAACTCTTGATAGAGTCATGGGAACATCGGGATGATGTATTATGGGAACTCTGGATAGAGTCATTGGAACATCGGGGTGATGTCTTATGGGAACTCTTGATAGAGTCATGGGAACATCGGGATGATGTATTATGGGAACTCTGGATAGAGTCATTGGAACATCGGGGTGATGTATTATGGGAACTCTGGTTAGAGTCATTGGAACATCGGGGTGATGTATTAGGTAAACTCTTGTTTGAGTCATTGGAACATCGGCTTGATGTATTTGAAAAACTCTTGTTTGAGTCATTGGAACATCGTAAAGATGAATTTGAAGAACTCACTGTTGAGTCATTTGAACACCGTGGAGACATTTTCGGAGAGTCTTGTACAGTCAATACATTTGAAACAGGTGGTGTCGAGGTATTCTTGATATGGCTTGATGATGAGGGAGTAAACCTCGACGACCACTGTACTGTGCAAGCGCTGACTTTTGAAGGAGCTTTTTCGTTTCTCTTCCTCAATTTCCAACAATCGTCAATTTTATGGCCTTCTCGTTTGCAGTAGGAACAAGTAGCTTTACTTGTAGTAGGTTTTCTGTCGTTTGTACTGCTGTTCTTGATGGAGTTGCTAGCAGTGGACTCAGGCTGTTTGACTTGTTTTGGCTTGACATCCGTCGTATACTTGGCAAATTGATGTGATATTATATAATCGTCTGCCAACACTGCAGCCTTGTGCACATCTTCCTCGCCACGATCAGCTATATGCGTACGGACGTCCAGCCGCACACAACTCTTGAACTCTTCCATCAGCATTAGGTTCTTGAATTTTGCAAAGTCGGTGCCGATTTCCCTGGAAGTGAGCCATTTCTCAAAGCGTCGCTCCTTTTCCCGCAGGAATTCTACATGGGTTTGGCCATCCGATTTGCGACAATCCCTGAACTGCTTTCGGTAAGCTTCCGGAACAAGTTCATATGCCTTAAGAATTAAGGCCTTAACAACATTATAATCTTTTTGTTGTTCAATGGTCAAAGAACAAAATACCTCTGCAGCTCTACCAGTCAAAACTGTTTGCAGCAAAGTGGGCCACAAAGTTTCGGGTACATTAAAATTTTTCACAGCAAGTTCAAATTGTGGAAAATAATTGTCAATTGTGGCTTCATTAAAGCGTGGAATTATTTTCAAAAATTTTGTTGCTTCAGCAGTATGACTGGCAGGGGAAGAATCTGGTCTTACATTAGCAGCTAACTCTAATTTTTTTAACTCTATTTGTAATTTCATTTCCATTTCTTTCTGCTCTAATTCTTTTTGTTTAATTTCCTTCTGGGCTTCTATTTCCATTTCTTTCTGCTCTAATTCTTTTTGTTTAATTTCCTTCTGGGCTTCTATTTCCATTTCTTTCTGCTCTCTAGCCGCTGCAAGCTCTAATTCTTTTTGTTTAATTTCTCTCTGCTCTCTAGCCGTCTGGGCTTCTATTTCCATTTGTTTTAATTTTATCTGAAGTTCTAAATCTGATTTACCCTCATCGGGTCTAAGGGTTTCTAAAAGGTCTTCAGAAAACACTTCCTCGTCTACATAATGGATTACAATGTTATCTCTGATTTCTTGTTTAAGGGCATTTGATTTTATTTTTAACCCTAAATGTTTAGAAATAAGGACCAGTTCCTTCCTAGTAAAAGCATCAAGCTCTTCCACAGAGGGATTTGCAAGAAAAACCTGAATATCCATGACTAACTAGCAAACGATCAAGCAAAAATATGTATACAATGTAAATATACAGTACAAAATCAGTACAACAAAAAAACCTTAAGAGAGTTTGGTCAATACTATTGATACTTTACTTCCGACTCTTTGACACAAAAAAAATTTTGTTAAAGTCAACTTCGCCTTTACAAAATTACTCAAGTAAGACGAAAATAGGTTCAGAAAAATATCCGGGACGAAAGCCCTCAAACTTCTTTTGTCACGTATTACGAATTGAATTCTAATTTTTAAAATGGCTTGCCTAGGGGAACGTGACAATAGAAAAGCAGTTGTGTCACTTATCTTAAGTCTGAATTTAATCAAAGACTTACAATGAATAACAAAAAAAAAATGACACAAGAAATCGGAAGGTAAACTATCAACTTAATGTTTAATCAAATATAAAGTTACAAGAAAGAAAAATAAACATTTACTCAATACAGAATTGATGTGTTGACCAAAACCCTTTTACAAAAATGGCATGTAAAAATATTACAATACAAGAGTTTGAAAATGTAATTACAAATACAAGCAAGGCCTTGAATAAAAAAAAAACTTACACGATCAAGTGGTATACCACGCACGGGTAGCGCAATGTCTCCGCTATTCTGTCCCACGGCTGTCTCCGTATGTCTGTCCGTCAACGTTACGCGAGCGGTCTTTATATAATCTAACACGCGTCGATATCCAGTGATTTCTAGAACAGAAAGTCATCAACACCCAGATCTAGAACGCTCTTCAAAGAGACAGAAGAAAAGAAAAAAAAACCACCCTCCTTTCAACCAGAGGTACACACATAGGTCAAGGACCGGTCACTGTCTGTGTGGCTTGACGAATAAAAAAAAAAAAAAAAAAAACTTATTACACAAGGGGCAGACAACCTCCCCGTCTCTCGACCGCAACAGGTCAAAGAAAAAAAAAAAAACAATGCCTAGATACGTAACAAAGCAGACAAAAACTATGCTAGAGGCTAGCCCTGAAAATCTAATTTTTACTCAATTAATGGCGCTAATTCTTTTAGTTGGCAACAACACACTCGAGCATCAAATAGTTTTTGTATGTGTGTTGTAATGTTTGTTAATGGGGCATGGTGTCTGAGAGTTAAAACACTTAGGAAACTGAAGGGACCTCAGGTTCAAATCTCAGTGAAGACTTGGATTTTTTATTTCAGGATTTTAGGTCACCCCTGAGTACACCTAACTCAAATGTGTACCTGACATTAATTAGGGAAATTAAAGAGGGTTGGCCATTGTCCTGGCCACATGACACCCTTATTAACCATTGATCATGGAAACAGAGGGCGGACAACAACTGACCACCTGGTAAGGCTGGAAGCTTGTATCAGAAATGCATTACTCAGAAGAGAACATCTAGTAGCTGTATTCTTCGATATAGAAAAGGCCTATGACACAACCTGGAAACATGGCATTCTACGTGATCTGGAGCTTAGGGGGCTTAAGGGACATCTCCCCCGTTTTGTGGGGGAATTCCTGAAAGACCGAAAATTTCAGGTTCGAGTGGGCAACACCACTTCTGACACTCATGACCAGGAAATGGGTGTACCCCAGGGCAGCATTCTGTCAGTCACCCTGTTCAACATAAAAATAAATAGCATCATAAATGCTCTGTCCCCTGGCATAGAGTGCTCTTTGTATGTTGATGACTTTGTCATTTTTACTTATGGGAAAAACATGAACACCCTAGAAAGAAAATTACAGTTATGTTTAAACAAAATTCAAAATTGGGCAAACGATAATGGTTTTAAATTTTCGGACTCCAAAACAGTTAGTATGCATTTTTGTAATTTAAGGGGACTCCACCCAGACCCTGAACTATTTATACACAAAAAGAAGATCCCTGTCGTGAAAACTACAAAATTTTTAGGCCTCACTCTAGATTCCAAATTTAATTTTCTCCCCCACATTAAGGAACTTAAGAGAAAATGCCAAAAGTCATTAAACATACTTAGAGTGCTCAGCCATACGGACTGGGGAGCTGACAGAGATACTTTGCTGCTGCTATATCGGAGTCTAATTCGATCCAAGCTAGACTACGGATCCATAATATATGGAGCAGCAAGGAAGTCGTACCTAAAAATACTGGAACCAATACAAAATGCTGCCCTGCGTCTCTGTCTCGGCGCGTTTCGTACATCACCTATCCCAAGCCTCCATGTGGAGGCTGGAGAACTCCCCATGGATATAAGAATGAAAAAGCTTGCAATGCAGTATATAGTCAAGCTAAAATCCAACCCTACGAACCCTGCTTTCGATTCCATATTTAACCCCACAGAGGTAGAATTATACAATCGAAGGCCTAACGTCATACAGCCGTTAGGCCTTCGAATGAGAGAACCCATCCAAAATTTAACCCCACCCATTAACCAAATCTCTAAAATAGAAACCCCTCAGAATCCTCCTTGGCTAATGAATAAACCCAAATTAAATTTATCCCTCCTTAATTTCAAAAAAGAAAATACAGACCCAAGCATACTACAAGTCCACTTTAGGGAACTGCAAGAGAGCTACGGAGATTGTGGCACCATCTACACAGACGGATCCAAAATGGATGGAAAGGTCGCGTGTGCCTGCTCCTTTCGGAACAAAACAATCTCCCGTAGACTCCCCGATGGCTGCTCCATCTTTACGGCCGAATTGCATGCAATATCGCTTGCACTTATGGCCGTCAAAGCATCAGAAAGGAGGAAATTTATAATCTGCTCCGACTCCAAATCTGCATTGCAAGCTTTGGGGCGGATGAAGACTGACATTCCACTGGTACATAAGAGCCTGAAGCTGTTGGACCAAATAACAGCCGACCATACGGATGTCACCTTCATCTGGGTCCCCTCCCATGTGGGCATTGAGGGAAACGAAGCCGCAGACAGAGAAGCAAAGAGAGCCCTAAATCATGCGGTATCAGGAACTCAAATTCCCTGCTCAGACCTGAGACAAAGTATTGCCACTGCCATCTACCAAGAGTGGCAGGATCGATGGGAGGCTGAGACTCACAATAAACTCAGGCAGATTGTGGCGGATGTCAGGTGGCGGTCCACATCTAAGGGTCTGACAAGGCGTGGTAGCACGACCATGTCTAGACTTAGGATTGGCCACACCTACATCACGCACTCTTTTGTGCTGAAGAAAGAAGAGCCCCCACTTTGTGAGTATTGTGACTCTCGCCTCACCGTGGAACATATCCTCATTGACTGCCCCAGATACCAGGATGTCAGGGGAAAATATTTTAGAGCCACTAATTTAAAAACACTATTCAATAATGTCGACCCTGGGAAGGTACTGGGCTTTATCCGGGAAGTGGGATTGTCTACGAAGATCTGATTTCTAAACTCTGTACTTTTTACATTATATTTTTACCAAATTATTAAATTTTTACTACCTCTACTATTTTAATTGTAAATAGACCTTGATTTTAATTATTTGACGGTATAGAATTTGACCTTTGTTGTGTGGAGGGAGAGTGGCCCTTGAGGGACTGCAGGCACGACATGGCCTAAATTGTGCCGATGTGCCCAAAATCACAAAATCACAAACCTTTACATCATCTGCCCTATAGATCACAAGGTCTGAAAGGCGAACTTTTACTTTATGATTGTCTATTAGATCAACTTGTTGTACCAATGTAATTTTGAAAGTATGTGGTACATACATGCTCACAACAGAATCTTACAATTTTCTTTTTAATAGGGACCACACTGAGTGAAGTTCCAGCTGATTATTTTGATAACAACCACACTGATGTAGCTGGAGGTCAGAACAATGACCTGGTCAGTAATGTCATCACTGAAGTGTCTCTAGACTTTCTCTCGGGAAGCCGTGCTGCTATAACCCTGCGACGACTGGATGATAGTGATGACTCCCAGACATCCTCAGACTCTGGAATCAAGACCATTCCCATCAGCAAAGGTTCCTATGCCAAATATCCAGAATCCACAGCTGGGCTTTCAGACAATGATTGGAATCCATATGGTACCGAGTCTGACTCAAATATTACACCACGTATTGCTAGTAATAATGATGGTATCGTCAAACCAACGAGCTTGAGAGGATCGTTTCCTTTGTCCTTCAGTCCACAGATGAGCAGTACAGCTGTAGTCAAATCTCTCCCTCCCCTTGATTTGTTATGGGACATGAGTGACATCTCTGAAACTGCAGAAAGCAACACACAGTACACTCTTAAATCATATGCATCATTAGATTCCTCAGCAACTTCCGAAGCCACTGACCCCCTCGTTAAAGACAAACAGGGCTCTGCATATGGATTAGAGGACCTCAATAAAACTTTTAGAAAGGAAGAGCTGGATGCTAAAACAGATAGCTTTAAACAAAAAAGTAGTAGACTTCATGTACGAGGAGAAGATAATCAAAGTCAATATTTAGAAAAGGGAGTTAACTCCAAAGTTTCTAAGAATCATGCCACCATGGCTGTTGATTATGACTTGCTACAACGTGATTTACAGGAAATACAAGACAGTCTCCAGCGAACACTTGGCCCTGAATCTACACAAAGACCACAACACCTACCAACAGATGCAGACAGCACTAGATCGTCAGACTGTGAAATTATCCCCAGCACCACTGCCACTCCAGAGAAGCCCCAACCACTATGGGATATAGTTCCTTCCAGTGTGCTATTTAAGAGTAGGACTGTGCCTGAATTGCCCCTAAGACAGAAGCCCTACGGCTACAGTTCCGACGGGGATGAGGCTCATACCTCCGGAAGCAGTGACAAAGTGGAGGACCATTCTGAGAACAACGGGATAGACTTCTTTCGCTCAAATCAAAACGCAGCTAACGGAAGAGACGCAAGCCTTATATCAACAGACCTAAGCAAGCAGGCGACCTCGTGCAGACCTCCTCTCAAGTCTCCAGACAGTTTAGCTCTAGCAGAAAAAGTTTTGCGGATACTGTCTCAGGAAGACCTCGATCATCATGTGACTGGCATCCTGTCTGATGCGACGTCAAAAGATTTAAAATCCAAATATTCGTTCAGTTTACAAAACAGCTATTCATTTTCTAACGATGTCGATGATGCAGGCATGTTTGAATTGGGCGTGATTCGCAAAAAACTGGAATTGTCTGACATGAGCTCAAGTAAAGTCTCTGTTGGTGAGCTTACATCCAAAATGTCTGGTGTGGATGATATGACTCAGTTTGCCACCAAACAAATGTTAGCAGAAATTGAGAAATCTTTTCTTGAAAGTCGTGATATTAGACTTCCTCAGCAAGTGGTTCAGTGCTACCCAGTCTTGGGTGATCACAATCCTAACCTCAACTTTGAAGATGCTGGTTCAAAGTCGCAAACTAACAGTGCTTGGTAAGTTAAGCTATGCATTTTCTTCATTTATTGCTGATTTAAGGTCTTAAAATATTTTGTTATAGATGATTCTTTTATCTCTTGCTATGTCATCTCAGTCAACCAGATGGAGGGGATAGTACTCACGGAGTATCTGCAAATACTGCTGATGTGAAAAGCAATGAGAATTCTATGCCATTGTAAGTATTGCAATAGTAATATCTGCTCTGCATTATTATCTGAATGTTAAAACATAGTTCAGAGTTATTTAACTTCATTTTGCATTTTACTTGTAGAGCCAGCGCTGGAGAAGGAAGTGATGGCACTGAAGCACACCCAGGTTAGTCTCTGGTTGCAGTTTGTTGTTAGATAGACAGGGAGTGCTTGCTTATTATGGAGTCTTGAAGTCTATTATTTAGTGCTAAAAATAAGACTTTTTGGCACTGGGAAGTTTCAAATAAACAAATGCACTATCGATTGAAAACACAGGGTAACAAGAGTAGTAAATGTGTATTAGAGTGAATAAATACTGACGAAAGGAAAAATACTTCAACTTAGGACAGCAAAGTTGTTTTTTTTTTAGCATGATCTAGAAACCTTTTTACACTGTGTTTCGGATGTGAAACATACAAATTTAATTTAAATTTATCAAGGTTTTGTGGAAATACTACATAAAAATGTTATATATATTTTTTTTCTTTTTAAAGAAATATTTGTTATAAATTAGTAATTGTAGTTGTCTTTTTTTTTTAAAAATAATTTGTCTCCTTAGCTGTCAAGATCTTTCAAATCTGTAGATACTATAATGGAACAAAATAAATTAACTCTTCAAATCTGTAGATACTATAATGGAACAAAAAAATTAACTCTTCAAATCTGTAGATACTATAATGGAACAAAAAAATTAACTCTTCAAATCTGTAGATACTATAATGGAACAAAAAAATTAACTCTTCAAATCTGTAGATACTATAATGGAACAAAAAAATTAACTCTTCAAATCTGTAGATACTATAATGGAACAAAAAAATTAACTCTTCAAATCTGTAGATACTATAATGGAACAAAATAAATTAACTCTTCAAATCTGTAGATACTATAATGGAACAAAAAAATTAACTCTTCAAATCTGTAGATACTATAATGGAACAAAAAAATTAACTCTTCAAATCTGTAGATACTATAATGGAACAAAAAAATTAACTCTTCAAATCTGTAGATACTATAATGGAACAAAAAAATTAACTCTTCAAATCTGTAGATACTATATTGGAACAAAATAAATTAACTCTTCAAATCTGTAGATACTATATTGGAACAAAATAAATTAACTCTTCAAATCTGTAGATACTATAATGGAACAAAAAAATTAACTCTTCAAATCTGTAGATACTATAATGGAACAAAAAAATTAACTCTTCAAATCTGTAGATACTATATTGGAACAAAAAAATTAACTCTTCAAATCTGTAGATACTATAATGGAACAAAAAAATTAACTCTGATAATGTTTGCTTATTGTCTAGTCTTACTGAGCCAACAAAAGAACAACAATCAGTCTCAAGACAATAGCCCTGTGTCAAGTGACTCAGACTGCAATTCAAGCAGATGGAAAGATAAATACAGACCTTATAAGTAAGTCTATTTCTACTATTGTTTTGTATACATTTTTAGAGTCCTTCATTATATATTTAAGATATGTTGATCATGTAGACCAGCCTGTAGAAGTAGAGAAAGCTAGCAAAACTGTTTGGCTATGGCTTTTGACCTAACAAAGGGGGTCAAGTTTGAATCCCAACTCGAGCAAGCAGGGTTATGTTTTCTGAGCGCCTAACCTAAATGCAGCATAGAAACCTCCCAGATACCACATCCCCCCTTTTGGTCCACAAGAGATTGGATTATAACGCACTGAGTATGCTATAAGCCTTATAGATGCGCTATATTGAAGCAATGAAAAAAAAAAAGCTGAATTGAAATGTCAGGATTTTCTTCTTGCTTTGAGAATCTTGTTGAGGGAAAAGCCCTGCTGAGTTGATCTCATTATTAAAAAACCCTCATCAGCCTGTTTTCATAAAATTCATCTAGACTAGACTTCACCATTTTATTATTTTAGCTGATTAAGAATAGCATTACATTCAATTCTTTAGTTTGTGTCCTGTGAAGTTCTTCTTTATAAGAGGAAGAGGGAAGTAAATCTAAGTTTACACAAAAGTTAAAAAAACAAGATTTTCAAAATTGAATCCCAAAAAAACTAACAAAATATTAATATAAACAAAGCTTATCTAAGGGGAAAAACTCTGCACATACAGTTTTTCTCTCAAGAATGTAGAAGTTTATTTTCCCCTTTTCAATATCAATCAAAATAATTAACTACCAATAATTAATTGAGTAATTGGTTAATTTTTAAAAAATAGATTCGTGTTTTGTTAGGCGCAATTAATAATTGATTCAAAATTCAACTTGATCTAAGAATGAGTGTGGAAAAAATAATGTGCAGGCCTACAATTATTTAAGGGGTCAAAACCCAACATAGTTAACCTTATCTGTGAATACTGAAGAATTTATTTCCTTTGTTGGTATCAACTATTAATAGCATAATTAATAAGCAGTAATTAAATGACTTATTGGTTAATTTTTTAATGATCTAAGTATTGTCTACACCAAAAGATAATTGTGCAAAGTTTCAACTTGATCCGTGAATGGGTGTGGGAGAAATAATGTGTTCAAACCTTTTACCAGACAGACACAGTGAGTTGATAATAAGCTTTGTAATTATGGTTTATGGAACATCTTTCTATTTTTACATAAAAACCGTTCCTCTGTCTCCCAGTTTTATATTTATTAAATGAGTTGTTTGAACCAACCTATCAGGTGTTTCTTATTAGATAGTAAACAATGTTTTTTTTTAGTATTACAACTAAACCAGTGGTACTATAGAGTATATTTTTATATTTATTTAGGCCTCCAGGATCCAAACAAGTCTACTACACTGAAAGTGATGCTGTATCAGTAGCTGATAGTGTAACTACAGTTGAAAGCAGCCACTTTGGTACACTTTTACTTTTATTTTATAGAATATGAGCAAATTTGTATACATATTCATTGGTTTAGTTCTTGTTTGTATTGCAAACTTTTTTTTTTGTAGTTGAGCTGAAGAATGTTTTGCAGTCTGTGTCATGGAAATGTAGTGGACTGTTTAGTGATCTATTTCATGTCATTTGTACTTCATTATACACAATACAAAGTTCATTGATTCGTTAATTCTTTCCATGCATAGTTTTCAGAAAACAAAATTTACTTTTCCAGGATAAACCAAAACTTTCAAGTTATTAATTTTATAACATATATATATATAATCTTATTTAAAGGGCGATTGAGTAGTGAACTATTATTTCATAGATGAAAGAAAATAATCATGGAAAGAAATTTTAAACTGAAAGAAATTTTGTATTAGGTTGAAACAGAGTATGAAGAAATAAAAAAAAAAAATCAACATGCTGAAAGATTTAATCATTAAATATCAAAAGTCAATAAAAAAAATTGTTCATATTTTTCACCTTTGTTGACCATTCTATATAATAGGATATTTAAAAATGTACTGTTAAAACAATTTTTTTTTAATTTTAAAAGTTTATGTCCAGTATTTAGTTGACAACCAAAGCAAACGGCTGATAGTTATAGTTCAAAATATGTAATGATTCATTGCAATAGCCTCTCATTAAAATTATATATAGCCTTATTCTCAATCACTATTAATTTGTTCATACTCATCTGTCGGGTTCCTTTTTATTGCTTGACTTGGCTTATTAGGGGTTTAGTTAATAATTACAATCAAGAACAATTAATGCTAAATATACTTTAACTTCAGATCCATGAATAACAAATAATACTTTAATATCCACTAGAGCACAAATAATGCATGTTAATATTAATAAACAACCACCAGTCCAGGAAGCAACCTTCCTGGACCAGGGGACAGAACCTCACTGACTAACACACTCTCTCGCACATTCAAGGACGACTTAACCATTCAGTTCATAACACGTGCAAGACTATTCACATTCATAACCTGGGAGTACATAAACAAGGACATAACTATCATATCAACGTAACATATTCACTCTCGCCATACTTCCCCCCTGACTAGATCTTTTTTTAAAAATCTATAATTATATATATTTTTTTTTTCTCTTGTTGTTTTTATATCTTAAGATTTATCTATTATATGTATTGTTTTTCATGTAGGTTCAGATGATGCTAAAGGACCACTTCTTCCTGCATCAGCCTTAGGGAGCAGAGCAGATCCTCCCATGTCTGCTGGTATATACAGCACCAGAAAATCTAACGATACTACACAGCCCACTCAGACTCTAGCTTCTATACCAGAAAAGGCAAACTCTGTAAGATCTCTTTCTTTAGATTGCTTATTTTTTTAAATCTAGCAGAATTAGTCAAAAGGGGATTTTTCCCTTTGAAGCCAAATAACAGGAAAATGGATTAAAGATACTTTTTGTAAAACTGTTTCACAAAATATTTTCTATTACCTTTTTAATGGAGTGCATAATGCTGAGTGGTAAAGTGCTTGGCTTTATAACTGATGGATTCAAATCAGGGTGAAGACTGGGATTTTGAATTTCTCAATTTTAAGACCTCCCTGGGTCTACTCAACTCCTTTGCCACCTGACATTGGTTAGGGAAAAGTAAACGCAGTTGGTTGTTGTGCTAGCTACATGACACTCTTGTTAACAATCAGTCCTAGAAACAGATGACCTTTAAATAATCTGCCCAATTAATTGCAAGGTCTAAAATGAGATCCTTTTTAAAACTGATTTGAGAATTATGATAATAAATGAACCACTTTCATTTTTTTTTTCATTCCAATATTTCTTTGAGATGTCTAGATGTTTTAGAGAGCAGTTCTTATGGCTCATTACTATTGGCTGTCACCTCCTACCAACTTCTTTCGTTTACTTACAGGATGAGCAGGAGTCTGAAGGCAAGAGAGGAGCAAGCAGCCAATCAGATACAGCCTCCTATACCAGATCTGTGTCCAATCAGAGTGACAGGCAGATGCAGCAAAAGGCAGCAAGTGCTGCTGAAGAGAACTCTGTTTCTGGAGCTGTTGGTTCAAGAAAACTGGATACTAAACAGCTGCAAGCACAAGAGGAATTTGTCATCAGACAAGGTCAACCCCAAATAATAAGGGGAGGTCAGGGTCCAACATTTGATAAAACTGATACTTCTCAAGCCAGACCTGGGGAAAGTCTTGGCAGACGTCTGCTGTTGGAAAGGCCGGAAGTACTGGATGAAAAAAGGAGAAAAAACAGAAGCAGACATTTTGACTTTGAACTTAACAGCGGCCAAGCTAGACATGTGTCTAACAGGAGCAGTTTCTCCCAAGATGGATCTCAAGCTGATTCAACCTCAAAGGTCAATAGTTCATCAATCAGAGATCCTTGCATTTCTGAAGCCTTTCATCGGGCTCTATCTCCGGAACTTTTACAATCTATTGGACGCCGTTCT
Source organism: Biomphalaria sudanica (assembly GCA_036873155.1). NCBI lineage: Eukaryota > Metazoa > Mollusca > Gastropoda > Planorbidae > Biomphalaria > Biomphalaria sudanica. The sequence goes on from JAZGLO010000416.1 coordinate 60,633, forward strand.
CCTCTCCTAGGCAGCACAATAGAGGGATCTTTAGCTCAGCCTCCAGCGTTAAGCAGACCAAGCCATGATACGTTTTCTACCCAGAACAGCAGACCAACGACCAGAAGTACCCCTGTGCCTCCAACCTTTTTAGCCAGGGACAAAAGTCGTGAAAGGTCACAGAGAGATGAGGAGCTTGCGGAAAGCAGACGCTACATTTCAAAGGAAGATAAAGAGAAGCCATTCATCCAAGGGCAGGGAAGGAGACATGCCTGGGATGACAGAGACCTTTCAGTTGAGGCACCAAATGACCATCTAGAACATGGGCATGGACCAGTCAGCTCAGATAACTGGGCCCGAGATGCAAAATCCTCCTCACCCTTGAGCACATCTCAAGAACCACAACCAAGAATGCACGCAGAAATAGGTGAATTTCAATCAAGACTGAAAGAGAGCGGAAAGGCATTTGTTGGAAGGTAAAGTATTTGACTACTGAAACTCTTAGCTTTTTTAATGTTAGTTTTATGCAGCTGTCTTATTACCTTAAACAGAACTAAATTAAAACCTTTAATTAGAGTTACGATGTTGTTTTTTTTGTGTCCTTTAACAGTATATGTAAAAAGAAATGGCCCAGCTATTTATTCCCAAGTCTAATGTAAAAAGAAAATGTAAAAAAGAATATACCAGCCATTAGTTCTGAAGTCTAATGTTTACTTAATTATTTGAACAAGCTACTGAATGATTCTTAGTGATAATTGTCAGAGTAGGATTTGCAATGCAAGTAATCCAAAGGTTTTGATGGTTCTATTTGACCTGTAAAGAGTTTGATTCTCGCAGACTTTGGGTGGATGCCTGGTTATGTGGTATGCATCCCTGTACTGTGGCCTTGATGGTCTCGGGTTTGAACCCTGCCCACCGCCATCTATCACTGGAGCTTTGGGCTAGGATGTATTAATCTTCAATTCTCAAGGAACTACACAAATATTTAAAACATAAACATTTCAGAAATTTTTTTAGTAAAATGCTGGCTATGACACTGTCATCGTAACGCAACATTCAAATTAACTTAGACCTAAGGTAATGTGAGATCAGGATTGCTGCCTGGTCGTGTATTAGGTCATTGGGACTGTCATCAGGATTGTCCAAAGTTCAAATTTCTGCCTGCATGTAATAATCTTTGTTTCTGAATTCTGAAGGCGCATCAGAAACTTATAAACTAATCAAACCTCTTTAACAAAAAAAACACTTTATTTACAATAGTTTCCTAGTTTACAGGTTTATTGTAGAAATATGATCTAAAAAGATGCAAACATAATCTTTAGTTTGTCGTAAAGAACTGATTCTGTTTAAACCAATGTTAATTGAATTCACTGTTTCATATGTAGGGGTGTTGAATTAACTCTGGACGGAATGAGTACAGATAGCCAGGATACAGAGCTTGACCATGAGCCAGTCAGTCAAAGGGCTAAGCTGTTGACCCATGCATTGGCCCAAGACACAGAGTTTCATATGCCCCAGGATATCGACAGGCTGTGGGAGAAGTTTCTGGCTGCTAATCAGTCAGTGGACAGCACATTAGACAGCGCTAGAGTAGAGGATGTGGCTGACCTCCTAAGGAATCCTGCCAGGCATCTGATCTCTAAATACATGAGAGAGCGAGAGGAGTATCGCATCCAGAGGCTAGAGAGAAGTGAAATGGAAATGGAAAAGAAGAGAAAAGAACTAGAAAAACTTGGACATGGCCGTTCTAAAATCAAACCTGTCTCCAAAACTTCAGTCAATGGAAAGGGAACATTCTTGATTAAACAAAGAGCCTCCTTAGCTAACCAAAAAGACGGAAATATACAAAATGGAGATGGGGTGTCTGAAAGGTTGTTCTCAATTATTGAAGATGCCAGTTTTGAGCGATCCCCTGGCAAAACTGATTCATCGCTAAAGCAGAAAGTGCCGAGACAGCAGCATCTTATTGATCCAGACATGATGAAACTAAGAGATTGCATCACCAATCAGCGCAGAAATGCTGAAAAAGAGGCTCAGAGAAAGCAGCAGAAGCTGGAGAAGCTGAAAAAGCTTGAGCATTTGTTGATAGCCAAAAAACAAGGGAAGATAAGCAACCCCACTTTTGACAGACACTTGGAAGACATTTCTTTGTCCAGCTCCGATAAATCAGATTCAAGCGTGAGCTACATTGCAGATTCAAAGATTCCATCAGCCAATCAAAAATGGAAGGACAGTGGGGACACTACACCATTATCCAATGAAAGCACCACAGCGAAGGACAGCAGCACTGATATGTTGAGCTGGAAAGCTGAAAAGATGAAAAGACTGCAATCAGACAAACCCAAGAAATCCAAAGCACAGCCAAAAGAAATAGGGAAAGACAAAGGACAGCATGCTCATTATGACCAGCGAAAGTTGTTTCAACTTGTCAGCAATGGCTACTTGACACCAGACGAAGCATATGGACTGTGCATTCAGAGAAACCACAGCAATGTTGATCTGGGAAGTGAAAGTTCAAAGAGATCCATCGAAGACAAAAGTTACAACAGCTCTAAGCCACATCAACTCTACTCCCCTTATACGAGGAATCACAAACAGGTATAAATGTACTAAGTTCATATATATCTTGTATATGTTTGGAATATAATAATAGATTTAAACCTTTGTTCCTCTGTCAATCAAATCATTAAATACAACTCAACTATCTGATATAAACATTTCACATGCAACCTTAGAATGAATCTGGTGTGAATGTATATTTTGTTTTCTATAGTTATAATTATTCTATATATTATATATTACAAGCCGACCAGCGACTTTTTTTCTGAGCCTCGCTCTCTGTCTGTGAAAGTTACGTGGGGTAACTCTAGTCCGACTTGCAGAAATAAAAGAGTTATCTTTCCATGACTTTTTCATCGTGGTGCCCCGCTTGTTTGGGCCACGAAGAGAATTATATATAGAGATTTTTTTTTTTGGTCTCATGTACAAATTGTAAGACAAAATTCATTACCGGTATGGATAATAGAGATTATTATTATTATAAACCTTTGGAAAACATTAATTTTAAACACTAATATATATGTTTTCATTATTAAAGATGTATCAACAACATCCTGTTCCGAGGCTGAAACTTTCTCCTCGTGTTGATCTGAAGCTACAGAGTAAAAAACATCAGCCTTCAAGCAGCACTGCTGAGGTAGCAGCAGCCATACATTCCAGAAATTATATTCAGTCCAAATCTTCAAAATCATTCCTTCGTGAAAAATCTTTTGAGTCTCCAGACGAAGAAAGCAGCAGAACAATTCTCTCTGATGATGTTAGCTCTGCCCATGATGACAGGCAGTCCTGTGAGACTTCTGACAGTTTGCAGGAGTTTTCTTTCCAGCCTAACTCCCATCCACCAGCAAAACAGTCCTTCAGGCAGGACCTTCGAGGCTCGCACAAAATAAACAAACAAGATGCTAGGAGAAAGAAACAAGGTCATAGTGCATCAGAGAATGAACCTCCACGTAAGTAAAGTTATCTTGTAAAGCTAGAAAAGCCTGCCATCTTAGAACGTCCATTTTCTTACTTAGATTTAGATCATAGTTTTGTCAGATCCTCCTGTGCCATTCGACGCATTGGGCCGCAAGCTGTCTCCACAAAGATCTGGCAATGTCTGAAGCCTCTTCCCACCTGGTGTCCACTGCTCTGAGGTCCTCCAAGAAAGTGTTGTGCCAAGTTTTACGAGGACGCTCTTTTTGAGTTTTCCTCATACTGGCCTCTATGTCTTTGCAACTCTTGCGATGCTCTGTCACAACCTGAGTGGTCGACACCCAGTTCAGCATAGGATTTCCTTGTTTGAGACCCATTTATTGTAAGTTATTGTCATCCATTAAACAGGGTAAAACATTTAATATAGAATTATGTACATTGCAGAGTTTCTACCTAAGAAAGGAATAGCATGGCAGATACCTGTGAGTAAAGAAGCTCAACAAGAAACAAAATCTAAACATCCTGCATACCAATCAAAGGTTCAGCCTCTTAAGGAAAGATCAGGTTTTAACAACCCACAAGCTCTCAAGCCCAACCCAGACTTACTAGTGGGTAAACCCAGAAGGGAAATCTCTATTTGGGAGACAAAAGATCATCCTGAGGGAATTCCCCGAAAGCTGTGGGAAAAGGTGAGCTCTGACTTATATGTTAAGCTCTTTTTTTTATGTATAATGATAAGTTTAACTAATTAATTATTCAAGGAAAAGTCCTGCTCAAATATTTTTTTTATATATAGAAATTGAGAGAATATATTTGTTTTCATCATCCAATTTTTTTTTTTTTCCAATAATAATGTTCAAATGTATTAAATAATAAAAGACAAAACAATAATTTTTCTTAAGTCTAGACATTTTAGATTTGTGACCCCAAAGAGAAATGTTCACAAAAGCTTCAAACTAATGCTGTAAAAATTTTGCTTTTACTTGGCATTGATTTATTGGGGAACACATTAACTAGAAGAGCCCACCATTTTGACTTGGATTTTTTTGTTTGAAAAATCTCTAATAAGAAATTACTATCAAAATGATATTTTTGGGCTGCATTTAAATTAGGTGAATTTTTTTAAAAAGTTACATTTCATTTCTGATTGTAATGTTAATTAGAAGTTATGGTTCTGAAGCTGCTGTGATTAAATTCCAAGAGAAATTGAACCAATAATTGTCATTGCGAGAATCTAGTGCAGAACTATTAAAACTAGTAATTATTCTAAACGGCTACATTTACAGGGCAGCACTGGGGACCAAAATTTTAATTAGAAAAAATGTAGGGAAATAAGGGACAGCAACTGACTATGGTACAAACCAAGGACCTTCTAATTAAACAACTGTGCGTAGCAGCAACACAGTGCCAAGCGATTAAACCTCTAGACCAGCAGTTCTCAACCTTTTATGCTCGGCGACCCCTTTTTACAATCCCCCACTCTGCCGCGCCCCCCCCCCACACACACACACGCACATACAGCAAATAGAAGAATAGACAATAACAATCCATATTTTCGATGGTCTTAGGCGACCCCTCGCAAATCGTCAAACGACCCCCCAAGGGGGTGGCGACCCACAAGTTGAGAATCCCTGCTCTAGACCATCCAGATCTGAAAAAAAAAGATTTTTCTGATTCCTGGCATTTGAAGGCATGCACTTGCCACCAAGAGTCCCATGCTCCACCCCCAACCTCCACCAAGAATCTAAATAGAACTGACACGCAAATAGCTTTTAGACATATATAGGACAAACAATGGCACTGTTTTAAATGTATATCTTTCTGATCAAAAGCATTTGTAAGGATGCACTTGGCACCTTGAGGTCAACAGGCATTACCATCTGACTCTGTTTTGAGCATTCCACTAAGTTGGGTCTACGTCCATTCTGCCATCTTTGCTTCAAACTCTTGGTCCACATGCTAATCTTTTCATTGTTTGCTTTGGTCTCCTTTCCCCTGTGGGTTCCAGTCCAGAGCCCTGTTTTGCAATATTTATGTACATCTTTTTATATACAGATATTTTTTTATGACACTTCTGTTTTTGCACTTGCCTGTATGGTCTGTAGGTTGTCCAACATGACCCACTAGCCAGTAAAATCAACCATTGGGAGGTTGACCCACTGAAAGACAAAGTGCAGTACATACTTGACAGACAGATAGGGGAAGATACGCAAGCATCTTCTGACAAAACTGGACAGGTCTTATCACTGCAGGTAAGCCATCCCAACATATCACTTTAATTCTCTTTTAGCACTTTATCTTTCACAGTCAATAATCAGCTCAACATTAGATCAGAACTACAGACAATTAATTATAAAATAATTCTCTCTTAAAAACTAGTTAGATGGTAACTTAAACTAATGTCCAACAGAGGTTTTAACAAGTATGTGATTAGGCTGTAAGTAAAGTTTCAGACCTTGTGATCTATATGGCAGTTGATGTTATGGTTATCTGTTTCTTTGGCCAACGGTTAACAAGCAGCGTGTCATGTGGCCAGCACAACGACCAACGGCCTTTACTTTTCTCAACCAAGGTCAGGTACCCTAAGAATCCTGAAATTCAAAATCCCTGTTTTCACCAAGATTCAAACACCGGACCCCAGGTTTGGAAGCCTAGCGCTTCTTAATCACTTAGCCACCACGCCTAATTAGACTCTAGTGAGTTATTAAGATATGTGATTAGGCTTTAATGAGCTGAGAGCTGACAAATATCAAATGCTTCCTGTATTTTGAGATTCATAAACAAATGTATTGCTGTTCTTTGAGATGATTTTTTTTGTTCATAAAACATCAACCTACTGGTATCAATATTTATAACTGCTTGCTTTCTATTTGACCTTTGAACTAAATTATTTACATTTCCTATTTCTCAAATCTCCTTAGGATTGTTTCTTGTCCAAGAAGCAAAGTTTTATTTCCAAATGTCGAGAGAGACAAAAGCGTATAGCACTGGCACGTGAAAACAGACACTTCCAGGAATGTTTGCGGCTGGAAAGAGAGGCACTGTTTGGTGAACAAGACCGAGGAGCACCATCCAATCTATTTGCTCATCCTTACAGTGGTAGGTTAATCCTTAGTTAAACAAAAGTACTCTCACACGTGGGATCATTCTTACAGTGGTAGGTTAATCTGTAGTTCAATAAAGTACTCTTACACTTGGGATCATTTCATTTTGTTAAACATTGTTCCTTTGATTTTACTTATTACTAATTATGTGCCTAAATGTACTAATTTCAAAAACATCTGACTCTCTTGTAGATAATCTGTTCCAACCTAAGCGAAGAGTATTGACAAAACAAGAGATGAAGGAATTGACATCTAAGTAAGTTTATTTTTTGTCAGAACTTTTGTCTAAAATATTAAACTAAGAGCATCATCCTTTTTTTTTTATTTGTTTCATGATTGATCCATCCAAGTTTTTGTTACTTTTTCTTTCAGCTTTTTTAAACTCCATTCAGGAAGAGGCATTACTATGCTTTCTTTTTATTTAAAAAAAAAATGATGTACAGGAGAAATAAATAAACATGAGATGTGTTGTGATAGAAAAGAGGCAAAGTTTCTTAGTTTTCTTCAATATAAATATTTTTATTTAGTAATATTATTTCTCAAAATGGAGTTTCATTGCTTCAATTTGTCTTTTGTTCGTTTAGATTAAAGAATTGTATTCTCTCCCCTGAATATGTTATTTTTCATGAAAATGGTTAAACTCATAACATCCAATTTTCAGTTTTGAAATTTAGTTTTATGCAAAGGGAGTTTCACTCTTTAAAAAAATGCAAAGTAATTTTGTACATTTTTTGTATCAAGGTTAACGTAAAGAAAATAATTAAATTAAGAAAAATCTAAATAAAACATTGATTGTCATTTGTAAAAATATATATTATCATTATCAAGTATTTTAAAACAGATCAAAGCCTCATCTACTGTCCATGAGGAGGGGTGGTGTAAAGCGCTTGGCTTCCTGGTAAAGACTGGGATTTTTTATTTCTGGATCTTAACGCGCCTCTGAGTCCACCCAGCTCTAATGGGTACCTTCCATTAGTTGGGGAAGAGTAAAGGTGGTTGGTCGTTGTACTGGCCACAGGACACCCTCGTTAACCGTAGGCCACAGAAACAGATGACCTTTACATGCTCTTCCCCATAGATTTCAAGGCCTGAAAGGGGAACTTTACTTAACTTACTATCCATGAGGTATGGCAGACTTTATTTGAAAAAAAAAAAAGCAACAAGGGGTCTTGGTGGCTGAGTGGTAAATCACTTGGCTTCTGAACTGAGAGGTATCAGGTTCAAATATTGGTGAACACTGGGATTTTTTAATTCAGGATTTCAAGGACACCCCTGTGTCCACCCAACTCTAATGGGTACCTGAATTAAGTTGGGGAAAGTATAGATGGTTGGTCAATGTGCCGGCCAGAAACACCATGCTCCTTAACCATTGGCCAAAGAAACAGATGACCTTTACATCATCTGCCCCATAGATCTGAAAGGGGGTACTTTACTTTTTACTTTGCTAAAGCAACTAACTGAAAACAGCTGTGCTCACTAGAATTAAGAAACAAGTACCCAAGTCAAACATTATATTTATGTTAGTTTTCATGAATTATATGTAATGCTTTGAGAATTCATTGAATGACACCAAATATGAAATAGTTACAGATAAATGATTGTGATCTGATGGTTCGACCCACATTGTTCTTGTTATTCTCAAAGTATTCATGCTAACCTCTGTGTCAGTTTTTTTTTTTTTGTTTTTTTTTTTGCAAGTCTGCTGTTTCTCGACTTCATTTCTAATGACTTCGTTTCCTCTCAGACGTTACAAGAAACTTCCTGAAGTCTTGGAGAAACAAGCCAGCAGTAAACGCAGCGAAGAGATGAAGACTAATAGACTCAGACTGAAACTTTTCAACAGGGTTTGTTGAACTTGGTTTTTTATTTTGTAGCCTTGATTTATTCAAGTAAGCTTGAAACCATACTTGTTTCAATTGATTCATTCAGTAAGCTCTTCACTTGTAGATTTGCTTCACTCCCTGTCAATCTACTAACTTTATATTTGTACAAATTTTATTTGACTTTAGAAAGTTCAAAGAGATGCCAGAGTCAAATACAGTCAAAGATTACACCAGTGATGGCGACAGTGGAGCCTGGCCATGGAAGTCAAAAACAAGTTTCCTGATGAATACGAATGTATACAAGCCTGATTAAAAGTTAAAATTTGTATCCACAAATAATACAGTAGTTCTAGAGTTTTGTTTTATTTACAAAATTATATTATTCCTTTTTTTTTTAATCTTTGTCCTCTCTCATTTTGTTATTGATGCAAACAATATTGCTAAAGTAATGAAGGGTTCCTTCATTAGGTTATTTATAATATTTATGGTGGCTCATTTCTGTGTTTTTATTGTGCACTTTTAAATGCATTGATTCAAAAGTCTTTTGCAATGTCTTGCATTTGTTCCATTCATTTTTTCTTACTATAATTTCAGTTTTTATTTTTTTACCAACTGGGCTAAGTAGAAATAAAATGAATGTCCTTGGCCTATTTATTTTTTTAAAGCTTTTCTATAGACTCAAAGATTGACAGGGGAAAAAGGTACACAAATTTTACCTTTTAAAGCTTTGACAGAAAGTTACAAAAATTTTAGAATTTAAAGCTTTGACAGACATTGGAAATAGACCTTGTATACATTGAAAGCTACTTGCATCTTGGATTATTTCAAAATAGCATTGACATTATTACCATGTATAATATATTTACCATTGTCTTTTGTATCATTACATTTTTTATTTATCTTGTATTTGATCCGTCCACACCATCGGAGCTTACTGTAAAGTTAATTATCTTTATCAGATGAGAGCTCCATCAGCACATGAACTTGATATTTGTACTTAACCTAACTTAGAACACAAGTAATAAAGTTTTTCTTATCTGTTGTTTATTTTCTCTGGTTGAGTCTGAAGTTATTAACATTGGCTTGATTGACAATGATTCTGAAACTAAAAACCAAGAGTCTAGTTTTTGTTTTTTAATACGGTACTTTTTAAAACTAGATTTCTACAGTAATGACTTTTTTGTTTTAGCTGTAAAAAATGTCTGGTTATGTGTCTTGATGGTCCCAGGTTAAACCCTGCCTGCTGCCTTACACAAGGTTTGGGAGAAGACCTAATAGTCTTCAAACATGTAAAACAAACTTCACTACTGGAGATCACAATATCTGTCTGCTCTAATTTCTGGAAAAATGGCCAGCTCCTCTACCACCAAAGTGAAAGACACCTCGACCTGCAATACATGTGGACGGGAGTGTCTCTCCAAAATAGGGATCCACAGACACATGAAAAAGTGTTCAAAATGAACCATAGTCGTTCTACAACAGAAGGAGGCCAATTTAAAAAAAAATTCTGGAGATTATGCTCAACAAATACATAGTAAAAAAGAAAAAAAAGATAAAATAAGTAATTTAAATGATACTTTATTAGTGATGACTCTTTTACATTCTGAATAGAGCTATGCATAACACATGGCATTCCTTCCATACCTTCAACCAATTTAAACAATTCAACATGTAAATATAGGATTAGGAAAAAAAAAAAAATACAGTTATTAAAAAAGTAGAAGATAATAAAACAATTAATCTCAGGTCATAACATCGGTCATTTGATAAGACATTATCAAATAGATGCTTTCATTCAACAAACATTGGCCACAGCAAAATAAGAATAATAATCATGTATTAGTTGTATACACAAACATTGGCAACAGGAAGTAAAAATAATCATGTATTAGTTGTACACAATGTTGTAGCAGTCCAAACAGATGGTGTTTGTATTGTCTATGTATTTTAACCATTGCCCACAGACTCTAAGGATTTGTAACAAGTAAATCTGAACTTAGGATTAAACTCCAGTCTCTGTAAAATGTATCAAAAAGTTCATATGTTAGTATCACATTAAAGTTTACTGACTTCATGTCTAGCCTATCGGTAATGAGCAAGATTCATAATGAATCACTAAGTTTATTACAGAAACTGGAAAATTCCTGAGCAATCCACACACACACGAAAAATTAATATCTTTGCACACATCACATTTGTTAATAAAGAATTGCCTTAAAGAAAGACAGTGTCACATGATTGCTCAAAAACAAATCAACAAATTACATTGTTACAAAAACATGACGGTTATACATACACACAAAAACAAATCAACAAATTACATTGTTACAAGAACATGATGGTTATACATACACACAAAAACAAATCAACAAATTACATTGTTACAAGAACATGATGGTTATACATACACACAAAAACAAATCACCAAGTTACATTGTTACAAGAACATGATGGTTATACATACACACAAAAACAAATCACCAAGTTACATTGTTACAAGAACATGATGGTTATACATACACACAAAAACAAATCAAGTTACATTGTTACAAGAACCTTCAATGTATTATCTAAATATCATTATTTTTTTGTGCTATGAATTGTTTGAAAGTAAAATCTACAAAATAAATGAAAAAGATTCACATAAATTTAACAAACCAACCTTACAACCCTAAAACATTAGTAATTAATTAGTAAAAAATTAACATAGTAATGATCAAGAGAGTCTTGCATTTTATATGTGCAAAATGAAAATGGTTTACAATTCAACATCCTTTAGTCTCATGTGTTAAGACTAAAACAATTAGCCCAGATCTAAACAAAAATTTTCAGATTTTTTTTTTATCTACCCTGGTTATAAAAAAAAAAAAGAGAAAAATAATGAATAAACTGTGTATGTAAATCAGATTATATAAATAGAAAAGTCCATCAAACAAGACAAACTATTGTACAAACGCTGCTTAATAAAATAGCAGTTTCATTTAAAGACATTTTCATAAAACTATTTTCAGATCATATTTGTGTTGTCTAGAACACAACTAAAATTTACAACACTAAAATCAGTGCTACACACCAAGAGCTTACACATCGTAAAAGTGAAGGTTTTATCATTATTAAATTTCACGTGAAATTCATTTTATACATCCAATTATTCAGAAATAGCCGGTAGAAAAATATGTTAGCAAAAGACAATTTATAACAGCTGACTGTTTATTATAGTATTTTGAATAAATTTTAATATATGAATATTGTCATAACATTTTCAATATATCGAGATGTAAATTGTATTCGACATACTTGTTTTCATATAAACAAACGAAATGTATGACAAATACAAAGTCTTATAATCAACAACTCAAACATGACAAGAAACATTCCTTCACAGACATTTATAATGCTGTTAGACTTGCAGAGTTTTCTTAATGAAAAGCTGCCGACTCAAAACATCATGAGGTGGGATGACGACAAGCTCCTCTCGACAACACAAAAAGGTCGTAGGAATGTAATCAACTCAAATATTTCTATCTAGTCCTATAGGACACTAGTTGATAAAAGCGTCGCTCTAAAAAGAAATATTAAACACAAACATTTCGATCTGGACACTGGGTTGTAAAGTGTCTCTTTTCAACAAACTATTAATCTAACTAATTAATCTGTCACCTAAATGCCTGGCTACTTAAAGTCCCTTGTTGAAATAAACTACAGAGGGAGGGTTGGGCAAGGCTTCAATTTTCTTCCTTACTTCAGGTTCCAAGTTGGCAACTGCTATTGAGCTGAAGAATACAAAAAGTTGAATCAGGGCATCACATTACAAAACAAAATATCAAATAAAATAAAATTTCAGAGTTGGAAAAAAAAAAACTTGACGGAAGAAAGAGCCAAGGACATAGCAAGATGACCTAGTAAATACAAACTTTACGATTGATTGTATCTTAAGCTTTAACTATAAAATAAAATCACTACAAAGTATGTTCATCTTATGAAACAAAAAAGGAAAGATGTGACCATAATCTCACAGAAAACTTAATCAAAGAGATAGTAACATAGCACTGCACCAGTTCAGTGTACAGAACTAGGTCAGGCTGACCTACCTTTTCTGTGGAAACAAAGCACAGCAAAGGGGGGTGGCAAACACAAGCCTAGAACAGAGAAACAATGCAAGTGTTGACAAGAGTGCTATGCTAAAACATCTCAATATGATATCCCCACTGAAATTTTCTATTTGTATTTTAGTTACAGTTAATGGATTTTAAAAAAAAAGTGCACAAATTTCTAGCAGTAAAAGATTTAAGTGCACAAATATATTTCTAGGAGTAAGAGATTTAAGTGCACAATTATATTTCTAGGAGTAAGAGATTTAAGTGCACAATTATATTTCAGGGGTCAGAGATTTAAGTGCACAAATATATTTCTAGGAGTAAGAGATTTAAGTGCACAAATATATTTCAAGGAGTAAGAAATTTAAATGCACAATTATATTTCTAGGAGTAAGAGATTTAAGTGCACAAATATATTTCAGGGGTCAGAGATTTAAGTGCACAAATATATTTCAGGGGTCAGAGATTTAAGTGCACAAATATATTTCAGGGGTCAGAGATTTAAGTGCACAAATATATTTCTAGGAGTCAGAGATTTAAGTGCACAAATATATTTCAAGGAGTCAGAGATTTAAGTACACAATTATATTTCAAGGAGTAAGAGATTTAAGTGCACATTTATATTTCAAGGAGTAAGAGATTTGAGTACACAAATATATTTCAGGGGTCAGAGATTTAAGTGCACTATTATATTTCTAGGAGTCAGATATTTAAGTGCACTATTATATTTCTAGGAGTAAGAAATTTAAATGCACAATTATATTTCTAGGAGTAAGAGATTTAAGTGCACAAATATATTTCAGGGGTCAGAGATTTAAGTGCACAAATATATTTCTAGGAGTAAGAGATTTAAGTGCACAAATATATTTCAAGGAGTAAGAAATTTAAATGCACAATTATATTTCTAGGAGTAAGAGATTTAAGTGCACAAATATATTTCAGGGGTCAGAGATTTAAGTGCACAAATATATTTCAGGGGTCAGAGATTTAAGTGCACAAATATATTTCAGGGGTCAGAGATTTAAGTGCACAAATATATTTCTAGGAGTCAGAGATTTAAGTGCACAAATATATTTCAAGGAGTCAGAGATTTAAGTACACAATTATATTTCAAGGAGTAAGAGATTTAAGTGCACATTTATATTTCAAGGAGTAAGAGATTTGAGTACACAAATATATTTCAGGGGTCAGAGATTTAAGTGCACTATTATATTTCTAGGAGTCAGATATTTAAGTGCACTATTATATTTCTAGGAGTCAGATATTTAAGTGCACTATTATATTTCTAGGAGTCAGAGATTTAAGTGCACAAATATATTTCAAAGAGTCAGAGATTTAAGTGCACAAATATATTTCTTGGGGTAAGAGATTTAAGTACACAATTATATTTCATGGAGTAAGAGATTTAAGTGCACAATTATATTTTCAGGGGTCAGAGATTTAAGTGCACTATTATATTTCTAGGAGTCAGAGATTTAAGTGCACAAATATATTTCAGGGGTCAGAGATTTAAGTGCACTATTATATTTCTAGGAGTCAGAGATTTAAGTGCACAAATATATTTCTGAGTAAGAGATTTAAGTGCACAATTATATTTCTTGGAGTAAGAGATTTAAGTACACAATTATACTTTAAGGAGTAAGAGATTTAAGTGCACAATTATATTTTTAGGAGTCAGAGATTTAAGTGCACAAATATATTTCTAGGGTCAGAGATTTAAGTGCACAAATATATTTCAGGGGTCAGAGATTTAAGTGCACAAATATATTTCAGGGGTCAGAGATTTAAGTGCACAATTATATTTCTAGAAGTCAGAGATTTAAAAGCACTATTATATTTCTAGGAGTCAGAGATTTAAGTGCACAAATATATTTCAGGGGTCAGAGATTTAAGTGCACTATTATATTTCTAGGAGTCAGAGATTTAAGTGCACAAATATATTTCTTGGGGTAAGAGATTTAAGTACACAATTATATTTCATGGAGTAAGAGATTTAAGTGCACATTTATATTTCAAGGAGTAAGAGATTTAAGTGCACAATTATATTTCATGGAGTAAGAGATTTAAGTGCACAAATATATTTCAAGGAGTAGGAGATTTAAGTGCACAAATATATTTCAAGGAGTCAGAGATTTAAGTGCACAATAATATTGCTAGGAGTAAGAGGTTTAAGTGTACAATTATATTTCAAGGAGTAAGAGTTTTCTGTTGGTAGTGGTCAGGTATGGAGTACACTGAGAACCCTTGTTCTTTTAACCTAGATCTAGTTCTTTGTCCTTCAAGCAGGTAAAACTTACATTGCACCAATAATTGTCACTTGAATGGGGGCATTCAACCAGGGCATTCTCTGCATGAATGATTTCTTTTCAAGGCTGTTCATGATAAATGGAGGTATTACTGAAATCAGAACAATTATATTAATCAGACCAATGTTCCACTTGATTAACTAACACATGTTTGTTACAATGGGACACAAACAATGATTACAAACTTGTTTCTAGTGACATATCAACTGTGATATTTTAACTGTGTTTACACTGGAATATCAAATCCAAATGCAAACTTTTCAAATTATATCGACTCAAAATTTGGGCTATCTATGTTGTATTTGAATATCTCTACTCAAAGTTTGGGCTATCCCTGTTGTATTTTAATATCTCTACTCAAAGTTTGGACTTTCTCTGTTGTATTTGAATATCTCTACTCAAAGTTTGGGCTATCTCTGAATATCTCTACTTTATTCCATCTCATTCTTCATTTTCAAAACCGAGATTATAACTTCCCCCCAAGTCCCATTTTTTAAGAGCACCTTTATATAGTCTGTAAAATTCTTTTAAAAATAAAAATGTGTTACTGTTACAGACATATGTGTGTGAGATGTATTACATTTTGTTTTATCCATTAACCAAAAACAGACTAGTGAATGTGTGTGTCAGATGAATCTGTATGTCAATTCAAAGAGCTAAAAAAATACATTTCAAATAATGGCAATGTCTTCGATTCCAAGAATTAAGGAGTGAGATAATTAAACAGCTTGGCTATATAATCAGCCACATGTGTTTGGGGGCATAATGAAATCAAACTATATGGCAGACATTTACATCAGATGAAGTGGTCAGACACAAGGAGAGGGGGTGCATCATAACTGCTCTATTTTTAGATTACTTCACTAGCCACTGATAAGTTAGTACCAACAGTACACAGATAAAATTCAGAAACTGGGTCAACTTTTAGTGTCGCATGAACAATACAGACAAGGGATCTTGTCAACAATATCAAGGTCATCCTGCCATAAAAACCCTGAAGGCTGGATTATAAAATTACTGGAGCGTTCCAGAGTGAATTCACCTTCATGTTTGACTTACACATTCCAGGCATGGCCATGAAGACTCTTGATATAACCACTTGAGTTATGGCACTGGTTGCAGCACGGGTCGATTCACCAAGCCGGTTGCCATTTTCATCCATAATAGGTATCCCATGAGTAATTTCCCTTTGGAGAAAGCACATACAACACAGGTATATGTTCTGCATCTAAATAGTACTTTATTTTATCACTAATACTTTACTCCAGTCCATTACCCAACTAAATGGAACACTCAATTCTGTTCATCTTTTATGGAATGTCTTTTCAAAACAACCACTACAATACCTAATTTCATTTGTATTTTTTTAAAATTACAACATTATGTAGGAGAAAGTAACTGATAATTTTATTTTAAAATATTAAATGTGCTAAATGTTGTGAATGGGATTAAAGTATGCTTTTGTTTGCGCTGCAATGTATGAGTTCCATAGAATATTTCCCATGTTTGAATAGTGAAGTGCAGTATTAGAGGCCGCATGGGACCCATGAGGATCTTCTGACGACTGTAAGGTAAGGCTGTATGGCCATATCATGAGGTCTTCAGGGCTCATAAAGACCTTTCTGAGGGAAATGGAAGGGGGAGGAAGAGGAGGAAAGAAGCAATGGAAGGTCATCATTGAGGAATGGATAGGTCTTTCTATCAAAAACTAATCTTGGCAAACATCAGAAAGGAATAGAGAAAGACAGTCAACAGATAATAATTGGTGCCCCAATGGTACAACAGATATAGGACAGATAATGAAGTGTCAATGATTTGACAGATGGGAGGATAACTAGTGAGGCCTGAAGCACCATTCTTATTGTGTAGATATTATAACATAATGATGATTATAATCTTGGCGCTTTCTGTTTAACTTAGTTATTACAACAGGACACATCTACACTACTGTGCACATCATTCTATTTGAATTGGACTGTACATAATAGCAAAGGAACTAAATGATTTAAATGTGTATGTCAATAATTAAATTTGTGTCCTAATTAACCTAACTTAACTTGGAAACACTCACCTGCTCCTCATGCAAGGTATATTAATGCAGTTAGCAGCTGCCACTGCAGCAAATGGCACGAAACGACCAATGATTGGAGGGAATTTCTGAAAACCATAAAAACATCACATTATATAAATCGCATCAATAACAATTAACAAGCTAATCAATTATTTCACTCTAAATACAATCACATTTATGTACAAATCATGTAACAATATAAGTGAAGATTGTTTAGAATCGGTATTATTTAGGTAGGACAAAAGAAAGCAGGGAAATAAAAATTGGTTAAAACACACGATGAGGAAACACATTGAAATGACTCCTTTAATATAGCTCACTTCCTCTTGTATTGGCTGACTAGTACTGAGTGAAATTTTTTTTTAGATTTATGAGAGTAAGAATTATTTTTCACAGCACTTTTTTCTTTTTTTTTCATGACCTACAATGCAGAATGCCTGGTTGTCATGCAAGGCAAAGATGTTTAGAAAAAAAAAAAGGAAATCCTTACTTTGACCATGTTGTTGAGTGTCATCGCCGTGGTGATAGCGCCACCTGTGGCCATTACATAGGAGACGCCCAGTCGCCTAAACAGAGAAATACACAAAATGAAAGATATCTATGGTGTACCATTGTTATCAAAACTATTTGGTTGAATGGACTGATGAAACATTTCGCTATAAAGAAAGCTAGAGGTGAAAACAAAATCTTACTGTGGAGAGATCGGAGAGTCCCCGCTACGATTTGTATAATTCACAACTGCATTAAATGTTTGGTTAAACCACTGCCAGAAAATGACAGCTGGTGTAGACCTGAAATAGATTTCTTGGATTTATTTTTTTAACTCTGAATTGCTAAGATTTAACTTTTTGCCATAAATGTGATACAAAATAAATATTTTTACTGAGCATGACTGGTTTAAAAAGAAAGCATGTTCAATTAGTACAATATTTTTAAGAATAAAAAAATTTAATAAAGACATTAAATCTATACAGATAATAGGAAATATATATTTCACAACCCTGAGCCACTTTATTAGGTCCAAATTTAAGTCAAAATGATATATTTTGGTAGTTAGGTCAATATGGTACACCTCCATGTGATATGTATTAATCAATTTTAGCTCAAAATGGAATGCTTTAATAATTAAGCCAACATTGTGGGCATTGTTAGGTTTTGACAAGAATAATCGCGTTTATTTTTTAATATTTTTTTCTAACAAATCAATAAAAAATTAGCTATGCTAGTAAAGTGTACATTTTCAAAGACATTAATCATGATTTCAGTTGCAATTAAAGAAAAAAAAGGAAACTATTATTTTAAATCTTTGTAATAATTTCTTCTCAGCGGAAGATGGTATCTACACACAGAGTGTGAATTGAAGCCCTTACTTACTTATAAAAGGTCATCATGCAACCAGTAATGGTCATATTCATAGGGACTTGTGCTGACATTCTCCCAATGAGTATCATCTTTTCTTTGGTGTCTGGGTGAAATGCTGAGTCGTAAAGATGCTTGGCTTGCCATAATTTATCTTCAGTCAGACCAGGTACAAGTTCACCTTTCCTGCAAGTAAATTTGTTTAATTTTTACATTTGTTAAAAATGAAATTCGATGAAATAACAAAGCGTTAAAACACACACCAAGAGAAGAACAGAAAACTAAATTTTGATATTTTATCACTTAAGATAATTGTTCTCATTTTTTCCTTCTGTGTTTCGTAGTTAATATTTGCTAAACAGTATAATTTCTTGCATTTCAATAATAACATTTGTCAACAGTTTACATTAGTCAAATTCAAATCAACTA
Organism: Biomphalaria sudanica; assembly: GCA_036873155.1. Lineage (NCBI taxonomy): Eukaryota > Metazoa > Mollusca > Gastropoda > Planorbidae > Biomphalaria > Biomphalaria sudanica. Next base: position 79,275 of record JAZGLO010000416.1, read on the forward strand.
GCTTATATCTTAATACCTGTAGCGCTCAACTATATCTTTTGCATCATCAAGAGCTTGCCCAGAAACAAATAAATTCAGAGGGTTTGTTGTGATGAAAAAATGTTTGGCTCGTCCCGAGTAAGTCGACTGATCATAACGAGGCTCTTCAATGTTAGCTTTCAGTTGGGCTTTTGACATTTTTTTTACTCACCTTCAAAAAAAAAATTGTTTTAAAATTCAGTTTTGTTAACATTTAATGAGTTATGCTTTAATGACAACTGAACAGAAAACATTTTCTTTTTAATTATCGTAGTCTTATTTTGGCTTTCTAGAAAGGTGAAAGAAAATTATTTTCTATTAACTAATTAACCCATAACTACTGCAGGACAATAAGAGATAATAACTTCATAGTTGCAGGGGATGAAATGTAGAGAGCATCGCGAAATAAATGGAAGATTTGAATCAAAATGAGAGATCAGCAATAAAGAGAAATCAAAGCACACACATATATTATGGTAGAAGCTAATTTCACCTCTCTCTAAGTTAAAAAGTTTAAATACATTTATATAGTTTTTATCCAAGAATACTACTTAGTTGAATGGACTGATAAAATATAATAGAGATTAAAATCAAAATAGATGTCAAACAACACTATAGTATAAAGCAATTCTACAAAACCAATCAGTCATTGATCTGCTGGAAATGCACAATTTTAAAGGTATGACCACTACAAAAAAATTTGAATGGTTTGATTTTAAGTGAAAAATGGCTGCCAGGTCATGCAGTATGCATGCTGGACTGTCTTTAACTTTGGTCATCTCCCGAGTTCACACCATGCCCACTGCCATCCCTATCGTCCCGCGGGAGGTTTAGACTAGGAAGTAGATTATCCCTCAACTCTGAAGGAACAGCTGAAACATGTTAAAACAAAACAAACAAACGATGCATTTCAGGTTTGCTCTACATCTCATGCAAAGATCTAACCAGTGTCAGCAGATTGAGGCCAGTGATGGTGTTACTGTAAAACTTATTATTTATGACAATCTTTTTCTAGAAATAAAACATTTACACACGGTTTGAGGGCACTATGGAACTCCAGAAGAGATTGCATTATGAGTGTCCCTTAATGTGCTAAACTACCCAAGGCTACAAACAAATTTGCCTATCCATCACTGCCTTGCTTAATTTGCAATATTTAGATCTAGATTCTTTTAGTAGATCTGAATGTTTCAAATTACTAGATTCAAGATCTACATCCTAGCCAAAAACTCCCATAAGGCTAAGCCACAGTTTATTATCAATTATGCCTAATTTATGCCAGGCCAATAATTAATTTTCGCTAGATGTATGGTACTATAATAATGCCACTAGGCCAGTGTTTCCCAAACCTTTTCTGAATGGAACACTTCGCCACATTCTAAGTATTTAGCGGAACACTTTGCTCAATTTTAGAGAGGTAATTCATGTGGTGGCCTACTTGTTAATTATTCCAGTAGTTCATGGAACACCTATTCAGGCCTCGCAAATACTAGAGTTCCACAGAACACAGTTTGGGACACAATGCACTAGATTTGACTAACTACATCTTGACTATTACTTTACTACACATCTAGATCTAGTCTATTAGATATAAATGTACAATCTACATAAAAAGCACTTGAATGTCTGGAAAAATTAGATCTAGATCTTCTTATCTTATATAATACTCAGAATTAAGAGTACACATTTTATGTATCAATCTAGTCATACATAGCATACTATAGACCTCTATATACATTACATGTTATTCTTGTGTCCTGAAGTGTCTCTAAACTCTAAGTTTAGTGCTTTTGCTATAGCTGCTAATGTGTTACTTAATCAAATCCAAATATTCATTTGTATTATATCTCACTCACTGCTATATTTTGTATTTGTTCTACATCTAGTTTCTTTACTTTTATGTTCTCTTAAGTTTGAGTTGAGGGATCCCAAACAGACGATGCATAATCATGATAATGATATTCTTATAATTAATATTAATAATATTGACTATTATTGAGGCATTGGCATTAGTATTAGACGTTACATTTTACTAATTTTAGTTTTATGTTTAAAGTTTAACAATGAGAATGATAATATTTCGATTAAATTTAAACATTAATTTTTAATTTATGCATTCCAGATTCCTGAGCGAATTCATTGACTCTTTAGTCATTTACTAAATTAAATTATCATTTACTTACATTGACATTAAATTACACATCACTACACTGCACTACAGCTAGATTCTAGTGAGTTACACTTAAGTTACAGTCATCATTACCTGCGGACTGAGGCTCTATACTCTTTATTTCTAGAATAGTGCAAACAAGTTGATGCAGAAAGATTTGTATTTGTAGATCTATAGACGCTATGTTCCAGACTCCTATTTATTTTTACAATTTACACACAAGCACATGACCTTCTCAGTATTCTGTGACTGTGTGTGTTTGTTTCGAAATGTGTCACAGTGCCACGGTTCCGTAAAACAGCAAAGAGAGCTTTTGAGTCTAGGCCTATTTGTATCTTATTGACTGAAGAGCTAGGCGTTTTTTTTTCCTTCCCATATAATCGAAAATCGAAACTAAATCTAGGTCTAGCTGACAGCATTTGAATAAATAAATCAAAATGTTTGGGCATAAAATAATATTTATTTTTCTTTAAATGACCCACCCACCCAATATCCCAAACAACATTGGCAATACATCTAGATTTAGATCTTGAGTTTTTTTTAGGCCCTTTCTATATTCAGATCATAGTCATAGACAGATCAATGGGATCTGAGTTAGTTATAAATAGCTTTTAAAATTTTCCCAATCCAAACCAAGGGTAAATTCTTAGATCTTAATTTATTTTTATTATTTTGCTTATTTAGGTTAAAAAAACTGTTTTTACTTAATTTTTAGTTAAATTTCAGTAAATAGATCTATAATAGAAACATAAAATCAAAATCATTTTTTTGTTTTTTTTTCCAATGGGGCTTAAAAATATCTTGTTTACAGACGTCGGTAATAACAGCTGGCGTACTGGCCGTGATCGTATAGTGGTTAGTACTTCGCGTTGTGGCCGCGACAACCCAGGTTCGAATCCTGGTCACGGCAGAGCTGTGACTGTCTCGCACGATCAAGTCAGCTTATTTTTTTTTTTTTTTCTATTTTTTTAAAATCTTTACTTTGTTTAAAATGTTTATTATTATTTGCATTTTTAAAAAAATGTCTTATGTTCTCATATCACCGATAAATTTGTTAACAGAGCTAGTTCTATATACATTTTTTTATGATTAGTAGGCCTACTGTAATTTTCAGTTATCATTAAAATTTTGTCTTAAGATACAAGTAGGCCTAGTTTTTTACGTTAAAAATTTAATTAGTATATGATTAGATCTAGAGCAGTGGTTCTAAAACTTTTTTTTGTCTTGTAGACCCCTTGACATGTTTTCTGGTCTTCGGTAGACCCCATGCTTAACTTGTATTGCATTTTTGCAAATTCATTCAACATTCATTCAAACTGAGGACAAACGTTTTCAGTAAAACTACACATTGTAATTACATAAATAAAAACAAACACTTCTATTTGGTTTTGGTAATTTGTTATGTCCTATATTCTTTCTTAAATTACATTAAATGTAAGCTGTAGACCAGCTTGAATTAAATTTTACCATATTTGTTTGAATCTCTGAAGGCAACGCACTTTTACACTTTTTTTTAAAGCCTTACAAGATGTTACTTCATTGTTCAGTGACCACTCGTAGACAAGTTTTTAATGTTGTTTGTTTTAAATTACTAATTAGAAATGGTCAAATCTCATTTTGTGGACCAGTGGGGGGGAGGAGGTATCTGGGAGAAGGTTTTTCAACCACTCAGCAAACACAACCCTGCTAGAGTCGGGATTCGAACTCAAGCCCCCTTGCAAGGTGGCCAAGCCGTAACAAAGCGGTTTTAGCCTCTCAGCCACACATCACTTGCTCGGAGGGAACTTGAAGTTTGTCTGTGACTAGGCAACAATAATTACGGCAAGGCTCAAGATTTAAATCAGCAAGAGGGGAAAATGTGGAGAGATTATCTGTAGAGAATCTTGGACTTCGTGCGTTTTCTCTTAAAGCAGAATCCTCAGATGGAAATCAATCTCGATTGTTCTCCCAGAGACACAGACAAAAATGAAGTTTATCTGGGAACTTCGGGTAATAGTCGCAGTTTCTCCAGAAGTCTCCGAACTTTCTAAATAAGAATTAATTGAGCTTTAGAGTCTTATTTTAAAAAATGCCAGTCCACGAATATTGCTATTTTGATTCGCATATTTGTTTGTTACTATTGTGGTAAGTGTGACTACATGCAAGAGAAGTTTTTCCAAACGTACTTTGATGAAGAATTACTTACAACCAACGATTACTTATTTACGACTCACTAATTAGACAATTTCGTCTGTTGAACAAGACCTAGTGAAAAAAAAATTAATTAGATTAAATTATCGATAGTTTGCCGGCGAGAAAGCACGTGAGATTCACTTGTTTTATGCACAAGGCGTCAAATACCATAGCTACGCCACTGCTGGAATCACCAAACACACTGGAAAATGTTTTGCGGGTCTATCATCGGTTGCTACGGATAATATGTTTCATATAGGAATTTATTGTTCTATGACGTAGTCCTTTAAACTTTAAATATTGTTATAAACCTGGTGGTGGCACAGATGGGGGTAGTGGTGTGTGTGTAGTCAGCCGACGCAAATCGCCCCAGGCCAGCGCTGGATAAGCGGTCAACCGTGACGAGTTACGACGGTCAGCCGAGACGAGTGTAAACCTGACGGCTCGGGAAGGATCGGCGTCGTGAACAGAGCTCAGGAGCGTCACGAGGGATGTAGTCATCTGACCACCCAGAATGGTCGAGCGACGTTCTGTCCGGTTCTAGAAGGCCAGTAGGGACCCTATATAAAGAGCGGAGGTGTCGCAGTCAAGACGGTGCAGTGCGGAGTACTATCAAGTACAGTTGAGACGAACGGCGTCTTGATCTTTATCTGTGATCAAGTCCGACACAATGAGCCCAGTGTATGAAGTCAGTCCTGAACAGGTTGAACTTAGTGCAACCCCGAACTTGCCTTAAGTATCATTGTAAAAGTGTTGTTAAAGAGAATTTCCTCTTGTATTTCTTGATCTTTCACTGCTGACTCTAGAGTAGTGCAGATTCAACCTACAAGTCCATCACTATAACTCCCAGTAGAGAAAAAATGACACATTGAAAGAACTAATCAAATACACTATGACAGTGAAACAACTGCGAAATGCAGTAATGCCTTAGTGTTACGTCTTCATATTAGATGAAACTCTTTAGACAGGGAAACGACAAATCACCGTTTATAAATACTTTAATCTTTATTAACACTGAAAACACTTTCTTGTTCATATTCCTCCATTTTGGTTTCTTCCTATTTTCAACACGCATTCGCACCATTTCACATTTACACTAAGATGCGCACGTTTTCACATTTACACTAAGATGCGCACGTAACACCCCCCCCTGTTTGACAAGTTTGATGTACATCGAACGTCCAAAATACAAATCACCACATATCTTATCAGCCTATTCCAAGTTAAAAAAAACCAAAATCATACACAATGACATATTAATAATAATACACTTCTAACATTAGATTAACATATAACATTTATATTTCCCAGTTGTGACAGTAACCATCACAATACTAATTGTTATTATGAAAAATTGACACATATATATCTGTACATATCTCTATGGAATCATGCAGATTTCGTTTATACCACTCTCCGCCTATAATTCAATCCAAATCTATATCTGCTCACAAATCATTGTTGTGTACACCCACAATTGAACAATTCTCTATTGAATATCTACTACACTCCGTGCCAGAATTTACCAATGTACACAATAAAATATCTTAATTCTTAACAGAATGTCAATAGTCATGATATACTCTACACAATCTCCACAACCTTTAAGTACAGCGTGATAATGTATCTGCCACATTTTCTTTCCCTGGTATTGTCTTGATCTCAAATTTATAGTCCATCAGTTGTAATGCCCACCTAGCAATTCTATTATTACCACATTTATTTAAATTAATGAATGCCAACGGAGCATGATCAGTCCATAATTGAAATTTAGCCCCCATCAGATAAAAACTTAGTTTTGTTATGCACCACACTATTGCCAGCCCCTCTTTTTCAATAGTTGTATAGTTTAACTCTGCAAGGGTTAGTTTCCTGCTTACATAAAAAACAGGATGTGCAATTCCACTATACTCTTGCATCAAACAGCCCCCTATAGCTATGGATGAAGCATCCGTTGCCAAAATAAATTCTCTAGTACTATCGGGCAATTTTAATATTGGTTTTTCAGAAAACACCCTCTTAATCTTGTCTAGCGATCTTTGACATTGTTCAGACCAAACTATAGTGTTAGATTTCCCTTTCTTTGTAAGATTTGTAAGAGGTTCAATCATTTCTGCAAAATTTGGAACAAATTTTCTATAAAAATTGCAAAGACCTAAAAGACTTCTAATTTGTTTTTTTGTTTTTGGTATACTAATATCCATTATTTTTTTAACTGTTTCTTCCAGTGGTGTAATTGATTCATTTTTTATCTTGTATCCCAAAAAAGGAATTTCACTAAGTCCAATTTTTATTTTTGTTGGTTTTAATGTCAAATTGTTTTTCTTGATAATAGCAAATATCTCTCCTAGACTCTGTAAGTGTTCGTTCCAATCCTCACTAAAGATGCAGATGTCATCTAAATAGCAAATTGTGTCTCTTCTGTGGCCCAGTATCTTTGCCATCATCCTGTTAAAAGTGGCTGGGGCATTTACCAAGCCAAAACTCATCACATTCCACTGATATACGCCGAACGGTGTCTTAAATGCGGATAGTGGTTTAGCCTCTGCCTTTAGAGGTACTTGCCAGTATCCTCTAGAAAGGTCCAACGTAGTGAAAATTTTCGCTTTTTTCAATTTAGTAAACATTTCCTCCGCCTGTGGCATTGGGAATGGGTCAAATTCTGTAACTTTATTTAGTTGACGGTAATCCACACACAGTCTAATGTTGCCACATTTTTTTAAACCAGCACAACTGGTGCAGCACATGACGAATTAGATGGCTCTATCACTCCCAATTTAAGTAGTTCATCTATTTCTTTCTGTAACGCTTCTCTATGATGCAATGGTACAGCATATTGTGGTAGTTTATTTGGAACTCTACCTGTTAATTTGATATCATGTTCTATGATATTCGTTCTTCCTGGTAAATCTGTAAAAATATTCTTAAAATCTTCTAATAATGTTGTTACTTCCTTAGTTCTGTCCGACGAGATTCCCGTCACTTCCACATCTTTCCATGTTTGACTGACATCAGTTGAAATTGTTTCTATGTGTCCCAATCTTTCCTCTGTCTCAGAGTCTACACTTACGGATGCACCTATGACCAATGGGTCTTCTTTACTGCTTTTTTCACTTTTTCGTTGCGACCTAAATTCTTTTAGCATATCCACATGAAATATTTTCAGCCTTGAATCAATTTTAATTTCATAATCCACATCACTAATTTTCCTTGTTACCTTATAAGGACCCAACCATTTCGTGAATAGTACATTCTCCTTATCCTTTAGTAATACTAAAACATCTTGACCTACTTCTAGTTTGGTCAATTTCCTGTGTTCATTCACCCTAGACTGTGTTAGTTCATTTTTGTCAAGCACATGTTTGCTCGCTTCTTCGCAAGCCTTTATTACTTTATTTCTGGTTTCTGTCACTATATCGTAACTTTCTTTATTTCCAACATGTTCTTGTGGGAGTATTAGTTCTTTTAGAATTGCCATTGGGCCTCTTGGATTTCCTCCATAAATCATCTGAAATGGCGAAAACCCCGTGGTTTCGTTACGGCTCTCTCTGTACGCAAAAAGAATTGAGGGTAAGGCCACATCCCATTCTTTGGGATTGTCATCTGCTACTTTCGATAACGCCTTCTTTAACGTACAGTTAAAACGTTCACAAATACCGTTGCTCTGCGGGTGGTACGGGGCTGTAAACCTTTGCCGAATTCCAAACATTTTCAAAAATGTTGTCGTTAGTTGACAGTGGAACTGTGTGCCCCTATCTGACAGTACCTCTTCAGGAAATCCAAACCGTGTAAATAATGTATATAACGCTTGAACTATATCACTGGCTTCAATTCTTTTTAGTGGAATAGCTTCTGGCCATCTTGAGCACACGTCTATCACAGTTAGAATATATCGATGACCCCTATTTGATATCACCGGCATGGGTCCAATCAAATCAATCGCAATCTTCCTAAATGGCCTTTCTGGTATATCTACCTTTTGTAATGGAGCTCTGATTTTTTTAGTGCCTTTCATTTGACAAACTTTGCACGACAACACATAATTTTTTATGTCTTTACTAATAGATGGCCAATAAAAGTCCCTAAATATTCTTTGTTTCGTTTTGTGAATTCCCATGTGGCCTGCATATGCTTCATCATGCCCATTCTTCAATATAACATTTCTAAATTCAGCTGGTACAACAACCTGTATAATTTTGCTTCCTTGTGACTCAATTTCTCTTACCAAAATTCCTCTTTCTATATAAAATTTTCCTCCTCTACCTCCTTTCTGGGCCAACTGACGCGTCTCTGGGTCATTTTTTTGTTCTGTAATAAACCTTTCCTTGTTGAATACTACATTATTAAGTTCTAATGTTTCTACGTTTTCTAATAATCCTTCTTCTTTTTCGTTCTTATCTGGTAACTGAAATAATTTTTCCAGATCTCCTGCATCCAGGTCCTTACATTTGGATCGAGTTATACTCATTCCGAAACACTTCTTCCAATTTCCCATATCCTTTTCATTGCAATTCTTTATACCTGGAATATTTCCAATAATCAAATCAATATGAGCATGGTCTATTACACATGCATCCACAATTCCAGTAAAATATGGTGTATCAATTTTAATTCTAGCAACTGGTAATTGTACCGTCTTCCCATCAAACATCACACAATTCCTGGTTTTGCCGGTATAGTCTTGTTCTTCTACTAATTTCTTATTAACACCCACTATTGTACTGCCTGAATCTCGTATCGTCCTTGCTATTTTGTTTCTCACGAAGGTCTCAAAATACTCAAGGCTTCCGGCACATGTTAACATTGACAGGCTTTGATCTCTTCGATCTCTTACTCCGCCGAATCGTCCCTGTACATTTCTTTGGTATCGACCTCGGTTACTATAAAACTGGCCTTGTCTACTACCAATTTGGTTCCTTCCTTGCCCTCTAAACCTATTTTGTTCATCATATCTAAATCGTCTGCCGTTGTTGATGTAGTTGTCTCGTGTATCTCTTGTTCTGTTAAATGCAACTATTTCTTCTATGTCACTGCCTCTGGATAGTTTCTTATCGGGATGTGCCACCTTATAGGCCCTTATCAGTCTTACTATGTCTTCTATGGATTTTGGTTTCCTCTCCAACAAAAATATTTTTAATTCCTCCTGACACTCATAAAAAGCTTTGTCAATCATTAGAAATGTCTTTAGACCATCAAATGTCTTTTCTATTTTAGCGGTTTCAGTCCAATTTTCAAAACTACTGGTCATTCTGTCCAAGAATGTCTGTGGGTCATCATTTGTTTCGATCGCACAGTTAACAAATTGTTCACGGTAGTACGCCTCTGTTTTTCCGTACGTTCGCAGTAATTGTCCTTTCACCACGCTATAGTTGCTCTGGTTCATGCATATCTTTGATGGAACCTCTGCTACAAATGACTTTGATAATAAGAATGACCATTTGTCTTCGGGGTATTCCAGTTCTCTCATTTCAATTTCAAATTTCTTCAAAAAAATGTCTATGTCCATTTTAGCTTCTTCAAATATCGCACCTTTATATTTTGCTAGTTTATTCCCTGTAGTGTCACTCTTTCTTTTATCACTTTCTTTTTCTTGGTTTGTTTTTAACTTTTTCTCTGCTGTCTCTTTTTCAAACGCTAATCTTTCTCTTTCAATGGCAACTAATTCATTTTTCTTTTCCCTTTCAATTGCTACTATCTCCTTATCCTTTTCTCTTTCTCTTTTGTCCTCCTTATCTAATCTCTCCTTTTCTTTTTCTCTTTCCATCGCTAATCTCTCCTTTTCTTTTTCTCTTTTGTCCTCCTTATCTAATCTCTCCTTTTCTTTTTCTCTTTCCATCGCTAATCTCTCCTTTTCTTTGTCTCTTTCCATCGCTAATCTCTCCTTTTCTTTTTCTCTTTCCATCGCTAATCTCTCCCTCTCCATTAACCTTTCTTGTACGCATTTTCTTAGTTCTGCCCCTTCCAGCTCCAACAACCTTCCCTCTTCCTTCAACGCTGCTACCTCAGCCTTGTCCGCCATAGTCTATTTCTAATAATATCGACTCGAATGTTCTCCTGTCTCTAGATCTAGACTTTACTATCTCTACTGTCTGTTGACAGGAGATCCACTGTGTATAGAGGGATATGTGGGTTTTACCTTTTACGTTGGGCGCCACTTGTTACGTCTTCATATTAGATGAAACTCTTTAGACAGGGAAACGACAAATCACCGTTTATAAATACTTTAATCTTTATTAACACTGAAAACACTTTCTTGTTCATATTCCTCCATTTTGGTTTCTTCCTATTTTCAACACGCATTCGCACCATTTCACATTTACACTAAGATGCGCACGTTTTCACATTTACACTAAGATGCGCACGTAACACTTAGATACTCAAACAGGGGTCTACAGACAAACCTCAAATAAACGTTATATCAACGTTTTAAAACTGATTCTTGTTTTGTCAGGTAAAAGAAATAATTGTGCGAAATTTCAGCTTGATCCGAGATTGGGTGTCGGAGAAATGACGTGCACAAACTTTTGACCAGACAGACAGAGTGAGTTGAAATTGTTTCATTTACTTCTCACAAATTCTAATGAAATTAGTATAGGCTTACGTACCAATTCTTTCTACTGAATAGCGGAATAGGCTTTCTTTGGAAGCAGTTCTCTAAAACCAGGACTTCTTACTCTATATTATTTATAACTTAGACGTTTTCTTTTCTGGCATCTATTTTTAAAACAATTCGGTCCTACCGTAAATGCTCTTAGCATGGTCTTGGTTTCAAAATACCGTAATAATTAGGGCATACGTCCTTAAGTTTTTAATTCACACTGATTAGTGAGTCAGAAATTCAAGTTAGGGTTAGCTTACACCGACGAATCTAATGGGCCCTCCTGTACATGACTCTAGCCCAGGATCCGCGTACTGGTAGGCGGCCTCTCTGAAAAGAAATTCAGTGTCTAAAAAAAAAAAAAAAAAAAAAAAAAGAGTTGAGATCCGTTCACTTTTCCAGGTAGATCCTACATTCAGAGTTCCAGTTCATAAACACACAAATGTCTTTGTAAGAATCCATCAGAGAAAAAGTAAGGTCCCTAATGTAGGTAAAATGATAGATTTTTCATTTTTTTACATTTTTATTGAAAGAGAAATGTTATGCACTTTGTGCTGACGTTTTGGCAGACGGATGGAACCACGCCGAGGGCCAGATCTGGCCCACGGGCCAGATCTGGCCCACGGGCCGTATTTTGGGCACCACTGCCTTAGAGCATTACAATGCGAAGGGTGCTAAACAAAAAGAGGGGGTTCTAGAGAGTGACAGCTTGAGAAGGAGATAATGGGCCGTTCCTATTCAAGTTAAAAGTCTAGCTGGGAGAGCATGACCCAATTCAAGTTAAAAGTCTAGCTGGGAGAGCATGACCCAAATTCAAGTTAAAAGTCTAGCTAGGAGAGCATGACCCAAATTCAAGTTAAAAGTCTAGCTGGGAGAGCATGACCCAAATTCAAGTTAAAAGTCTAGCTGGGAGAGCATGACCCAAATTCAAGTTAAAAGTCTAGCTGGGAGAGCATGATCCAATTAAAGTTTAAAGTCTAGCTGGGAGAGCATGGCCCAATTCAAGATAAAAGTCTAGCTGGGAGAGCATGACCCAAATTCAAGTTAAAAGTCTAGCTGGGAGAGCATGATCCAATTCAAGTTAAAAGTCTAGCTGGGAGAGCATGATCCAATTCAAGTTAAAAGTCTAGCTGGGAGAGCATGACGATGGGCAGGGTACATTTACTCTCAATAGACTTGGATTCTTCTTTCAGCCTCAGCGTTCAGTGTTTAACTTTCAACAAAAAAATATTGGAGTATAGAGACCACCAACGAATAATAGGTCGGGTACTCATTGTAAAGTCATGTTAATCTTCCAGATTTCCCACAGTTTGCTTTTGCAGTGACTTGGCAGAATTTAAGTCATTGGTTAATATGCATGACTGGATGCATGACGCGTAGGACATAATCATCTTCTTTTTTTGAAGCAACGTCTTTATTATATAAGATAAGATAAGATAAGGCAGAAGATGCTAAGATTAAACCGGTTTTGATCTCTTTTTATTGATCCTCCGTGTTTTGTAATGTTTGACCCTAGGTAGGCCTATCTAAATGAGTCGACTTCTAATGTTTGACCATTCAAAACGTATGCAACATCTTGTACAGTCCCCATCACAAGATTATAGTGTACATTGATATTTTTCTATTTCATAACAAAGCGCTGGGTAACAACAAAATCTTTGATGGACTACAGAAATCAAAGCCCCTACACTGCATTCACCCCCCCCCCCGGGTACCAATAGATCTTTCTCAGTATATCATCGGACGATCACTGCAGAGTACAATGAGATCGTCCATTGACTTTTGACCTTTAGCTGCCAGAAGTAATCCAATCACGATACGGACACAATGCATTTGCACTTTCTTAATGGATTACCCCTTTCGACGCACGGAACACAATTAGTAAATTATGCCTAGAATTATTCATCATCCCCTGTCCTACTTGGGACCCAGTAGTAGCCCTTCCAACGATTCAAGATTGTAACCCAAGAATCAGTCTGTGAATTAAACTTACAAATATTATTTTTTCTGACTTATTGGAACTTTTGTGAGACCAAGCCTGTGGCTCGTATTCAATTTCGTTTTGTTGGGGATTTTTTTAGATTAAAAAAATAGTTTATTTCTAGTACCCTATAAATGTATTCTTTAATTATTTTTTTTTAACCATTTGAATACGTTGATTCAGATAATTAAAAATACATGTAAAAATCTAAGCTCAATTATTTTTTCTTAGGGACAGTAGCATACATTACAAGAAAATTTATTTAATTCAATGAAATGTGAAATCTTTTTTTTTTTTCTAGTGATTTGAATCAGCGTTTCCATTCGGTGAATTTGAATCAGTGCTTTTCTGTCTTGATCCAGTGATTTGAATCAGTATTTTAATTCAGTGATTTGAATCAGTATTTTAATTCAGTGATTTGAATTAGCGTTTCAATCTAGTGATCTAAATCAGTGTTTTTTCCAGTTATATTACCCTCCCCCTCCCCCTCTTTTGCTGAGTTTTAAACGCATTCTCACTAAATTGTCGAGTTTATTTCAAGTCACTCCGTCTGTCTGTCTGTCTGGCCATATTCCTTCACCCATTATTATCCCACTTCCCATTACAAGTTGATATTTTGCACAATTATCATTATCGATGAAAACACACGAATCAATAAATGCCCTAAGTAGTTTCAATTTAGACCCTGATCAAATATCGTTTTATAGTCGTCTGTAAAACCAATATAACAGTTGCGACATTCGACACTGAATAGTCCCCCGCGGTCACTAATGTGAATAGTTTAATACTTTAATATGTTAAAACGGCGGTTCTCAACCTTTTTAGCCCCGAGACCCCCTAATGCAATTTTCCACTAGGCGGCGACCCCCATCCATACATTTTTTTTTTCGTTCATAGGCTTAGATAAACGGGATTCAGCTAAAGTTATAATATAGTTATCTATGATGTTAATTCCATTGCTAGAAACTAAACGTACATATTTATCTAATGTGAAAAAAATTTGCGCTTAAATTACAAAAAAAAGGGTATCATTATGACTTTCATATATTTACTTTTCTATTGCCTGTTTATAATCATGTTGCATACATAACTGTTTTATATTATATAATAGACCTTGTGGTCTATAGGGCAGATGATGTAAAGGTCATCTGTTTCTGTGGCCTACAGTTAACGAAGGTGTCATGTGGCCAGCACAACGACCAACCGCCTTTACTTTCCCCCAATTTATGTCAGGTACCCATGGGGGGACTCAGAGGCGCCGGTAGATCCCGAAATTAAAGATCCCAGTCTTCACCAGGATTTGAGCCGCGGTCCCCGGTTCGGAAGCCAATAGCTTTACCGCTCAGCCACCGGGCCTCCTGCATACATAACTGACAATTGAGAAAATATTGTTAAGCTTGGAAAACGTATAGTGTTTGATACATTAAGCTACATTGCTACAAAATTTTCAAACACGCCAAAGTTATTGCGAAGGTTGAAGTTGTTTTTATTTCACTAGATTAGGCATTCACATTTTCTGCATCAAGTTTTTTTTTTTGTATTTTGACTAGACAACTAACAGGCAGAAAAAAAAACATGTTTCGCAAAGGTATGTTTTGGAAATGGAAGAGGACATTCTATCAGGCGACTTTTAGAGGTATCCTTTTATCGACCTGTTGCGGCTAGTCATTTGTGGGCTAGTTGTATAAAATACCGTATTACCTCTAGCCTGCGCAAAGTATTTTAAAGTGATAATGGACCACATTCGCCAAAATGAACGGTCACGTGATAATATTGGTAAAACAACGGGGAAAAAAACTGTCACGTGATAACCATTGTTGATTAAAATTAGATCGCAATTTGCATAGAAGATAGGGAAACACGTGGCTCAATGTTATTTATTTACGATTGGTGAATGAGGTCCATTGGCTCGCGCAGACCAATACCACTCTTTACACTAAATACAGTCCACAGTGGCACAGAAGTCTGAGACGGCTGTGAACAACAAATAGTCTTGGGTTTTATATTGGAGTTTCCGTCTCCTAGACTGGCTGCCGACTAAGGCTATTGAGCCCAGTCTGCCTATAAGCCGAATTTGAGTTTTAAAAGCTTCCGGCGGCCATCTTCCAAAGCTATCTATAGAATCGATTTATATTCAGATTCCATATTTTGTACACCGGATACAACAAAAAAATATTCTATTTATGGATTTGCCTCCATGTATGGAAATCTCCAATGACCATGTAAAGCCCAGAGTTTTCATATTTTCGAACTTAATGCTCAAGTTGCTTTTATCGTGCGAAACTTGGTCTATCTTTACATGCAAGTCCATATTTCCTCTTTTTGTACCTTCTCATCATGACGTATTCTATTTCTAGCGATATAATGAATAGAACGAGTCATGTAGCCAAACATTTATATAAAGACTTGGAAATATTTTAAAGAATAATCTCTTTTCTTTGCTACAAATGCTCATCATGGACAATACAAGTTTATAGATATAAATCATAATAATCGATCTATCTCAGTGATTCCCAAAGTGGTCTATATAGACCCCCAGGGGTCTACGAGGATTTCCAGGGGGTCTACGGAAGTGAAAAAATAAATTGGGGGTCTATGGCCTGTAAATGGGGGTCTATGGCCTGTAAATGGGGGTCTATGGCCTGTAAATGGGTCTATGGCCTGTAAATGGGGGTCAATGGAAAGTAAATGGGGGTCTACGAGAGTGGATCTCAGTGAAGCACGTCGAGACTTTCCCTGCCCACTCAATGAGTTGCTACCTTCAGTAATACCCTGGAAGTGTTACCCTGTTAGTCAAATGATTTTATTTTAAAATTTTAACATTTTTTCATTAATTAACTTAATTGTGTCTACAAGAGAGTAAAATTACCATGGCCGTGTCTGAAAAGAACTGCAGAAAGTCCAGTGTTTGGTTATTACAAATTTGGCTTCATTTCGTCCTTGTAAAACAAGCAAATACATTTGGGCTTTTTATGCAATATAGTTAAAAGTTATGTCGCTCTGAAAGCGTTAAGTCTGAAACTTCTTTTGAGACAACGCCAACATGATAAAATAGATTGAGATTTGAAATACTTTTGAACACTGTAAGTTCAGAATAGAGCCACAGTAGAAAATATGTTTGAGTAAACACCACAAATGAGAAGAGGTTTGTGAACAGTTTACACAATACTTTAGTTGATCAAATACTCGAAAAATGGGCAAAAAATAGACTTTGCCAACCATTTTACAACCTGTTTTACACAATACTATATCTGATATCATGATAAAAATAATTACTCTATGAAACAATACAGTTCAAACTAGTTCATAGGTGTAATGGTAAGATGAGTTAGGACACTGAAAGGTTCTTATGTAATACCTTGCAAAGGACATACTTCTTTAAAAAAGGTGGGCTATTTAACCATGCCCGATAATATAGTGCTATTACTTTCATATTTTTTGTTTTGTTATGAATCAAGAAATCCATAAAGAACTTTTTGATCAATGGCTCTTCCACACTGAAGTATGATAGTTGTCGAAAAGCTTATGTGTGACTTAAACAGTGTGACTTAAACATTGTGACAATATTCTGAGTTTTTAGGTGCTAAAGATCCAATTTAAAAAAAATAAATAAATAAAAAAAAGGACTTACTCTATTTAACAGACTTGTTTCATAAAATTTAATGTGGTTAATTTGCTGCTTCAAGGTGATAACCTAAATTTTGTCAAAACGATGTCATAATCTCAGTGTTTCTTGGGAGGATTAAATGAAAGTAGCATGCATTAGACAGGATGAATTTTCTTATTTTCCAAATTTAACTTAGTCAAACATTATCTAGTCGAGAAGATATAACGTTAAACCTAAATTGAAGCTCAATCTGGACATTTTAGTATCAAACATTTCCACCAATAGGTTTTTTTTTATTAGTCACATGTCATGAATATTATTTTTTTTTCCTTCATTTTAATTTGAATATCATCAATGTATATATATGGCCTAGCATCTGCAAGAAAAACACATTTGAAGTTAATGAATTTTCAAAAAAATTCAGGGGGTCTACCAAAAACTAAAAAACATGGCAAGGGGTCTACGAGACAAAAAAGTTTGGGAACCACTGATCTATCTAATCTAGATCTAGATTAAATCTACGTCTAGATATATTTGAAAATATCTTTAAACTTTATTCTAGTATTTATAGTTTAAATAAACTATACTATACTAATGATCCTAATCTATCTAAATGGATGGCTGCCTGGTCTTGCGGTTTGCACGCTGGACTGTCGTTCGGATTTATCGATGGTCCTATCTTATCTTATCTTATATAATACAGACGTTACTTCAAAAAAGAAGATGATTACGTCCTACGCGTCATGCATTTAGTCATGCATATTAACCAATGACTTAAATTCTGCCAAGTCACTGGTTTTTCTGGCTAGCTCAGGCAACCCATTCCATGCTCTAATAGCACTAGGGAAGAAGGAGTATTTGTACAAATTTGTCCTAGCATATGGGACGAGGAATGTGCCTTTATTTTTGTGTCTTTCAGAGTATTTTATTAAATTTTGTTTTTGTATTTGAAGATTATGGTTCAGTGTTTTATGTATAATTGCTACTTTACTTTTGAGTCTTCTGTCCTGAAGGCTTTCTAAATTTAGTGATTTTACTAATGGTGTTACCCTAGTCAAATGTGAATATTCGTTTGTTATGAATCTCACTGCTCTATTTTGTGTTTGTTCCAGTTTCTTAATGTTTTCTTGAGTTGAGGGGTCCCACACGGTGGATGCATATTCTATTATTGGCCTAACCAAGGTTAAATAACATTTTAGTTTTATGTTCTTATTTGATTTATAGAAATTTCTTTTAATAAACCCTAATGCTTTGTTGGATTTTTTTATAGTTTCATCAATATGTGGATTCCATGACAGTTTTTCATTTATTATAACACCTAGGTATTTTGAGTTTTTAGTCTGTGTTACTGGTTTGCCATGAATAAGATAAGTGGAATTAATTTGTTTAATTTTTTTTGTTACTCTTAACAACTGACATTTTTCTGGGTGGAAAGACATGCTCCAATTTGATTCCCATTTCTGTAATTCATCTAATTCTCTTTGTAAAATATCTGTGTCTTGTTTTGTTTTTATTGTTCTATATATTATGCAATCGTCTGCAAATAATCTGACTTTTGTTCCTGAACTAATGCAATTTGGTAAATCATTTATGTAAATTAAAAATAGTAGTGGACCCAAGACTGTTCCTTGAGGTACACCTGAGTTTACTGTTATTGGTGTTGATTTAGAGCCATTTATTATTACAGTTTGTTCTCTCCCTATCAGAAAATCTTTAATCCACTGATGCAGTGGACCGTTAATGCCGAAATATTTTAATTTTTTAAGCAAACTATGGTGGTGAACTTTGTCAAAAGCCTTGGAAAAATCTAGTAAGATAGCATCTATTTGTTCACTATTATCTAAACCTTTTGAGAAATCATCAATTAGTCCTATTAGTTGTGTTTCACATGATCTATATTTCCTAAAGCCATGTTGGTATGGGGTGAGGACATTATGTTTGTCTAAGTGGTTTATGATGTTGCTACATATTATGTGTTCTAGTATTTTACATGTGATGCTGGTAAGTGATACTGGTCTGTAGTTTCCTGGATCAGATTTTTCTCCTTTTTTAAATAGGGGGGTGACATTAGCTTCTTTCCAGTCCTTTGGTACTCTGCCCTGGTTAAGCGATGCCTGAAAGAGTATTTTGAACACTGGGGCTAGCTCATTGCTTAGTTCTTTGAGTAATCTAGCTGGAATACCATCAGGTCCAGACGCTTTATTTGGTTTGGTGTTGGCTAATAGTTTTTTAATTCCATTTTCTTGTACTACTAAATCTTCTATGTTGTCTACTTGGTTCAAATTAAGAAATATGTCTTTGTCTCCTGGGGCTGAGAATGGGTTCAAACACTGCCCGCTCCCATCCCCCGTCGTCCTGCGGGAGGTTTGGACTAGGAAGTAAACTATCTTCAACTCTGAAGGAACATCCGAAACATGTCAAACATTTTTACTACAAATCAGTAGATTATATTAGTTATCATTAATATAGATCTAAGTAAAATTAAGCTTTTAAGTGATATAAGGTCTAGTAGAAATAGGTCTCAGTTTAGTCATTGCAGCCTGACTATAAAGTTCGTAAATATCACTGCAGTTCTCTATCACTGCCATCACGGCATATGACACAACCAACTCAATAACTTGGGCTTCAAATAACGTGATTCTTTAATAAGTCTAATAAATTTGCAGCTGATACTGTACGATTGGCAACACGAAACGGTGATTTTTACACATGCTGCACTGTAGATAACTCTACTGGTCTCTATGTCTCGTCCTGGACCAGCCTGTCTTAGAAGATAATTGATTTGATGATGCAAACGATTGGTTAGAATTTAGCTACTCAGAATCAAGGGGTGGTGCACCTTGCCGCCTCCCCCCCCCCTCTCGCTGGCGCCAATTTTCGCGAAGAGGTTTTACATTGTTAATAATTTTACTCGTAGACATCTATATAATTTAATAAATAGTCTACCTATTACCATTGAACCGGTGCCAGTGAGTGCGGTGTCATGGTCTTGGGAAAAATTAGATTTTTCATTCTTTTTTTTTTTTTAAATAAAATGTCCCCATGTCTTGCCCATCTGCTTTCAAATCGCGGCGCCATCCTTTCTTTCTCTTTCCTTGGGGGTTCCAGATTAAGACTTGCCTTGCTATGTTGGATGCAGGCTTTGCATAGAGTGTGATCTATCCATTTCCAGCGTATCTGAAGGATATCTACTTTAATGGGCTGCTGCATTGCTCTTTGCCACAGTTCCTCATTTGAGATCTGGATCATAAGTATCCTCCTCAGGCAGGTATTGATAAATACCTGGATTTTTAAATTGTGGTGATGGTTGTTCTCCAGGTCTCTGCTCCATAAAGTAGTATTGGTTTAACAATAGTGTTAAAGAGCCTTATCTTGGTGGTGGTGCTTATTTCCTTAGATCCCTCAGGGGTTCTTCACCTGATGGAAGGCTGCTCGAGCTAAGTACAATAAAGCAATATCTCTTTTATTAGTATTCTAAATACTTTTCATTTTAAATGTATAAGTTATCATCAAAGATCTACTTAATTTATTGTTGCTAAAACTTGCCTTTATGTTATCAGCTCTCTTACGGCCATTTAGTTACTGGTGCCCAAATCTGAAGTCACGGATAAAAAAAGAATGACAAAAGAATCAGCAAAGGAATTATGAGCTTTCAACTAACGAAGTACTTGTTGCCCAGGTCACGTGGCCGCAGACTTGTTTTCATTCTCGGCGTCTTCTCCGTCGGCTACTTCTATGTTTTCAGCTTCAAGTTACTACAGTTCACCACCTCTCCAATGTCTGACAGTTACATTAAGCATGTAGATGCTGGGTGGAGAGGTTTCCACATCTCCTCTTGGTCAGGGAGGCGACTTTTGGGTGAGAACGGTAGCTCCTCTTCCTACCCAACAGATCTTTTCACGGACGAGCAACGCAAGCAGGGCGCGGTTGTCTTCCATATATTTGGCATGATCTACATGTTCGTTGCCCTGGCCGTTGTGTGTGACGAGTTTTTTGTTCCTTCCCTGGATGTCATCACTGAAAAACTAGGGGTTTCCGAGGATGTGGCAGGTGCCAATTTTATGGCGGCAGGCGGCTCCGCCCCTGAACTCTTCACCAGCCTCATCGGCGTGTTCATATCTCAGAGCGACGTCGGCATCGGGACCATCGTCGGCTCCGCGGTGTTCAACATCTTATTCGTCATAGGCATGTGCGCTCTTTGCAGCAAGACGCTCCTGACCTTGACCTGGTGGCCTCTGTTCCGCGATGTGTCCTTCTATACCACGTGCTTGATCATCCTGGTCGTGTTCTTCAAGGACGAGAAGATCCAGTGGTGGGAGTCGCTGGTGCTCTTTGTCTGCTACATCTGCTACGGGCTCTTCATGAAATGGAACGTGTGTCTGGAGGAAAGGTGCAAGGCGTGTCTAGGATTGTGCACACGGCAACGAGGCAACACTGTTGAGGCAACAGGCGATCACGGCTCGAATGAAGAAACAAAGGCTGCAGACGTGAGTATCAGGATATCTGTGATAGGGTGTCGTTGTTCAGTTCTTTTAGAACAGGGGTTCTCAACCTCTGGGTCGCGACCCCCTTGGGGGTCGATTGACGATTTGCCAGGGGTCGCCTATGACCTTCGAATATATGGATTGTTTTTGTCTAGTGTATGTGTGTGTGTGAGGGGGGGGGGGTCGCGGCAGAGTGGGGTTTTGTAAAAAGGGGTCGCCGAGCTTAAAAGGTTGAGAACCGCTGTTTTAGAACAATAGCTGTTGTAAAATTGTATTCGCAGCATTTTAATAACTGACTTTAGATTATTGCTAGAATTGCTTGATTTTTTAAAAATTTAATCCCCTCGCATGATTATTGAAATGCTTAATGTGATGTCCATCGCATGGTTATTGCAATATTTTATATCATGTTCCATCGCATGATTATTGCAACATTTGATATCATGTTTGATCGCATGATTATTGCAATATTTGATATCTTGTTCCATCGCATGATTATTGCCAACATTAGATATCATGTTTCATCGCATGATTATTGCAATATTTTATATCATGTTCCATCGCATGATTATTGCAAAATCGTATAAAGTGTTCCATCGCATGATTATTGCATAATTTTATAACGTATGGCTGAGAGGCTTGACTAGATTTGATTTCTACTAACGGCTTGCACGCGAACCTCGATGTAAGCCAGGAAGTTTTAATTGTGAATAGATAAGAGAAGAGTTGTGTTGGCACAGCGGCCAAACAAAATCTCTCCCACTCCCTCCTCGCTTTTGCCATAATACAAAGCTTGAAGACTTAAGACACGCTGTCTTTCTTGAAGACTTAAGACACATTGTCTTTCTTGACTTAAGACACACTGTCTTTCTTGAAGACTTAAGGCGCGCTGTCTTTATTCAAGACTTAAGACACGCTGTCTTTCTTAAAGTCCTAAGGCACACTGTCTTTCTTGTAGTCCTAAGGCACACTGTCATTCTTGAAGACTTAAAGCACACTGACTTTCTTGAAGACTTAAGGCACACTGTCTTTCTTGAAGACTTAAGACAAATTGTCTTTCTTGAAGACTTAAGACAAATTATCTTTCTTTAAGACTTAAGACACGCTGTTATTCTTCAAGACTTAAGACACGCTGTCTTTCTTGAAGTCCTAAGGCACACTGTCTTTCTTGAAGACTTAAGACAAATTGTCTTTCTTGAAGACTTAAGACAAATTATTTTTCTTGAAGACTTAAGACACGCTGTTATTCTTCAAGACTTAAGACAAGCTGTCTTTCTTGAAGTCCTAAGGCACACTGTCTTTCTTGCAGTCCTAAGGCACACTGTCTTTCTTGAAGACTTAAGGCACACTGTCTTTCTTGAAGACTTAAGGCACACTGTCTTTCTTGAAGACTTAAAGCACACTGACTTTCTTGAAGACTTAAAGCACACTGACTTTCTTGAAGACTTAAGGCACACTGACTTTCTTGAAGACTTAAGGCACACTGTCTTTCTTGAAGACTTAAGACACACCGCCTTTCTTGAAGACTTAAGGCACACTGTATTTCTTGAAGACTTAAGGCACACTGTCTTTCTTGAAGACTTAAGACACACTGTCTTTCTTAAATACTTAAGACAAATTGTCTTTCTTGAAGACTTAAGGCACACTGTCTTTCTTTCTTTAATACTTAGGACACCTATCAACACCTATATTTTCTGTACCGGATACACCAAAAAGCGAGCTATTTATAATTTTCCCGCCATGTATGAAAAATCTTCAATAGCAGGTAAAAGAAAGAAGAGACTATAAGCAGACTTGACACAGAAATAATAGACGATAGCTCTTTCTTGTTCATTCTCATGTTGTTTTTTTATCACGTGACGACGTATAACAGGCGATAGCTCTTTCTTGTTCATTCTCATGTTGTTTTTTTTATCACATGACTTGACGTATAACAGGCGATAGCTCTTTCTTGTTCATTCTCATGTTGTTTTTTTATCACGTGACTTGACGTAGTCACATGATTTTCAGATGAAACTTTCGCAACACCACCGTTTGACCTCACACGGGATAAGCGTGGCACACAGTATGCATAAGCACCTACACGAGAAAGGTCAGATATGTCCCTTCCTAAAGGGTAGCAAGCATGTCTCATAATTTAAGTACACAGAAGTAAGTCTTCTTCATGTAAATGTTACATTGTAAATGAACTGTAAGTTAATGGCAGAAGGCTTAAAGTATTTCCTTCTATTAAAAAATCGATTATCGATATATTTCAATATCGTAATGCGTATTTCTCTTTATTTTAAAAAATATTGGGGACTGGTTCAAAACCCCAGTTGGAGTAAGACAAGGCTGCCTACTTTCACCAACACTCTTCAATATCTTCCTTGAAATGATAGCGGAAGATGCTCTCGAGGGCTAACTTGCGCTTCGCAGATGACATTGATGGCCTAGCAGGGACAGAAGAACTAGCTGACCTGTTGAAGCGCATTGACAAGACTGCATGCAAATAAATGCCCCAAAAAACAACAAATTATGACCAATAGCCAACAGGGCTTTAAAAGAGGCATCAGTATTGGAGGTGAAAAGCTGACTAGTGTTAACAGCTTCAAATACCTCGGAGCTATTGTCTCAGATGAGGGAACAAAACCCGAACTACTAGCCCGAATAGTACAGTCCACAGCAGCCCTTTCAAAACTGAAAATAATTTGGAAAGACAAGGGCCTGGCCCTCGGCACCAAAATCAGACTGATGAGCTCCCTTGTCATGGCCACATTTTTTATATGCTTGCCAATCTTGGACGCTGACTGCAGAGCTTGAGAGGAGGATACTTGCAATGGAATTGAGATGCTACAGAAGGATCCTAGGCACCACTTTCAAAGACCGCATCACAGACCAAGAGATTAGAGACAGGGTTACTGCAGCGATCGGACCCCATGATGACCTGCTAACTATTGTAAAGAAACGCAAGCTTAAAATATATGGCCATATTACAAGATCCACGGGGTTCGCAGAGACCTTCCTTCAGGATACAGTACCAGGAAAAAGAAGAAGAGGCAGAGACCGGTACGTGACGTTTTGGCGACGCCGTTTTGGCGCGAGGCGTTTTGGCGCGAGATATAATTTGACGATTATTTAATAAGCCCGTAGCGTTTAGAACGTATTTATAGAGTATTTATTTCACTCTACCAAAATATTGTATGTATAGTATGAATTCTAACATCGTCCAGTGAATTTATTTTTCTTTAAATATAAAGGTTTTGCTTATTTCACGGATATAGGCCTCTAATAAGTCAGATTCTTGAATGGTAATGACATGCCATCCCCTCCCCTTTAGTTATATGTATGTTCTGCTAATCGCACTGGATGACATTTTTCGATTTCTTTCTAAACGACAATTTTTTTTTATTTGACATTAGTGTAATACTTTCATATATAACAAAACATCTAAAGCTTTATTACGCTGAATGACGACAATAACTCCACACATAGTAAAGATTAAGACACGAAATGTGGTCAGTACAAACTCTGACGAACACCAAGCACTGGTCGTTGGCGTCATGCGCCTGGCGATCATCTCCTTGGGACTGGTCATTACCTGTGACACCTATCCCGCCCCCTCTCTTCTGGGCACGTTTCACTTCTTGTATATACTCTTTCCTTTCTCACGCGTAAGCCGCGTAAGACGATAATCTGTTTCTAGCATTACACTTGACATCCCTGGGTTCGAGATTTAACAATACTTACATAACAAAAGTTAAATACCAAAAATAGCGGACAAAAATATTTCTTCTTCTGTAAGTGAAAAATATGTCTTAAAACAAACACTCCAGCAAAAACATAAATATGCATAATTCTTTTTAACGAAATAATACAATGAACGTGCATTTGTATTTCGCGCCAAAACGTCCCTTGCGCCAAAACGACCTTGGCGCCAAAACGGTGGTGCCAAAACGTCCTGCTTCGGGGAGGACAACATAAAAGAATGGATGCCTACGCCTTATGCCGCATTTATTTTCAAACCACTAAGTTTTATCCCTAGACATATTTGGGTATTAAATGTATGGTAAAGCAAGAGGCCCACTGGCACCATATTCGCGACGAAGTACTGGGACCAGCACCTCTGAAGCATGTGCAAGGATATATTACTTCACCTAACCAAACTTAAAATATAAACAATCTCTCTTTCTTTCATTTTCACTTCTCTCTTCTTATCATTTCTCTCTCTTCTTATCATCTCTCTCTCCTTATCATCTCTCTCTCCTTATCATCTCTCTCTCCTTATCATCTCTCTCTCTCCTTATCATCTCTCTCTCCTTATCATCTCTCTCTCCTTATCATCTCTCTCTCCTTATAATCTCTATCTTCTTATCATCTCTCTCTCTCCTCATCATCTCTCTCCTTATCATCTCTCTCTCCTTATCATCTCTCTCTCTCTCCTTATCATCTCTCTCTCCTTATCATCTCTCTCTCTCCTTATCATCTCTCTCTCCTTATCATCTCTCTCTCCTTATCATCTCTCTCTCCTTATCATCTCTCTCTCCTTATCATCTCTCTCTTCTTATCATCTCTCTCTCTCCTTATCATCTCTCTCTCTCCTTATCATCTCTCTCTCCTTATCATCTCTCTCTCCTTATCATCTCTCTCTCCTTATCATCTCTCTCCTTATCATCTCTCTCTCCTTATCATCTCTCTCTCCTTATCATCTCTCTCTCCTTATCATCTCTCTCTCTCCTAACGTAATTCTATCCTTAGCATAAGTGTTACAATGGAATTATGGGATAAATAGATTCTACTATTTTCGGAATTTAAATCCGATGACCCAGATTCCTAAGTGCGCTGGAAGAACGTTTGTTAAGGGGAAGTAACTAACAGAATTCTTCTTTGTTAAATTAAACAGTTTACTTTCTCAAGTGTGAATCATGAATAGATTTAAAACCCGCTATAAACACACAATATCACTGAATTTCTATAAAAGATTTCCAAAAGTAGACTTAACATAAGGCTTGAAACTTATAGACTGACCCCACCTATTTCTTCCCTTGTATATATATACCCTCTCTAAAAATTACACTTTCCAACTTAAAGAAAGAACGAGAATTTTTTATTGGAAAGATACCCTCATGTTTTTTTTTATTTTTACTCTTATGTGTATTTTCTTTTTTAATATTGGAAATTTACTGTTCTTTCGCGAAATGAAAACATTTTGTTTATACAGTTAAAATAACCTTGACATTGATTCTTATTATGTGACAAAAGCTTCAGCTCTTTTAAACAAAGCCTACTTTTAAGTACAACTATCCCTCCTACCAACACTATTTAGAATGGTAGTCACATAGACCACGTTATAATTCAAAATCAATAATATATTAACGTTGGTAAATCTATCATAAAGTTTGACATTTATGGGTTGAACAGACTGTTTTGTGGACACCTGAAACTAGCGCTTCTCTTTTGTGTATAAGTTTTCAAATCGAAAGTTCAACAATGTATTCCTACTGGAAACGAATTATTTCCCTTTCATTAATTTATCTGAGTAGAAAATGCAAATGTATAAATAGACTTCCTGTTTACACTTCTCTTTGCACATTGACGCGTACATCACGTGACCATGTGGACGTGTGTGTGGGGCGTGCCTAAAGTTAATTGCTGCAAATACAATTTCACCATCAACCCTTAGTCTTTTCGACTGTTGGGGACCACACAAGATTAGTCGACGTCATTAACCATTCCTCCCTGTCTTTTGCCTTCGATAGCACCTCTTTCAATGGCAGGTCCGTCCATTCTTTTATATTGTAAATATAATTTACTATAATTTATTTAAATTTATTTAAAAACAGCTAGAATAAACAGTTACATCCATTCTTTTGCCATTTATTGTGATCGGTTAAAGACTTGCAGTTCATTGAGTGTTTTCACGAGGAAACTAAATGCACTGTCAAATTCAATGGAGCCCAATCAGCACCTTTTGAGGTTTGCAGTGGTGTCAAGCAGGGATGTGTGCTCGCACCTACTCTGTTTGGCATATTCTTCTCCTGTCTACTGCATTATGCGTACAACGACATCAACGAAGGTGTGTTTCTCCATACAAGATACTCTGGAAAACTATTTAATGTATCAAGGCTGCGGGCAAAAACCAAGGTTAGGAAGCTACTCGTCAGGGAACTCCTGTATGCTGATGATGCAGCTATTGTGGCTGATTCTGATATTCAGCTACAGTGCCTGGTTGACAAATTATCTGCTGCTTGCCAGAAGTTCGGCTTAAACATCAGTCAAAGCAAGACTAAGATACTTGTCCAAAACACAAACACTGCACCTCAAGTAAGCATTAATGGCCAACCACTAGAAATTGTTGATCACTTTTGTTACCTTGGCTCCATCATATCCAACAACACTCTACTGGATAAAGACATAAACAACAGGATAGCCAAGGCAATGACCACCATGTCACGGTTGCAGAAAAGAGTCTGGGACAACATATTGCTGACTAACAGTACTAAAGCCCTAGTCTACCGGACCTGTGTGTTGAGCACCTTGCTGTATGGAAGTGAAACATGGTCAACCTACTCATGGCAGGAAAAAAAGCTGAATGTTTTCCACCTCCGATGCCTAAGGTGGATCTTTAAAATAAGGTGGCAAGATAAGATAACCAATGAGGAAGTGCTACAAAGAGCAGGGTGCCAGGACATCCGCTCTGTTATCAGCAGCAGACGCCTTGGCTGGCTTGGCCACGTTCATAGAATGCCAGAAGGTCGACTTCCACAGGACATCCTGTATGGCGATCTAATAGAAGGCAGGAGAGCCGCTGGTCGCCAACTTTTACGTTATACGGATGTATGCAAACGCGACATGAAGCTCTTCAAAATCGACACTGGCAACTGGGAAGAGGTGGCACTGGACAGATCCTCATGGAGAGAGAGCATAAAGGAAGGGTCAAAGATTGCAGATGCCATACACAACAGAAGCAGAAAGAAGGGTGAAAATGCAACGGCGCCTGGTGATTATATATGCCCAACCTGCGATCGCAGCTGTGTATCAAGGATTGGCCTCTTTAGTCACACAAGAAGTTGCAAAGGGAAAAGATCGTCTCTCGAGACGTAAAATGCAACAGGAAAAGACTTGCATTGTGTTTTTATTTCCCAGTTTATAATCTGTTAGTAAAAATAAATCTATAAGCGTAACGCATGCTTTTCGTGGCTTCAATCTATCCCTCTTGTAATTCTGTGAACACTACTCTGTTTCTTTTCCTCCATTTCGGTTCTCTACTCCTTTCAACACTCATTCGCACCATTCCACATTTACACTAAGATGCGCACGTATCAATTATTTACACGAAATTAGCATCTCTGTTAAATATGTTAGCTCTTTGTTCCATCGAGATCACGAGGAAAAAAAACATAGACTCAAAAATAATGTTTTGCCTCGGTAGTGTATGATTGAACACAGGACTTCAAAGGCTCTCAAAGTAAACCCAGGTGTTTTAATAACTCATACTCGACGACAAGTTCATTAAGTCTCTTGTAACTGATAAAATCTATCCAAGCATTTCTGCAATTCTTTATGTCTGTTTTTTTAGTCTAAGAAAAAACAATTGTCATAGATTATATATCAATTATTATATTATTACTTGGTAGTATAGCTTCATTACACAAGTATGGATGCTCTGTAATTAATTGCGTAGAGTATGCAACATCCGTAAGATTTTGTTTCATCCAATACTTTACGGACAAAAAAAAACACAATTTACTTTCACTATTTGTGTTCACTGTTATTGGTGTTTTTTTTTGTTTTTTTTTTACCTTGTACTTTTGGATATTTTGAGTTTATGCTCGCAAAAATATAGCGTTAGAATGAATGTCGCTAAGTCTAGCTTTCGTTTGGAATTATCGATGGTCCCGGGTTCAAACCCTGCCCGCTCCCATCCACCATCGCCCTGCAGGAGGTTTGGACTAGGAAGTAAATTATCTTCAAGTCTGAAGGAACATCCGAAACATAGAAAAATTTACAAACAAAACAACTTCAATTCCATATATACTTATTCCATTTTATTTGGCTACTCCGAAAGACACAAAGAAAACAGCACATTTCATATACTAGAACAAATTCGTGCTCCTTTTCTCCATAGTGACATTAGAGCATGGAGTGGGTTGCCTGAGTCAGCCAGAAAAACCAACGATGTAGCAGAGTTTAGGTTACTGATTCACATGATTGACACATGAAATGCGTAATTAGGTCTATCTTTTCTTTTGAAGTAACTTCTACACGTTTTAAGATTGCCCTGGACCGCACTACAGTAAAAGATGGGGACAAAGAAAGCTGGTTTCTCTACCACCAAAGAAAATGTCACATTTACTTGTATATGGACAACAATGCCTCGCCAGAATAGGGTTGTACAGTCACCATTAAAAAGTGATGCGATGAAATATAGTCGTTCTACAAATGAGGCATATAACAACCTAAGTAACAATCTTTTTTTTTTTTTGCCATCAACCAATGGAATGGCTTGCATTATAATGCTTATACCCCCCCCCCCACACACACATTGGCCCGTGAATTCTAGAAACCCTTCAGGAAAAAGCAGCTTTGCTTCATTTTCTCCATGGAACCGTTCGAAAATGATACTCCATTTCACAATTTAGTGCTCTCCCTTGACAGGCACACTCTTCTTTGGCCGGTTAGTTGCAGCTTTAAACTTTAAGTGCAAAAACATCTTTTCTTTTTGTTTCCTCCCGTAGAACAGTCTGAGAGGGGCCTCTCTTCATACAATGAAAGACTCCTCACACCAACCTCTTCATGTTAGGCACTTAGTCACTTAGTATAGAGACGCACCATAGTGGACTGACTTTGAACGTAATATTTCATGACGTGACGGATGGTGGAGTTTAGCCTGTCGGTGTTCATATAATTCAGATGGTGTTAGAACGTCAAGGTGACAACATCGTGTTACGGACAGAGACTCGACTTTGGCCTTCATGCATTAGTCCTTAGTCTTGATATTGTGATATGTTTTGTACTTAGTAGTTTTTAAACGCCGCTAATACGCCCGTACAAGAAACTGTACCGACACCTTTTTCAATGTGAGGAATGGCTGCCTGGTCGTGCGGTTTGCGCGCTGGACTGTCGTTCGGATTTATCGGTGGTCCTGGGTTCAAACCCTGCCCGCTCCCATCCCCCGTCGTCCTGCGGGAGGTTTGGATTAGGAAGTAATTATCTTCAACTCTGAAGGAACATACGAAACATGTAAAACATTTTACAAACATTTTTACAATATTACTTTTTTTTGTGTATTTTATTATTATTATTTTTTTAGTAGTTAAAATGTAGGCAATCCGTCACTGAGTACCGACACCTTTTTTTTTTGACAGAGCCTATTACATTTATTCCATCAGTTATAACCCTTTTAAGTTTATAAAAAAAAATTCAATTGTGTGGACTTTAACATAGCTGCCACTCACTACCATACGAACGTCATTGTCTGTCAGTAATTTATTCATGAACTCTATTTTATTGGCATGTCCCCGACCCCTGTGCTAGTTGGAAGAATTTGAAGAGAAAGTACCACTGGACTTGAACTGACCACCGACTCTGAGTAAAAGGTTGACGTACCTTTTTTTTTGCGCCAATCGTCTTCCCTTTGGCCCTCAGCTTACCAGACGTCAGACGACCAGTAAGTATGATACAACAGTTTCTATTAAAACAGAATCTGCTTTATAGCATTTACAGTTCTCATTGTGTGTAGGCCAGTGACTCCCAACCTTAATCGTCGCGCGGGCCATTTTCATTTCCAACACTCGTGTCGCGGGCCACGTCAACGAAAAGATACAAAAAAAAACAAAATGAAATTAACTTGAAACTATTTGATTCGTAATCCGTGGGTCTAGTCCCCTTAGTTTAACAATCTTTTATTCGCGGCTCAAATACAAAATACCGCCATATTTGTTTGGTAATGCGTTTATTTAATGTTTTTTTTTAAACAGCTTTACTTTTTTTTATAAACCAACTTATCATAATGTTCTATAGTAAAGATCCTGTCACTTTTCCTGGTAGATTCTCAATTCAGAAATGTTAAAGGTCATGGTACCTCTACATTCGATGAAAAATGAGGGCCCTAATTTTTTTATTTTTTTTTTGAAAATGAGGGAGGTGATTTTCTACACTTTGTGCCGACGTTTCGGCGGGCCGGGTGAAACAAATTCGCGGACCGAATGTGACCTGCGGGCCGTATTTTGGGCATCACTGGTGTAGGCTATTAAACTGTTTGATCGTGCTACATAGGAAATGTTGAAACATGACGTTGTATTTGGTATTACATAAAAGACTAAACGATAAATTACAAATACAACTGAGCCTTTATCTAATAAAATACCCAGACACAAAAAATAGAGGCACTGAAACACATGATTAGGTGTACCTACACATGGACATACGTAACACGTAATAATCTTCTGTAATATATGCTTCTAATAATATCATTTATACAACTGTAACACCCATATCAAACGTTTGCAACTCACAAGTCACACAATTTTGAATACGTTCCAAATGAGCTTTTTTTCCTCGGAGATACTTTAAGGCAGCGGTTCTCAACCTTTTAAGCTCGGCGACCCCTTATTACAATCCCCACTCTGCGGCGACCCCCATCCACACAGCATTGCAAGAATAGACAAAAACAATCCATATTTTCGATGGTCTTAGGCGACTCCTGGCAAATCGTCAATCAACCCCAAAATGGGTCGCGACCCACAGGTTGAGAACCCCTGCTTTAAGTCATTGGTTGTGCTAGTAAGAAAGAAATCAAAAATACTAAGCCGATTTCACGTGACATTTTTGTAGATCTTTCAGCAGTATGTTGTTTCTCCTTATTACGAAACCAGAGTTTCGTTACATTGTTATCACAAGAAAGATGACGCTTACTATAAGCTATCATTAACTCCTAATCTTTCGACTTAGGACCGGACACAACAGAATGCGACTCACATGTACCGGAAGCTCAAATTGGAACCAGTGAGGTCTGCCCATGTGGAGAGTCACCAGAGAATACCGATCACGTCCTCCAAAACTGCTCTCTTTACCAAGAGACCCGTACAAGACACTGGCCCAAAAACACCCCAATAGAAAGAAAGAGAGAGCTCCCTGATTTGGAAACCACTGCGCAGTTCATCTCATGTATTGCCATTGGTCTAGTCCAGGGGTGAGCAACCTATTTGTATCGAGGGCAACATTTTTAAAAAATTTGGGAATGACGGGCCGCATATATATATATATGGCATTTATTATTATTATATGTGGCATTTTACGTCTCGAGAGACGATCTTTTCCCTTTGCAACTTCTTGTGTGACTAAAGAGGCCAATCCTTGATACACAGCTGCGATCGCAGGTTGGGCATATATAATCACCAGGCGCCGTTGCATTTTCACCCTTCTTTCTGCTTCTGTTGTGTATGACATCTGCAATCTTTGACCCTTCCTTTATGCTCTCTCTCCATGAGGATCTGTCCAGTGCCACCTCTTCCCAGTTGCCAGTGTCGATTTTGAAGAGCTTCATGTGCCGTTTGCATACATCCGTATAACGTAAAAGTGGGCGACCAGCGGCTCTCCTGCTTTCTATTAGATCGCCATACAGGATGCCATGTGGAAGTCGACCTACTGGGATTCTACATATATATGTATATGTCTATATATATATATATATATATATATATATATATCTTAGAAAGTTAGCTAACTGTGTAGAATGTCTTCCATTTAATATTTACACTGTATTATATTAACGATTATGTCTTTTTTCCCCCACACTCCACGTTACAAGGGTAAGGGATTTTTTAAACTAACTATTTTTATAAATTGCAGTTGTCCTTTTTATACCACAATATCCCCACAAATATACAATTGTACTTAATGTGCAGTATTTTACTTTTTACACTCGTGCATAATGTTCCGGAACTGTGTAACTAGCTTACTAGTTGTTACCCTTGTGACTGCTGTCTAATTACAGTCAGTCAACATTGACCAGTGATTATACTTGTTTAGTTTCCACAAAAAAAAAATGCTTTCTCACTGAATGAGTCAATATATGTTCCGGAAGTTAAATGTCGAGACAAGCAAAACCTGCACTTGTGGAACATCATCAGAGAATGCTGACCTTCAATGGTGCATACTAAATCAAGAAGACTCTGGCCCTAAAATCATCCAAAGACTGTCTGACCCACTGCGCGGTTCAACTCAGATATAGGATTACTGATCTGAACCCTACAACATGTAAAGTGAGAACGAAGTAGAGGGAGATCAGATGTATGTGTAATTAAATGGTGTAAACAGCAGCAAGGTTTTTCAAGTGTGGAAATACAGTTTCTGGCACCCATAAGACAAGACTCCCGTGCAAGTACTG
This sequence comes from Biomphalaria sudanica, assembly GCA_036873155.1. Lineage (NCBI taxonomy): Eukaryota > Metazoa > Mollusca > Gastropoda > Planorbidae > Biomphalaria > Biomphalaria sudanica. The sequence goes on from JAZGLO010000416.1 coordinate 112,675, forward strand.
ACTTGAACTTTGCTTTTATAAATTGCACAATCAATGAATCTTAATAAGTGTTGTACTTTTCGCTAGAAACAGTTTCACCTTTCAGCAAATGAAAATGACAACAAAATGTTTTATTTTGCTTGCTTGTAGAAAAGGGAAAGCCTTGTTTGAAAAGATTTAACAATTCATTTGCATTTATCTGCAAGCAACCAATTGCAATAGTAATGATTAAAAACATGAAATCTGTCTTCCATTCTTCCAAAGAAATATTGGTAACAAAGTCACAGTCAATGTCCTTCAAGTTACATAACAATTTCTTCCTTGAGATACAATATTCTTCTCATTTGCCTTGCACAGGCTAAGCTAGCGGATATATTGGATTAGTTTGTTCATGAATCGGAACTACCCCCAGTGGCTAATACCCCAGCTCTTTAAATTTTGATTACTGAAAGATTTGACAATACAAAATGAAATTTTATGCAGCTTTATGCAAAGTTTCTTGTTTAGAGTTTATGGTTGGGATATTTTTTATTTAAAAAAAACACACTTGTAAACTTGTTCCAAGCCTACCCAACACTCAGAGATTTTGTCTTCAGTTGAGTGTATTGATGTATAGCCAATATGCATAATCTTTGTTTACTTAAAACTTTTTATAATGAGACAGTTTCAATAACTTATATAGATATTATTTTTAATATTTGCATTTTATATGTATATACTGTGGGCATACCTGATTTTCTGGAGGTGTCGGCGGGCCGCATGTGGCCCGCGGGTCGTAATTTGCCCACCTCTGGTCTAGTCATATGAACACTCCAACATAAAAAATGAGAACAAAGAAGAAGAAGTATAATTATTTGTGTGTATCTAGCTAAATGATTAAGCTACTTTTAATTTAAAGAATACACTTTCTGACAAAGATTTGGTCCTGTTGAATCAGAATAACTCATAGAGCTTCTAACGCAAACGTTGTTCCCCCAGGAAAAGCGAATCTACTTCGTGTGGACATTCACGGGAAGCATCGTATGGAATGCTTTCTATTCTTACAACATGGTGTGGTGGGCAACCGTGTCTGGGGCTACTATAGGTATACCAGATGAGGTGAGTTGACAAAACGTATATTAGCTCAGCTCTGTCTGTCTTGTAAAAAAGTTTGTTCACCTTATTTCTTTCGCACCCAATCTCGGATCAGGTTGAAATTTTGAACAATTATTTCTTGGACCTGACAAAACAAATATCAATCTAAAAAATTACCAATTAACTAAATAACTATAGGCAATTAATTATTTGGTTTGGTATTGAACAAAGGAAAGAAATCTTACTTGACAGATGTGGTGGTATACGTTAAATTAGTCCCCTTGTGGAGGATTGAGCCATGATTGAATTTGTGACTTTATTTGTATGTAGGTATTTATAGTCAATACGTTACTATGCTGTACTTTAAAATATATAGAAGTGTGAAACTAAGTGATGAAACAATGTTACACGTGGACGGGAATGTCTCTCGAGACTAAGGCTCCACATTCTCATGAAAAAGTGCTCTACGAGATGAAGGAAGCCAGTAGCATATTACCTATATATTGGTAGCACTAGTGACAAAATTTTTATGAGATAAAATGATAAATTAAATACTGCGTAACGAAATAAAGGATGGGGGTAAGCTGGTGTCGGGACTGTGTGAGTCATGTGACCATTGACCTCGGGGTGGCAAGTGCAGCCGATGAAACTGGATGGTCGAATGGGCTGTTCACTTGGTATTGTGTTGCTAGTTGCTGAATCGGAGGGTTTATGGTTCGTAGCCTACCCTGGTCAGGACAGTTCCTTTGTTCGCTATATTTAATTTACCAATGTCTCTCCTTTGTGGTGTACTTACGGTATATTTGTAATATGTGTACATTAAACTATTCTTTGCATCAGCTTTCTCCAAAATGTAGATAACGGTATACACAAAAAATGGGATTAAAAAACTATTAGCTAACATAAGAACAAATAAATGATATAATTATAAGAACAGCTTGAAATAGTCCACAATCATGAGGAATAAATGTGTATATCCAACATCAAATCAACATCATGTCAAATAAAAATTAACAGTAGATTAAGATACATACAACTATAATATTAACTTGAAATCACATCAGAGACCAACTTTGATATTTAAAACAATTCTGACTTGATAAATAATTCTAACTGTAGGTTAAGATACTGTTACGAATCTCACTATCCAGGCTCTCTGCAAACTGCACCATACACCACCAACTTAAAGAACTTGACAACTCATGGCTCCAAAATAACGTAACACTTTAATGGTTGAATAAATAACAGCCAATACTGTACAATTGGTAACACGTACACTGTACGAATATCTCTCCGATAACACCGTACCGCCGTATCAACTCTTGCACTGGCCTCTCCGTCTCGTTCCTGGCTTGCACTGGGTTCAACAGTTCAGGACTGACTTCACACACTAGGCTCGTTGTGTCGGACTCGATCGCAGACCAAGATCAAGACGCCAGCCGTCTCAACTGTACTTGACAGTACTCCGCACTGAACCGTCGTAATGCTCCGTACAGAACCACACCGTTGAACTGTGCTGTAGTCGACCGTGTTCTGAGCCCTGTCGTGAACCTTCTCTCGTGAACCCCTTGACTGCGACATCTCCGCTCTTTATATAGGGTCCCTGCTGGCCTTCTAGAACCGGACAGAACGTCGCTGGACGTTTTTAGCTTCGTCACATGACTACATCCCTCGTGACGCTTCTGAGCTCTGTTCATGACGGCGATCCTTCCCGAACCGTCATGTTGACACTCGTCTCGACTGACCGTCGTAGCTCGTCACGGTTGACCGCTCGTCTAGCGCTGGCTGACTACACACGTACCACTACCCTCATCTGTGCCACCACCAGGTTTATAACAATACTATAATACCCTAACTTCAAATCACATCAGCGACAAACTTTGATATTTAATACAATTCTGACTAAGAGTTATTAACTTCTTCATCCCTTTCACGGCTGACTTCCTATCGACTCTAAGACACTTTCTGTGACTTGTAACTTGTAACTCTCAGACAGTGGCGCAGCTAGGTTCTAATATGAAAATCCCCCGGGCCCCCAAATGAGTGTCCGAAATTTGTTTTTACATTAAATATTACGCCATTATCTCATGTCATGATGTCGAATGCCAAAATGCGGGGGCCCCTAAAGAGGTAAATCCCCCACGAGCCCCTAATCCCTAGCTCCGCCACTGTTCTCAGACCTTCAAATATTGCTCACACACTTTCATTCATTCCATGTGAAATCTTGTCATGGAATATTACATTCAATAAATTGAATCTCCGACTTCAAGCTTAAGTCTGGTTACACCAAACAGACATTTTGCGGCAGCATTGTTTTTAACTCAAAAGTTTTATCTGTATCCAGGTGATGGGTCTGACTGTCCTGGCTGCTGGCACCAGTGTCCCTGATCTCATCACAAGCGTCATTGTGGCCAGAAAAGGTTTTGGTGACATGGCCTTGTCCAGTTCAGTAGGCAGCAGTCTTTTCGATATAACAGTTGGGTAAGTTTCACTTTGGGTCGACAGAAACCGACTATAACATATTAATAGAAAGTCACTGTACCATAACACAAGCGCTTTCAAAACTAGATAGTGCCGGGTTTGAATCCTGGTGAAGATTGTGATTTTTAAATCTCGGGTTCTTAAAGGCATCTGATTATGGTACCCCTGAGTCCACCCAGCTGTAATGGGTACCTGACATTATTTGCGGGGTTGGAGGTTATGCTGACCACATGACACGCTCATTAACCTTGGGCCACAGAAACAGATGACCTTTACATCATCTGCCTGATCACTTATTGGAACACTAGAAAGGGTTACTTTGTGTGGTTAATACATTACACTGGTTTAGGTTATTGTAGGCAAAATTATTTAGACATTTATATGTGTAAAAGATAACTGGATAGGTTGTTTCAATTGATCTGGATTGAAACTAATGTTTAAACTTAAGGCAATTCTAAACCTTAATCTACATCTTGATTTTTTCCAAATGCAGCCTTCCTGTACCGTGGTTACTTTACAGTGCAGTAAACAAAGGCGCCCCCTATAAAGTTAGCAGCAAAGGTCTGATCTGCTCAATATTTCTGCTGTTCGCCATGTTGATTGCAGTGGTCATGTGCATCGCATTGTCAGGCTGGAAGATGAGTAGATTTTTAGGGATCTCTATGCTTCTCTTGTATGCTGCTTTCATCACGATAGCTGTTCTGTTGGAATATTCTATTCTAGACTGTCCACAATCTGATATTAAGTGCTAGAATGTGCTGAAAGCTAGACTTGACTTATTAAGACCAATGTTTTTCTAGGTTTTATTTGAAATTAGAAAATGTGTGTGAAGTAAAAAAAGATGTAACTAAACTATAGGATGTCACTGGAATGTAAAAATGTTTTCAGTGTAACAATGTAATCATGTTGAAGACGATAAATAAATGTTGATTTTCTTTATCTAGCCACTTGTACATTTATCTTATGCATGGTGGGGCATAAAGTCCTCCCTCATTTCGAACGAACCTATCATAAGAACCCAGCTACATAGAAATTAATGCTTATATTTTTTGAAAAGCCTAAAAAAAAGCAACAGTTTTGTTTTAATGGGTTTTCAAAATTGTTTTCACGTCTGGTACAACTACATTTCGACTGAGTGCAAAGCGTCGCAATTACAGATCGGTTGTTTTCATTATATGCTTCAAACAAAGTCGCGATCTTCACCTGTCCAAATCATGATGGCTTGTGAAAAAGAAAATAACAAATGTTATAATGATTGAAAATGGTAGAGCTTAACGAATAAAACCTATTCCACTTCTCTACTGCCACTACACCCCATAGGGTGACCCATCCAAATGTGGGAGATCTTTATGCCTCACCCTGTAGTATGTGTGAATATAATAATGTCTATGTTGTAAAATGTTTTCTTTTGTAAAATGTTTTAGATGTTTCATCCTAGTCCAAACCTCCCGCAGGACGACTGGGGGTGGGAGCCGGCAGGGTTTGAACCCAGGACCATCGATAAATCTAAACGTCACGACTAGACAGCCATGTAATAACACCAAGATCTGTTTGTGTGTGTGTAACTGACCTATAAGTATCATACATCTTTGATAGTCAATATTCTTCAAATATTGGTCTAATGAGATTCAGTTGGACTAGAATTTGGAACATTGTATTACATTATCATGTATGTAAAGCTGACATTAATATGTCAACATTAGGCAAAAATGGCATGCTTTTTAAGAGACCCTCCATATTTTTATGAAGTCATTTGTCATCAATGTTGTTTGTCTCCACAAATGTCAATAAAACTGTCTCCACAAATGTCAATAAAACTGTCTCCACAAATGTCAATAAAACTGTCTCCACAAACGTCAATAAAACTGTCTCCACAAACGTCAATAAAACTGTCTCCACAAACGTCAATAAAACTGTCTCCACAAATGTCAATAAAACAAAGACAGGAAAACAAGTCTCTATAGTTTGGTTTGTTACAAAGCTCTGTCTGTCTGGTAAAAATTTTTTTTTACACCTTATTTCCCCTTCACCCCATCTTGGTTTAGCTGAAAATTTTTTTTTTACACCTTATTTCCCCTTCACCCCATCTTGGTTTAGCTGAAAATTTTTTTTACACCTTATTTCCCCTTCACCCCATCTCGGTTTAGCTGAAAAATTTTTTTTTACACCTTATTTCCCCTTCACCCCATCTCGGTTTAGCTGAAAATTTTTTTTACACCTTATTTCCCCTTCACCCCATCTCGGTTTAGCTGAAAATTTTTTTTTTACACCTTATTTCCCCTTCACCCCATCTCGGTTTAGCTGAAAATTTTTTTTTTACACCTTATTTCCCCTTCACCCCATCTCGGTTTAGCTGAAAAATTTTTTTACACCTTATTTCCCCTTCACCCCATCTCGGTTTAGCTGAAAAATTTTTTTACACCTTATTTCCCCTTCACCCCATCTCGGTTTAGCTGAAAATTTTTTTTACACCTTATTTCCCCTTCACCCCATCTCGGTTTAGCTGAAAATTTTTTTTACACCTTATTTCCCCTTCACCCCATCTCGGTTTAGCTGAAAATTTTTTTTACACCTTATTTCCCTTCACACCATCTCGGTTTAGCTGAAAATTTTTTTTTTACACCTTATTTCCCCTTCACCCCATCTCGGTTTAGCTGAAAATTTTTTTTACACCTTATTTCCCCTTCACCCCATCTCGGTTTTAGCTGAAAATTTTTTTTACACCTTATTTCCCTTCACACCATCTCGGTTTAGCTGAAAATTTTTTTTTTACACCTTATTTCCCCTTCACCCCATCTCGGTTTAGCTGAAAATTTTTTTTACACCTTATTTCCCCTTCACCCCATCTCGGTTTAGCTGAAAATTTTTTTTTACACCTTATTTCCCCTTCACCCCATCTCGGTTTAGCTGAAATTTTTGCACAAGAATTTCATTTTACCAGACATCAGAAGCATCAATGGGAAAAAAAAATTAAAACAATTAGTAAATTAACTATTGGTAATTAATTATTTTGTTTGGTATCTTGAACAAGGGAAAGAAATCATGCTTGAAGGATGTGGTGGTATAAATTGAATTAGTCCCCTGAGGAACCTTTAGCCCTGAGTGAACATTTCTTTTATGCATTTGAAAAACGATCACGTAAACATTCACCAAGATACCCCTCTTCTTCCCTCTCCCTTTCACAACTAATCCAGACAAGTGATATGAGAAAGCTAAAATCTAAACACAAAACAAATGGTAAAAATATTTCTATCAAACAGATTTATATGTCTATGTCAATTATGCATATAATTACATGACTGATCCAAACTAATTTATACAATTATACTTAATATAAGTTTTTGTTTTTTTATTAAGTATTTTTAAAATGTTTTTCTTGTTTTCATTTGTGTAAATGCCATGTCGTTGTTCACACGGGTTAATACAAAAGTAAACATGTTCACACTTGTTTGAAAAGAGATATTTGTTAAAATTATTATTATATCTTTTATATAGCGCTACTTTCATGCTTATAGCATGCTCAGAGCGCTTTGGTCCAATCTCATTTGTGGGGGGAGGGGTATCTAGGAGTTGGTTTTCAGTAAACGCAACTATGCCCGAGTCGGGTGTCGAAATTCGAGCCCGCTTCTAGGTGGCCAAGTTCAAGTGTACTTAGTCTCTCGACCACCCTTCGCGCATCGTTTAACATTTAAAAAAATAAAGAAAGAAAAAAAACAACTTTTGCACTGATCCAAGTAGATGGAATCTAAAATATGCAGGTGTCCACAGAAGGATACAAAAGTGATTAAAGCGAATTTCTAGGCAGAAGAGCTCTAACACTACTCTTCAATGACATTGCAGGGTGGATTACAGGGATAAGAAGATAATTTGTAAGTGGCTGAGTGGTAAAGGGCTTGGCTTCCGAATGGAGAGGTCCCAGATTCATATCTCATTGAAGACTGGGATTTTTAAGTCCACACAACTCAAATGGGTACCTGACTTTAGTTAGGGAAAGTAAAGGCGGTTAGTCTTTGCACTGGCCCCATGACTCGTTAAACCTTGGCCAAAGAAACAGATGATGTTCACACCATCTGCACCATAGAAAGCAAGATCTGAAAGGGGAACTTTAATTACATTGTAATTGTTGGCATTCAGATTCCCACCGGCAATAGGCTTAATGTTAAAATTAAATATGACCTACCTTTTTAAAAATCAAACAAAATTTTCTTGCATTATATTCTTTGTTATGAATCTGAATAGTGTTCCATATTTTAATGTACTAAATTCTAATGTTTAGAAATCATTATTACAGATACTGACAGATTGTATAGGCCAACTTTCCCGTTTGAGTCATTTGTGTACTGACAACTTCAAAGAAGATTATTATTTTTTAGAGATAACCATGCATTAATGTAGTGCATCTTATTTAAACTTTACTTAGTGATTGGTTTGTCTGGATGATTAAGGCAATTAATATTTGTACACAAAAATACTAGCAAAGAATGGTTAACTGGTTATTAATAGAAGTTGAAAAAAAAAAAAAAAGAAAATGTACTTTTCCACAGTTTATTTTTCTTTGCCCTATGACTCAAAAGGAGGCACAGTGGTAAAGCGCTTGACTTGGAATCGGGTGAAGACTGGGATTTTTTATTTGGGGATCTTTGAGCACTTCTGAGTCTACCCAGCTCTAATGGGTACCTGACATTAGTTGGGGAAAAGTAAAGGAGGCTGGTCAATGTGCTGTCCACATATGTTAAACATGGGTCACAGATGGCCTTTCCACAATCTGCCCTATGGATCGCAAGGTCTGAAAGGGGAATTTTACTTTACTATGACTCAAAAACAATATATTTTTTTTTACTTTTTATTTTTTTATTTCAAGCTTTATATAAGTATATGAAGTTGAAAATATTTGTTTTCTGTTCTAATCACTTCTCTATAATCGTGTTGTACAAAGAGGTATTTAAAACAAAACATCAATATTATAACACATAAATACAAATATAACACAAACGGTAAAGAAGAAAAATGCTTTGTTTATCTTGATAAATGCATCTGTCATAATTTGTATCATTCGATCTCATAATCTAGCGTTGAACACTTCACTTGATTTAAATGTCATCAACACAGCGCCTCATTAATTATTTTATAATCTCACGTGGTCACATGACTTAAGGTATTTCAAAATGCCCCTTTAATAATGTTAAATATAAATTTGAATTTTTTCAAGTTTTATTTTAATTCTTAGTTTTATTTCTTCAGGAACGTTCACATTTGTTTAGAATTCTCACGCTGAAATATTAAATTAATCCATTTAAAGTCTCCTAATAATTAGGAATCAGTGCACAATTTTCAGAACGTGAAACAACTAATTATGTTAAACACACCAGGCACATTATTGTGGTATACGCGTGTAAAAGTTTAGGAGGCGTATCATCAAAGTCTTTAGGTGGATAACTCATTCCAATTTCACCATTACCAAAAAAACCCAAGAGTGGGGTCTTAGGAAAATACTTCCTGAATACTTTAGACTCCACGTTGTGCTCGGTATAGACATGGACACCTCTGCCAACGCAGGCATACATTAAGCCAAAGCTGTTCTCCAGCGGAAACTTTGAGTCGGAAAGTTGTTTGATTAGGGCATCCACTTGCTTCTCATCTTGGACATCACTCGGTATAAGGACAGAGGCAACTTTAACTCTTTCACCACAGATTACAAAACCCAGTACAGCGCATCCTTCTTCTGATCTGGAATGAGTCACAGAAGGAAATTATTGCTATAGATAGCTTCAAGATCTCTCTTTAATTATCTCTGCTTTATTTTCATGAATTTCAGATCCAGCATATTGTTATTTACTTCCTTCACACTATAAATTACAGAGGAAAAATGCCATTCTTAATTTTAATGAAAGAACTTAATTTAAAAAAATGACTGATGCTTAATTACAAAACTTTTGCTTTGGGAGCCGACTTAACATATTTAGAGATGTATGCTCTTCTAATGAGAATAAAAGAAATCAAAGATAAAACTAGCTTTGGTGTTAATCTTAAATTGGTACTGAAAGGAACAAATGTATTTCAGCTTATATAAAAAAGATGATATGCATGTGACACAAATTACATTCACATTCAACACGGCCCCCAGTAGCTTGCCTTCACCCACTTCTCCTGTCAGCTCTGAATTCAAACCTCTGCCTTGTTGCAGCTATATACAAACATGGGAAAGGCTTCAGGAGTCAACCCTGAATGAAGAAAAATCAAGAGCTAGTGACCCTTAGGCAGCTTACAGCAGACAGAGCTTACACCCTGGCAAAACCTGCACCACAAGTGATCCCTAACAGTAATGAGTACCAGCTATTTCTTGGGACACATTGGCTGTCTGGGAAGGGGGGGGGGGGAAACTGCTGTGTGTATGACATTGTTCCCACCAATAATAACGAGCAGGCGTTCTTCTCATTTCTATGAGATGAACCATTGTCTTTGAAACTCAAAAGTATTATAGATGTGAAGTCAATCAATGCTAGAGAAGTGACAAAGATTTTAAAAATTTTAAAGGCTAAAACTCTCAAACAGAGTGGACAATAGGTTGTGACAATAAGATCTTATGAATCTAAAAATGGTAGTCATTAAAAGAATTGAGATCTGATAATATAAGTTTATTGTAATAAAAGAACAGACTACGTTGGGCAGGTCACCTTGAAAGAATGTCAGATAACAGGAGCAAAAATCGTATACAGGCGAACACCAAAAGGCAGACCCCGAATGCGATGGATTGATGATGTGGAAGCAGATCTGAAGCAGCTTGGGGTTAGGGCGTGAAGATGAAAGGCCCAGGAGAGATCTGAGTGGAAGGATGTGTTGAAGCAGGCCACAGCCCTCCATGGGCTGTAGCGCCACTGGGATGGATGGATGGATGTAATAAATGTGATTGTATCCTTTATTTTTTCTTAAAGATATAAGGTATTTTTTTTATAGAAATTCTACTTATACATCCAAACATTAAGCTTTGTTACAACCTTTGGAAAGCTCAGAGAGTTAAGCTGCATACAGTATATTGAGTATTCAAAGATTAGCTTGTACAGATTTCTAATATGCTATGACCAAAAACAAAAGTCATTGCCCTACTCTCATTTGTAGACATTACTAAATCAAAACAAAACCCCCCAGATACTTTTGTTCCTTTTCATCTCTAAAGAATTTAAATAAATAAAAAAACTAAAACAAAACAAGCGTTTTTGTCCCTTTATATGATCATTTATATCAGAAGGAAAAAGAAAAGTGAAAGAGTAAACAAAACATAGTCTAGATGCAAAAGTTTTCACTGACCTTTGTAGCACACCAGAGAGATCTGAAAGAATCTTTTCATTCACAAACCCACCAGCTATCAATGGCTCGTTAAACAGCTTGTAAAACGAATTACTAGTCTCTTGATTAATGCCACTCATTGGGCAATAGAGATTGATCATTTTGACCTTTTACAGAAAAACATTTACAATATATTACTATTTAAACTATAATACATAAAAGTTAAGTACATCAAATTTGTTAAAGGTACATCTTAAACTCTGATATGCTGGCTTAAAAATAATTAAAAAGCTTATATCAGCTCTGTCTGTCTTGTACAAATCTTGTACACCTTATTTCTCCCTCTTGCCATTCTTGGGTCAAGGGTTTTACCGGTATATAAAAATGCTACTAGGTAAGGGGATATAAGCCTTGTTAGGTTGTTGCCTGAAAATCTGAATCTAACAATAGATATGTACAAAACCTCCTATTTTCATAAGTGCTTGATGGGCTCAGTGGCTAGTAAGTTGGCTTGAAGAGGCTTGAGCCATCGAATTCCAATTCAAGTCAAACCATATTTCTTTTATAACAGGCTTTTAAAAAAACCATCACAAATACCTTCTCCCAGATACCCCATAAAAAGTGATTGGTCCATAGTGCATTGAGCATGCTAAAAGCATGAAACTGCGCTAAACAAAAAAAAATTGGTGAAAATATTTCCAATCGCACAGATATATTATTGCTAGTCTAGATCTATTATGATTTAATTAAACATTATTGATTCAAAATTATTGACACAATTACACTTAATACCTGTAATAAGCTTGGTTTTTTAAAAGTATTTTTAAATATTTTACTTGTCAGTATTAGACTCGTGTGCAGGATTCACTTATCTCATAAGTGCTGGCTTATGTCCTGCCAGTTCTAATAAACATTTATTAAAATGGAAGGTAGTTGGCAGTTCAACTGGCATAATAACACCCTTTTTGTTCATTGACCTCTAGGTTTTGAAGAAAACTTAGATCTTTTAAATCAATAGTCTTAAGTCACTCATTAAAAAAAGCCTTCACCAATTATGTTTTGTACTTCTTTTCTAATACTAATCTTTTTAAATTTTAAAGACTCAAAAAAAAAAAACAGTCTTATAATTAGGTTAATGTTAACAAAGAGTGGTAGCCTTTCATCGTAACAATTATGAAGAAAAAATGGCATAAAAAAAGATTTACAGATTCATCTGGTGTAACTCACCAATGGGAGCACTTCTTTCTGATTTAACCCTTGGAAACAGTTTGGCAAACTTGGTAGTTTCCCTTGAGCATGTTTGACTAACTGTTTACAATCAGTAAGTGAAGAAGAGAATTGAAGGAACTTGGCACCAGCTGATTTCCTAATCATTAACAAAGACATGGCTGATATGTATTCTTCCATCTCCTCAGTTTTCATGTCTTGATCTGTTCCTGTGAAATTTAAGGAGATTTCATTTTTAAAACTCAACACACTACAGTGAAAGAAAAAACAGTTTACAAGACTAGATTCATGCTTCGAACTGCTGTGGTGTCCATACAGGAGTACTTTTGGCTTCTTATTTAAACTAAAGAGTATAAGACCTTCCTTCAGGGAACAGTACCAGGAAAGAGAAGAAGAGGCAGGCAGAGAAAGAGATGGAAAGACAACATAAAAGAATGGACAGGTCTGTCATTGAAAGAAATTCTATAAAGTCAGAGAGGAATGGAGAAAGTTGGTCAACAGATCTTGTGTGGTGGCCCAACTGCTTAAAAGACTAAGGGATAGGTAAAGGTGGTGGTGAAGATAAAACAAATCAGATATGTAATATGCCATCAATAAAATATATTTTATAAGCTTACAAACACTATTAGCCAATGCAGGGGGAACTATGTAAAAAGGAACAGTAAAACTTTGCAAGGTTATAGTTCCAGGGTTTAAATAACATTTATATTTCAATATTTTAATTATTAACTAAAAACTACTTCATTAGATTATTGAAGTACTTTAGCCTAACATAATTTCTATCATCCTTTATGATATTTATAATGGGGTTTGCACTTCAGGCCATCTAGACGATGGTGTGAGGTTTAATTCCTGCCTATCCTGCCTGTCCTCATCCACTGCTGTTTTACAGGAAGCTTGGGTTAGAATGTAATAATCTTCATGAATTCATGGGGAAACATCTAAAACTTACAAAACAAACTTTTTTCTTTTAATTCTTCTTCCTCGTTCTCATTGTTATGTTGGAGTGTTCAGATGACTAGACCAATATATGAGATGAACTGCGCAGTGGTTTCCAGATCAGGGAGCTCTCCATATAGTTTCCTTTTCTATTGGGGTGATTTGGGTCAATGTCTTATACGGGCCTCTTGGTAAAGAGGGCAGTCCTGGAGGACGTGGTCGGCATTCTCTGGTGATACTCCACATGGGCAGATTTCACTGGTTCCAATTTTGAGCTTCCGGTACATATGTTGTCGCATTTTGTTGTGTCCGGTCCTGAGTCGAAAGATAGCTTATAGTAAGCATCATCTTTCTTTTGATTTGAATGAGAGCTCGTCCATTTCTCATTTATTTTATTTACAATTCTTCTGGATAGAGTGCAGAGTTTATTTGTGAGTTAGTTCTCCCACTCTTGGCAAGTGTGTCAGCCTTCTCATTTCCTTCTAGTTGTATATGAGCTGGTATCCATTGAATAAGTTTTTTTGCTGTTGTTGAGCTTTGTAAGTGCTGTTCTGAGGTTTTTAATACAAGAGGAATCAGAGTTTTGCAAGCTTTGGAGGGTTGTTTTCGCATCGGTTAGAAAAACAATCTGACTGTGTGTGGAACTTGGATGATTTGCTAGCATGGTAGCAGCTAGTGCTTCCCTTTCTGCTCTGTGACTGTCAGAGAGAGCTCTCCAGTTGCAATGGATTTTTCTAGTTTTCCTCCATCTGGCCATTCGATGAGTATTCCAGCTCCTCCATTTGTGGTGGCTTTATGGGATGAGCCATCCGTGTAAACTCTGATCCACTGATTGCTAGGATAATTGGTTTGTAGAAAACAGTTTACTATTTCCTTGAGCTCTGTTGGTCTGTAGTCAGATTTCCTTTTTATGTTTTCAATATGGTCCCTTATAGTAGGAAGAGGGCTTTCGTGCCAGGGTGGAGATTCATTATAGTGTATCGAGGATTCCAGAGTAATTTTTTCAAGTTAGTGTTTCTTTTTTAGGTTTAGAGATTCCTGTAAGAAATTGGTCCTTTTGAGACGGTTTTTTGTGCCAGTTTTGTGGATTTTTGTTCTGAGTGGGTGCCTCTCCAAGGTTTCCAATTTAGTGAATTGGGAAAGGATTTTTATTTTACTTCTTTCATCCAGAGAGATTAGGGCAGCGGTTTCCTCCATAGCTCTTATGGGTGTTGTTTTGATTGCTCCTGTCATTATCCTTAGACCAATATTTTGAACCTTGTCTATTTTTCTTAGGTTGGTTTGGGCTGCTGAGCCCCATGCTCTTTTAATTAAAACAAAACAATACAAAACATGAAATGAACTTGACACTGTCTTGATGCAACATTCCAAGCAGTACCTACAACTCCATCAACCTATATACCTACAGCTCCATCAACCAATATACCTCCAACTCCATCAACCTATATACCTACAACTTCATCAACCTATATACCTACAACTCCATCAACCTATATACCTACACTCCATCAACCTATATACCTACAACTCCATCAACCTATATACCTACAACTCCATCAACCTATATACCTACAACTCCATCAACCTATATACCTACACTCCATGAACCTATATACCTACAACTCCATCAACCTATATACCTACAACTCCATCAACCTATATACCTACACTCCATCAACCTATATACCTACAACTCCATCAACCTATATACCTACAACTCCATCAACCTATATACCTACAACTCCATCAGTGACAACCAGCTGAAAGATGCACGATGAGGGCAGATCAATGTTGAGAAGACTTTGAAGACTCTGTCCAGGAGACTGAAGTTTGTTCATACAACACCATAATGTCTCTGTGCAGAACATCAACAGGCAAGCTGGCTCCACAGGACTATCCTAACATCCGATCAAATAGAACATACATGGATCAAACTATATTTAAAGAAAAAATTAAAACTACACAATATAAAAACTTTAAAAAAAAAAAAAAGACTACAGCTCAGACTAACAATGTGTATTCACAAAACAAAAGTTAATCTTTTCTGGAATGCCTTAACTCTATCTCTCCTTAATTATTTTCCGCATTCAGAAGGAATTATTAATTTTTCCCATTTATATTTCACCAGCCTGTTAGGGTTAAACTTCAATAATGGTTTTCTTTTAATCAGAAAATGTTATCATTGGTAAAGGTAAATTATGCCCTTTTTATATAACACAAATTAAAGTTAGTTGAATGGGGTCGAATCAACGATGGTATCGTCAATCAGGAGAGAAAGAGTTAACACAGCAGCAGCAGAATAAGACAAAGGGCATGAAGCTGTGAAAAAGTCTATGCTTCCTGTCAGACAAAGTAGGTTAACCCTTATACTGTTAAAAGAAGATATTTTTCAAGATATATTTCTTAAAAGCCTATTTCTTACAAAACAATATGTATGTATATATGTATTGTTTATCTTACAATAATAATTTAATTACATTTATACAATAAAAGAAGCAAAATATTATGCACATGATAAAGTAAAGAAATGAAAACACTATCTGAAGCATAATTTATATTTTTTTAGAATGCCATCATCTTTAAGGTATAAAACAAAAACACCAAGACTTGTAAAATGTTTGTTTGTAAAATGTTTTACATTTTTCGGATGTTCCTTCAGAGTTGAAGATAGTTTACTTCCTAGTCCAAACCTCCCGCAGGACGACGGAGATGGGAGCAGGCAGGGTTTGAACCAGAGACCATCGATAAATCCGAACGACAGTCCAGCGGGCAAACTGCACAACCAGGCAGCCATCCTTGCAAGGACAATATCTAAAGACCACATTAATAGTACCAGCAAGAAGAAAATGACAGGGCAGAAGAATGTTACTGACACTTCATGAGACTTAGCAGATAATCGGGTGGCTTCCTGAATATGCTCAAATTGTCAACAAGATAATCTGGGAATCCAAGTATTTTTAAAAAACATTTACATGAACAAGAAACACAATAATCTGACATGGATAGAATTTCCCTTTAATAAGTTGGTGGCTGTTAACTACTATTAAAAATTATTTTTAAAAAAATGGTTTGATTTAGAATAAGTGCTTAAAACAACAACATAAAATTGCTTTATGATGTTTTGCTACTTTTTCAAATGTTAGACTGCACTTCTCAGACATCTTTGAGTAAAGAGAATATCAGATTGTTCTCATCTCTGAACGCCTGAAACTGAGATGTTTATTCTGTAGTATCAAATCATGTTGTGCCACCAACATTCATTGTATCAAAAAAAAAACTCTAGATAATGATGTTCATTGAAATGTCTCACCATTATAAAATCTCTAATGCTGTTCCACCAACTTTCTTCGATGCTGTTCACATCTCCTTCGTGTTTAAAAGAATTCCATCTTAACTTGGGGAAATATTTTTCTCTGCGGCATTTTTCTCTTCGCACTTGATCACGCCACGACTTACAGACCCTTGAAAAAATGTGACAATACAATGTTTCAATAAGTAAACAATTCACATTTTATTTATTCACAAAAACTGTCATAACTGGTAAGTCTTTGTCTCTTTCATCCTTCAATGGATATAGGGATATATAAAGGATAAGGATATAAATTCCTCACAGCTCAGATTCACTCTGAAAGAGTTATCTCTGACAACTAGAATTAACTAGCTCTAGATCTATTTACACTACACCAAGATCTAGCTAGAGCCAGAGGCCAGAAAATGACATTCGTTATGATTTGGCAAAGAATGACTTTTGGTGAAATAGAAACAAGCTCTAAGTCTAACTTCATACTGTTTGAACAAATTATTTTTGTAGAAATGTATTTTATTATCACAATCCTTTTCAAGTTCTCACATATATATATATATATATAATATGCACGCAACATGTTGAATGTACAATAGACTTACTGCAAGTTGTAATGGTAAAATTTCTTATCTTTAATCTGATTATAAGGAAAGTAAAATCACTAAATTTAGAAAGCCTTCAGGACAGAAGACTCAAAAGTAAAGTAGCAATTATACATAAAACACTGAACCATAATCTTCAAATACAAAAACAAAATTTAATAAAATACTCTGAAAGACACAAAAATAAAGGCACATTCCTCGTCCCATATGCTAGGACAAATTTGTACAAATACTCCTTCTTCCCTAGTGCTATTAGAGCATGGAATGGGTTGCCTGAGCTAGCCAGAAAAAACAGTGACTTGGCAGAATTTAAGTCATTGGTTAATATGCATGACTAAATGCATGACGCGTAGGACGTAATCATCTTCTTTTTTGAAGTAACGTCTGTATTATATAAAGATAAGATAAGATTATCATTATGCTTATGTAAGTAAATAATCTTAGTAGAGTTACAGTTGGGGGTCGCTGCATAGAGGAAAATCATAAAAACTCCGAACCGCTGATCTAGAGTTAGTTTCTAGTAGATCTAATCATGTAATTGAGATCCAGATCTAATCTAGAAACAAGTCGGCGGAGATCTTTTGATTGATTAACGATCTTACGACTTAAGTTATTCAAACTTATTCATTAAAATTAAACTTACAATGAGCATTTGTTTAATTGTCGAATATTCATACACTTAAAAATCCTTTCAAGAACAACTAATATATTGGTCAATACATTCTCAGTTACTGAGACTCGAATATCCATGATTTTAGATGCAGAAAAGAGCCTCTCTAAACTAGTAGGTCTATAGATCTAGATCCAGAGTCTAGTCACTTTGTAGGCCTACTTTGTAAACATTTGCTTAGCTCTCCAGCAATGAAAACTCTTAAAAATCAAAACAGCTCACTGTACTGAGACTTGGGAGGCAGCAGCAAAAAATCCTATTCACAGTTAAAATAGTAAAGGTAGTGAAAATTTAATAATTTAGTAAAAATATATCCTAATGATCAAATTACCTTAACAAGCATCAGTAAAATTGAGCATCCAAGCAACTGGAAAGAGATACTATAAAGAAGAATTCCGCATCACAAACGAAGAGATAGAGACAGGGTTACTAGAGCGATTGGACCCCACGATGACCTGTAAAAAAAAACGCAACCTAAAACTTATGGTCATATTACAAGGTCTTGTTAGCAAAGGACCCTCCTTCAGGTAACACTACCAGGAGAAAGTAGAAAAGGCAGGCAGAGAATGCGATGGGAAGAAAATATAAAAGAATGGACTGGCCTGCCATTGAAAAGGGCTCTATCCAAGGTAAAAGACAGGAATGGAGAAAGGTGGTCGATAAAACTTGCGTGGTGCCCTAATGTCCAACAGACATTTTAATGAAGATAATAACTTGATAAGCTTTAGAGTTGTTGACAATAATCAGCAGGTAGAATAATTTGCATGCAAATTATCTGATTCAGCTGATCAAACGTTTGCATGTAAATCATCAGCTTATCAAATGTTTGTATTTAAATCATCACCTGGTAGAATATTTGCATGTAAATCATCAGCTGGTAGAATGTTTGCATGTAAATCATCAGCTGATCGAATGTTTACATGTAAACAAAAGTTTGCACGTATATCATCTGTATGGAGCACAAGTAACACTTAAATGACTTTTTAAAGCTTCTAAATAACTCATTTAGCAAAATGTAGTCAATGAGATGCACTAAACAAAAAAGTGGATAATAGTACTGTAAAAGTTGTAACGGATGCATGTGTAAATCAAATGTAGCTTAAGTATTTCTAACGATGGTAAATCATACTAAGTGCGTGCGTAACCTTGTTGAGTGTATTACAACTGTGAGTTTCTTTACTATGACATCCGCCACAAGAATGTAACAGGTACCAAACAGGAACACAGACTCAATGACATCCGCCACAAGAATGTAACAGGTACCAAACAGGAACACAGACTCAATGACTAAGTTAACTCAAGATGAAAGTTCAATAACGTTTAATACAGAATGGGCCACAGTCTAGTCCGTCACAAAACAGCGATTTTTACCCCTCAAGAGTCTAGCAGTAGCAAGGAGGTTATATTTAGATGGAGATGGCGTGACGTCACTAGGTTGAAGCCAAATCGCAGCCATCTTGGTCTACTCAAATTAAAACGTGTAGTCTGTTGTTTTTTTTTTGAGAAATTTGTTCGACAATATTTCACGACATTATTTAAATATCTGTACATTGTACAATATCTTATAAAACGTTAAAAACACAGTGTATAGAATAAAATAAACATTACAAATGCCTTCTTGTTCGGCATACGGTTGTACGCAACGACGACCAGAAAACGGGATATCGCTTCATCGGTTAGTTTGGTTTTTAGTCACTAAAGACTAAACTTTAGTGAGTTAGAGTTTAGTTAATGTTGTTAGTGCCATTTAATTATAATTATTTATATAAATTTTTGGTAAAAGGGCATTTTAGCGGCGTCTATTATTTTTGTAACGTATTTATGTAAGTAAGGTTAGGGTAAGGATTAGCCTAACCCTAATCCTAACTCTAACCCTAATCAATTTGATCAATTTTGTGGTGATTTCAGTGCGGTAAAAAGTATCAAAAATATAAAAAAACCTCTTGCAAATCATTTTTGTGCTTTTTTTTTAGCCCACAATCGTGCTTAATTTCGATGTAATCATTATATTTCGGTTTTGTAGGCCTCGATCAGGTGATCGTATAAATCACTTTACATGCTCTACAGCGCTTTGTAATTGATCCATTGGAATATCTAGACCACCAGATATGAACTTGGGCCTTAGAGGAGTTTAGAAAAAAACATGATGACAAAATACGAGGCTAATTTGAGTCGCTACGAGAATTAGAAAACTGGTATCGCAATGAAAGCGGATGGAATGTTTTGAGTAAACCAATATGGCGAATAGTCTCCGCCCACCGGCTTCAACCGATAATGAACATTTGATAGCAACCGCCATCTCCATCTAAATATAACCTCCTAGAGCAGTAGGCCTAACTGATTTCTAAAAGTCTATTCTAATCTCTAACCCAAAGTCTATGTCGTCACTATTAAATGTCTGTTCACTGTCGGTCTAACAAAGTGCGCAACCCAACTAACTCATCTAGCTATCTAACAAAGTAGAACTCAGAATTCCATGCTTATTCACCATACGCAGACTACATGAGAGAATCAAACCAGGTGTATGTATCATGAACATGAAGTGCCAGCAATGGCGTTTTATTTCTTAAGATAGTGTTGTAACTCCGCTCCCGCGATACTCTGATGGTGCGCATCAGAGCACCGTTCAAGACAATTAGGAGAAGACATGTTGATACAGGAAGAAAGACTGTTGTAGATCCGGCTGGAGTGATCTGCAAGTTATTAGAGTCTGAACATTCTGGGGCTAAGTGCTGTCCTATGTGATACTAGTGAACTGTTTGGGAGACCTGGAGCGACACTGGGAAATGTGTCGGCGGTCTATTCTAGTATTAAGTAGGACTATTAGCTTAAGATATTACTCCACTCCCTGTGACTTGATAGTGGAAGTCAAAAGTCTAACTATTTAATAATAATAATAATCTTTATTGTCCGTATGGAAATTTGTCTTACAATTTGTGCATTACACCAAACAAAAAACATTATAACTATAAGAAACCAAAGTGTACATTCACACCAGACTCACTCATAATTTACATGTGACAAAGTTTATACCAGATTGTTCTTATTTAATGATTTGATTGCTAGGGGAACAAAAGAGTGTTTGTGTCTGTTTGTCTTTGCTATCGGTGTCTTGTATCTTTTTTGTGATGGTAATATCACAAAATCCTGACGCAAAGGGTGATTCTTTATTTCGAGGATCTTGTTAGCTTTTTTATAGATGTTTGTCTCAAACAACTGCCCAAATGGGGTTTGTTTTTTGCCAATGATTTTACCAGCAGCATTTAGGATTATATAAAGTTTTTCTTATTTTTAATGCTCAGATTGCCATACCAGGCAATGATATTGAAACTTAAAATATTGCAGATATGAGCGTGATAAAACATAGCCAAGGCCTTTTCGCTAACATTAAACGAGGACAGTTTTCTTAGTAATCGTAATCTTTGCTGCCCTTTTTTGCTGATATAATCAGTATTTGCAGTAAAATTTAGTTTATTGTCTAGGATAGTACCAAGGTATTTAAAGGTTTGCACAATTTCAATAGTCTCTCCAGCTACAGAAACAATATCATGTTCCTTATTTTCCCTACGAAAATCGATTATCATTTCTTTGTTGTTTTTTTTTACATTTAATAATGTTGACAGCTTTTAATAAATCATCGTTTATTATTATCTTTTACCTTTCGTTGAGTAAGCTGCCTTAAAGTTTCAACAATTGGTGTCGAAGTGGGATTGGGCGACTCAACGGAGGTAGGATTTTATGTGATAATGAAACGGCTAGACGAGCTGGAGTTGAAAGAACTAAAAGTAGAGCTCGAATGGCGGCGCTTGAAACAGTTTGGACAGGCTCTAGCTGATGAAGGGGAGGATCCGGAAACATACTTTTTTTGAGGCGAATCTAGATATCGGCGAGCTACTAAGAGCTTTTCATGACTCGATACTGTTGTAACCCTGCCTTGCACCAGTGCTTGAGGTGCGTACTAGCGCACTAGTGAACCTAAACAGGAAGACACTAGGATAGAGAGAATAACAGTGCATCAGGGATTGTGAAGAGTCTGAATGTTTGGAAACTAAGAAGCCAGCTTTTGTGCTGCCTGAAGGTTGTAGAAGGGACCTGGAGTGAAGCGGGGAAGGCTGTCTAAAGGACTGGTACATTAGTAGCAAGACTCTGAGAAAGCTGAAGGATGTTATGTGTTTGTCCTAGTGAATAAACACCTGTGTTTATTTCCTGTTAAACTGTGTTGAGTTGCCTGCCTTTACGTTGAGTGCCTACCCAAGAGTTACAACAATACGAACACAAATCAAACAGATGGGTGCCATTGTGAACAAGACAGACGAATTGATGTGTACCATCGAGCAAGACAGATGAATCGATGAATAAGAAAGATGAGGCGTTATGTATCGTGCTCAGCAAGACTGATGAACCAATATATGGCCTGCTGAACAAGACAGACGAACAGATGGCTACCATGTCGAGAAGAGTAAGCGATCCGTTGCTCAACGGAGACGCTGTTAATGGTAGCGCTGTCTGCAACTGTGATAGCTTATCGTTTATTATTACCTCGTTGAGTTGCCTGCCTTAGAGTTATAACAATATCTATCTAGATCAGGGGGTTCTCAACCTGTGCATTGCGATCCCCTTGGGGGGGGGGGGGTCGAATGACGATTTTTCAGGGGTCTCCTAAGACCATTGGAAATTTTTTTTTTAACATGTCATTGTTTTAAAAGATGGTTATTTTGAAGAGTTTTTTTTTTTTTTTCAAATCACTTGAAACGACTTCTACAGCATCTGATGTATTTGACAAAATTTCTTGGAACAATATTTCTAGTGTCTCCAAAGATTCTGCTCCAAGTATGCTTAGGTGTTGTTCTTCGTCTCAACATGTGTAGCGTGGCTCCTCCGTGCTAAGAAATAATGTGTTAAGTCATTGAAACTTACTGAGATTGTGTGTGGGAGAAATAAAGTGTACCGGGTACAATCTTTTTACCAGACAGAGAGCCCAAAGAACCTCAACGAAAGTGATAGATCAAAACAGCAATTTAATAATAGAATAATAGTCAGATAACAATTACGCATTAGAATAATAACTACACATCAGCCATCTTTGACTTTCGCTCTTATTTCATGTCTCTGTCCTGTGTCTCATGGTGCGCAGTCTCACACATAATGACAGCGTGCATTGTAGAGTCATAACAATATACTCGTCGGCTAAGCTTGACCAAGCGCCGGTCAGCAAAATATCGCGTTGACCTCTGCCCCGGAAACCGCCAAACAACCGATTTGAATTTTTGTTTCCTGCTTGTATCCTTCATTGAAACTCGCTGGTCCGTATCTACTCCAACAGGCCTACCACCTTGTGTAATCCTGTTGTGTTCTTCATAAGTTCATTGTTTTGTTTTTTAGTGTATAATAAACACTTGAAAGTAGCCTCCTGAGTTGCCTTCGTCATTCGATTTAGTTCTTCTGTGCTAAATCCCCCACATAAATAAAAAAAGAGAGGGACAAAGAATGAGAGAAAGAAAGAGAGAGAGAGAGAGAAAAATTATGTTATGTTGCACCGTTTTGAGAATTTTAAGTGACGTGAGTTAATTTTGTATGTATGGATCATATTGTTGTTATGCTTGTATGGTGTCATTTATCTGATGTCAGTTTTTCCTGTTGAAATGCATGCGTGCATTGCCTGAGAAAAAGTATAGCTGCTTTATTTATGGGCTATTGCAGGGTGTAAAGGTACGTATGTGAATTTTCATATGGAGGTTGTTAAGATTACTAAATACCGAACACTCTTTTAACTATAATTTTATTACTCATTTTAAATATTTTATTATGTAATTTTTTAAAAATATTCCGGTATATATTGATTATATACATTATTTATTTATTAATTTAGAATTTTTTTTTCTTTTATTTTTCAGTATTTTAATATTATACCATCAAATTATGGGTTTACCCGATTTATTTGTGAATATACATTTTTTTTTAGCTACATACATAGATACATACACATACATAAATAATAATAAGGAGGCTAGTCTTTGAAGATTAGTGAGGAATGCAGTATTTCCCGTGGCTGCGCAGTCCCAGCTGTGACCTACATATTTTGCCACATCCAGGGTAAGCATAATCATTGTCCGTAGGCGGTCGATTCTCATTTTCTTTTCGCCGTTTGCGTTTATTCTCTGCAGCAGATTTTCCTTTGGTCTCAAATGTGTATCCCGCGGCCTTCGTGAGTGACCTCCAGCTGTCTCGTTCTGAGGCCGCATGCAACCAGGTGCTCTCTTCTATGTCAGACAAGGAAAGTTGACGCCTGAGCTGGTCTTTGAAGCGTTTCCGTGGGGCGCATCTGTTACGTCGACCACCTTTTAGCTCACCAAAAAAGATTGCCTTTGGCATACGTTCGTCTCACATACATAAATACATGACATAATTACATACATAAGCACATATATATTAAATATTTAATCTTATTATATTCGTCTATAATAATGAATTTAAGGCATAATTTTTTAAAATATTTACTAGTGTTTTATATATGCATTAGGTTAGTTTTCACAACCCTACCCACCGACAAAACATTTTTTTAGAGATAACTAAGTAACGCCTGCGCGAACGTCCAAGTCAACACCTTAATAAAAAGAATTTTTTTAAAAAATCTCTTTCTTCGATCCTCCTACGTTAGATTAGCTTCTTATACTTATAGATCCTTATAATAATAATAATAATAAGGCTAGTCTTCGAGTCCAAAGATTAGTGAGGAATGCAGTATTTCCCGTGGCTGCGCAGTCCCAGCTTGACCTACATATTTTGCCTCATCCAGGGCATCCATTGTCCGCAGGTGGTCGATTTAGATTTTCTTTTCACATACATAAGAGCAGGAAGTTATCTGATTTCTAAAAGATAACGCTCTTTAAAAAAATTTGCATCACTTTATTTATCTACTTGAGTTCCTATCTGCCTAGTCGGATGGCTTCGATCCATGGTGGTCTCGATGGTTCCGGGTTCTTACCCAGCTCGCTTCCATCCCCCGTCGTCCTGCGGGAGTTTTGCACTAGAAAGTAAAGTATCCTCAACTCTGAAGGAACATCTAAAAAATATATAACATTTTACAAACATTTTTATCAAAGACAGGCTCTTTCCATCCAGACTTTCTAGGCTGACGCATTTTAATCTTGTTTAATTTTATGATAAATGAAATACTATCAAGAAATCCTCATAGCGATAAAAACAATTAAAAAATCAAAGCATTAGGGTTTATTAAAAGAAATTTCTATAAATCAAATAAGAACATGAAACTAAAATGTTATTTACCCTATTACTCTATTTGGGACCCATCAACTCAAGAAAACATTAAGAAACTGCAGTAGACACAAAATAGAGCAGTGAGATTCATAACAAACGAATATTCACACATGATTAGGGTAACACCTTTAGTAAAATCACTCAGATTTGACTTATAAGTTAAGTAACAATTATAATGGGTTGCCAGCCAGGAAAACCAATGACTTTGCAGAATTTACATGAGTTTTGGGTTGAGTTGCCTGCCTTAGAGTTACAACAATATGTTACTGTGTTGGTAATTTGGTATGATAGACAATGATAGTTATATCCCTTTGTTTATGTACTCCCAGGTTATGAATGTGAACAGTCTGCACGTGTTATGATTTAGTCTTTCTTGAATGTGAGAGAGAGAGTGTGTTAGTGGGGTCTTGATTGCGGTCCAGGAAGGTTGGACGGTTACTTCCTGGACTAGTGTTTGTGTATTATTATTTCCTGAGAGTTGCTGTCATTGTGTGCTAATTTTTTTTTTTGGGGGGGCGGGATATTTAAGTTATTCTTATTTCTCATGGAATCTGGAGTTAAGAGTTTATTTAGTAATAATTTATTGTAATTAATTGTAATGCCTAATGAGCAAATCAAGAAAAGAACATGACATCTTTTGGTGCTTCGTCCGGTCAGGTACCGTATCTATTGTACCTGTCATTTGTTCCTTTGTTTAGCCAGTCTACAAGAAAAGAATATCACGTTTTTGGGGCTTCGTCCGGTCAGGTACCGTATCTATTGTACCTGTCATTCGTCACTTTGGTCAGCCAGTTTATAAGAAAAGAATGCCATTTTTTGGAGCTTCGTCCGTTCAGGTATCGTATCTATCTACCAGTCATTTGTCACTTGGTCAGCCAGTCTTCAAGAATGGTCTATCAGACCATGAGATCATAAAAATACTCAGTCAAATAAAAGCAGTAGCCAATTCAAAACTGAAAAGAAAAATCTTACTCTGGAATAAATGTAACCTAACACAACTACACCAAGCTGCATTAAACTTTCAACAAACATTCTTATTAGAAAAAGACATTAACCTCTGGAACGTAAGAATTAGCTTTAATAAATAGTTGTGTTATTACTTAAAACAAGACACGATGTGTGCTCTCTTAATAACACGGTACATTTTGTTGTGACAATGAGCATATGACAGGCAAAAATGGATAAAACGATGACACCTGCCCAAAAATGTCATAAGGCTAGTCCAATGCCCTCCGGCTAAATTATCTTATCTTATCTTATATAATACAGACGTTTCTTCAAAAAAGAAGATGATTACGTCCTATGCGTCATGCATTTAGTCATGCATATTAACCAATGACTTAAATTCTGCCAAGTCACTGGTTTTTCTGGCTAGCTCAGGCAACCCATTCCATGCTCTAATAGCACTAGGGAAGGAGTATTTGTACAAATTTGTCCTAGCATATGGGACGAGGAATGTGCCTTTATCTTTGTGTCTTTCTGAGTATTTTATTAAATTTTGTTTTTGTATTTGAAGATTATGGTTCAGTGTTTTATGTATAATTGCTACTTTACTTTTGAGTCTTCTGTCCTGAAGGCTTCCTTGAATATCTCTTTAACTTCAAATAATTTGTTTTTACTGGCTTATTTTGGGGCTGAAATAAATTCAGAAGAACTGCTCTTGAACATTCTTTTCATGTATAAAATTGCTTCCTTTGTTTCTTTGGTCATCCAGGGTCTATTATTACTGTTTTAATTTTCTTCTTTGGTACAATCATGTTTTCTCAGAACTGGATGTACGAATTAACGGTTGTGGTAAGTTCATCAATGTCTGGGCAGTTGTTTACAAACATGTCCCAATCTGTTTGCTCCAGACAACTTTGTAGCTGTAAAACAGCGTCGTCAGACCATGACAGGATGGATTGTACTTCGGGTTTTGTTGTTTTTAAAACCGGTTTGTACGTGGGTGTAAGATAGATTATTGTGTGGTCCGACTCTCCGAGGGGAAATAACGATCGAGATGTGTAGGCCATTTTGTTACTATAACACATGTCCAAGGTTTAATCGTGCCTTGTAGGACAATTAACAAATCGACTATATGTTGGCAAGTGTTGAGCTAACGAAAGTTGATTGAACTCTTATCTTATCTTATATAATACAGACGTTACTTTAGAAATGAGGAGATGATTACGTCCTACGCGTCATGCATTTAGTCATGTAAATTAACCAATGACTTAAATTCTGCCAAGTCACTGTTTTTTTCTGGCATAACTAGTCGAACAGCATTAGGGCTTTATGTTCCAGCCACATATACAATGTCTAGTAAATGTTCTGTTGCTTTATCTGTGTTGGCTGTGTGTGGTATATACACAAGTATGACGTAGATTTATGTAAACTCTCTCGGAGGTAGTATGGCCTGAGATTGATACATAGTAGTTCAATATCGGTCCTACACACTTTAGTTTTGGTTGAAATATTGTTGACACAACAGTACTGTTTATTGACATAAATGGCCAGTCCTCATCCTCTTTTTTACCACTATCTGTTGTTCTGTCTGATCTGTACAAATGAAACGCATCCAAGCCCACTGATATACATTGGCGGCAGTGCGCGGGGCCCTGGGCGAATGTCAAATGTGGGGCCCTAGATAGATATAGACTAGTTAGACTAGATATTACGTACCATGTCAGGCTAACTGTATCTTCCGCCTCTAGCACTAATTTTTTTTTCTAAAAATACTATCTTACGTAAGTACTTTACTATTGGCCTTTAACTAAATACACTCGAAATGTTCTCCAGCTTAACTTCTGGATCTGATAAGTCCACAAAACGCTTTGTAAAAGACAACTGCTCTTTGTGGCTAACATCAAGCTTGCAGTCAAGGATTACGAGAAAATATGCCATCATTGTTTTGAATCCTATATCCGAGGTACTGGTTATGAGCCTTGGCGTTTTAATTCGTCGAAGTTCTTGTAGAGCTGGGTCGGTTTTGTCAAGCATCTCAAACAAGCCTAAAACTGGCCGTTGCTCGGCGCATTAACTTTCTCTGTTCTCCCACGAAGTGCGCTGTTTTTTTTTTTTTTGGTCATTTTAATGCCAAGGTTAATTATTTGAATCCTATATCCGAGGTACTGGTTATGAGCCTTGGCGTTTTAATTCGTCAAAGTTCTTGAATAGCTGGGTCGATTTTGTCAAGCATCTCAAACAAGCCTGAAACTGGCCGTTACTCGGCGCATTAACTTTCTCTGTTCTCCCACGAAGTGCGCTGGTTTTTTTTTTTTTTTGGTCATTTTTTAATGCCAAGGTGAATTATTAAACAGTGATAGCCGCTTAGAATGTACAGGTCATACAATGGTGTCTTCACCCAAACAGAACGGTATTTCGAAACCAAAAATGTCATGTTAAGAGCTTACATGGTAATTGGTATCATAAGATGCCCAGCAATATTGAGCCACAGGTTGTAGTTTATGAGAACTGGTCTGGTTTTCGAACCTGATGGTGACAAGGAAATCTCCCATCGCGGGGCCCCCCTCAGGAGCGGGGCCTGGGGCGGTTGCCCCACTTGTCACCCCCGAAGGCCGCTACTGCTGATATATATACACCTGGAGCCCTTTCCTCATATGTGAGGCATATTTGCACATATATCTAGAGATTTTGTTTTTTTTTTAATTAGTCTACTTTTGCCAAGATATAATTTTTCCCACATGGGTGTCATCCCCAAATGGGTGTGACCCGGCGTGGACCTAGCATCCCCGGCGTGACGCCGCCGGCTTATTTTATGTTATATATTACAGACGTTACTTCAAACAAGAAGAAAAGTACGTCCTACGCATTTCATGTGCCAGTCTAGTCATGCATGTTAATCAATGACTTAATCATCAATGATGTTATATTAGTAACTCTATGTCATAGACTATAGACTTATATATGTCTTTGCTTTATGTTTTGTATTGTAGAAGTAATCTGTAGCTTTGTTTTTCCCTTTAGTTCGATAGAAAAGATGTTAAATTAATAACTCTGTTTTGCATTGTTAGAGTAATCTTCCCTGACTTGTGTTGTGGTTTCGTTTTAAAATGACAGAGCAGCTGCTAAATTTAGAATTCAGAGATATGCTTATAAACTTGTTCGTTATGTTCTAAGATTCTTAGATTGTGTTTGTTCAACATTTATTATTAGACATACCCCATAGATTCTAGATCTAGCTTGAACGTTCAAGTAGGCCTATTTTTAAGTTATTAATATTTAGTTAGTTGGAAAATAAAAGCACCCACATCACAGTAAACACAGTAACACAGTAAATGCCTTAAAATGGCAAAGGCAACTTTAGTATAATTTTAGTAATTTACTCAGTCATTGAAGTCAGTGAGTTTACTTTAACTTAAATATAAAACAACACTTTAATTAATTTTAAGACAAAAAAGACTTAAAAGTGTTTAATTTTCTATTAAAATTCGTTTGAGAGAATAACAAACTTACAAAGCAGGTCAAAAATTTAAAAAATTATGAAGTATCTGTGACTGTGTGTGGCGGTTCTCAGTACCAGTATCACTGAGTATGAGTCCTCTGTGAATAAGGTTGTAACAACGGTTGTTCAAAACAAGGCGAAGCTCCTGTAGGGTAAGGTCGCGATTGACCTGGATAACATTCTCGAATCGCGACCTCAAACAGTTTATAATGTACGTTTCAGTTCAGCCTGCTCTGTACCTGGAGAACAGGATGTAGAGTCTAAAAGTGTATTTTAGTAATTTACATGACTGTTGCAGGGGTAATAAGTCTCATCAATGTATAGCGCCAAGATTGCTTGGTTTCTTAGTCTGAAGACTCGGCCAGCCATATTGAAGTCTACCTGTTATGAAGAAAGAAAACAAAAAAGTGTTTAACTCAAGTGATAAAATAACCTAGTTTCTAGATAAAAGTGTTTAACTCTAGTGATAAAATAACCTAGTTTCTAGATCTGTATAAAAGGGATACTTAACATTTATCGGCTTTGGTTTCTATAAATGTAATGCCTAATCTACAACTAGATCTATGCCGATTTGCCCACTAATAAAACAAGTATTAAATTATACGTCTGTATTATATAAGAGAAGAAGATAAGATTGGGCACTGCTAGTATGTTCAGTCATTGGGCACTGCTAGTATGTTCAGTCATTGGGCACTGCTAGTATGTTCAATCATTGGGCACTGCTAGTATGTTCAGTCATTGGGCACTGCTAGTATGTTCAGTCATTGGGCACTGCTAGTATGTTCAGTCATTGGGCACTGATAGTATGCTAATTCTTTTGGCTAGTATGTTCTATCATTGGGCACTACTAGTATGTTTAATCACTGGGTACTGCTAGTATATTCATTAATTGGTGAAAAGCGTGGTCGAGAGGCAAAGTACGCTTGAACTTGGCTTGGCTACCTATGAAGGGGGCTCGAGGTTCGACACCCAATTGAGCAGAGTAGTGTTTCATCATCATCATTGGCCTCCTTCAGTCGTAGAACGACTATGGTTCATCTCAGAGCACACTTCCTCATGTGGCTGTGGAGCCCTATTTTGGAGAGACACTCCCATCCACAGATAGTGCAGGCTTAGGTGGCTTTTGCTTCAGTGGTAGAGGAGCTGGCCGTTTTTCGGATTGTACGTTTTTCTTCCTGAGCTGAGACCCTTGTACTTTCACTGTCCATAGCTTTTTTGGTCACTGTCTCTCTCCATCTGTTGCGGTCTAGAGCTATGGAAAACCTACTCCCAGATACCCCCTCCCTCACTGGCCCACAAAGGAGATTGGACCATAGCGCCCTGGGCATGCTATAAGCATGAAAGTAGCGCTATATGAAAGCTATAATTAATTGGGTGCTGCTAGTATGTTCTATCATTTTTAGTATGTTTTATATCATTGAGCCCTACCAGTATTTTACCATGTTTAGATTTAAAATCATATATATAATTTACTTCTCAAGCTCATTCTGAAAATGTGGCAAGTTTTTGACTGAGTGAAATTACGTTGAATGCCAGTCCTTTTGGGAAAAGTCATTGACTCTTAACTCGTTGAGGGACATTTGAGGTCAACACAGCTTGTTGTGGTCACTGACTCAAAATCTGTACTACAGGCTTTGTAAAGCCCTGGACCATAACCCCCCAATATCGACACTGTCATCATGGCTTCACACAACATAAAGCAGCACTATGTAATAATGCAGTGGGTTCCGAGTCACGTAGGTGTGGCTGGCAACAGTATTGCAGACTCCTTGGCCCATGAGAGAGGGCATATTCCACCCACTGAACAGGCTGTAAGTTTTCATCATGCTCTGGCTATAATTCAAAAAACAGAAATGGAAAAGTGGTTTGAGTGCTAGGACAAGTCCCAAAAAGCCTGTGGAGTCTGGGAGTGCTGGTGGAGGCTGCCCATCCTGAGCAAGCTATTATAGCACAGTGCAGGCAGACCACTGTCCTGTTGGCTCATTTTTCTCACGGCTATGGCCAAATTTTGATTCACATTTATTCTGTTTGACTGCCCCAGACTTGCTGATCTCTGTCTCGCCAGATCTGGGAAGCCAAAAATTCTCAAGCTGTATTGTGACTACGCAAGATAGCAGGGTTTCTGTCCAGAGCTTTCGCAAGAGAGGATTTAAGCCTCTCAAGCCCTCACTCAAATAGAGTTTTATGACATGTTTTTCTAAAGTAAAGGCGGTTGGTCGTTGTGCTGGCCACATGACACCCTTATTTACTTTAGGCCCCAGAAAAAGGTGACCTTTACATCATATGCCATATAAATTGCAATGTCTGAAAAGGGGGGGGGGATATACATATAATGTCATAAGGCTAATTAAACTTAAATCTATACTGCTAATTAAGTTATCAGATATGAAGTTACCACTTCACTTCAGCTGTCACATAAGTTGAAAACAATATTAATGTTTATGGTTTTAACTCTTCATATTTAAATGTCTCTATTAGATAATGATAATAAGTCTTTAAGTGCAATGACTGACTTATCTCACTATCTTGATAACTTTGAGCACATTATTTTTTAATTGACATCATAGCAGTTATCTTATCTGGCTGAAATTTAGAACACTTAATGTTCCTGTTCTTATTTGAATTGAAAACTATATTTTAACATTATACTGTCATCTTGAAAGTCATTTTAATTTATCTGTTCATTGAGCATTCCTAAAATATATTTAGTTTATAATTGAATGGCTTAGACATCAGTTAGATTCATTTATTTACTTCTAAAGTTGAGGAATAATTCTTATTGTGTGAGATATATTAAGCATTCTGAGTAAATTAGAATTTTAATTTTATCTTATAAAATTAGCCTATTATAAGATTAGCCTATTACAAAATTAGCCTACTATAAAATTAGCATATTATAAAATTAGCCTATTATAAAATTAGCCTATTTATTTTAAAATTAGCCTACTATAGAATTAGCCTATTATAAAATTAGCTTATAATAAAATTAGCCTATTTTAAAATTAGCCTACTATAAAATTAGCCTATTATAAAATTAGCCTTTTTTAAAATTAGCCTACTATAGAATTAGCCTACTATAAAATTAGCCTATTATAAAATTAGCCTATTTGCTTCTGGAGGTAATCAGTAACTCTTACTGTGGAAGATATAAAATACTTTTGTAACAAAAAAATGTTTTTATTGTGTCTTATTCTCTTTCTAAAAACTGAGTTTTAAAAAGGAATCAAAATAAATTGTTTAATGGTTAAAAAAAAATAAAAAAATGTGTCATATGTCTAGGTCATAGTTCACCTTTAATCAGTTGATTGCTGATGTGTGACAAAATTATGTCATGAGCTAGATATCTAAACACATCTGTCTTTAGGGTACATTACCAACATACTGTTTAGGGTTTTGTTTTCTTGTAGAGGTTTCAAACATAATGTTATATTTTGCTCTGTTTCTTAACAAGCATCTGTTTTTGGAAATGCATATTTGATAGAAGGATATTACTAATTTTTTTGTTCAGCATTTTTGAGCTACTTAGACTTATGTGTAGCTGTTTGTTTCTATATTCTATGAGTTTTTAGCGTAAACCCTCATAACGTTAAGAAATACTCAATTTCATGTTTTATTTATTCATTGATAGATGCTTTCAATTCTAAAGTCGCAGCAATGATAAATGCTTCTAAAGGCATTCTTCTCCTTTATCAAAGTGATCCAAGTCAACCAGTAAAAGGTGATTGAAAATGAATTTGAGATTTTGTTTTGCATGAATGATTTTAGATGAAACAGAGTCCATGTTTTGTTTGATTGGTTTTAGATGAAATAGAGTCCATGTTTTGTATGAATGGAATTAGATATAATAGAGTCCATGTTTTGTATGAATGGTTTTAGATGAAATAGAGTCCATGTTTTGTATGAATGGTTTTTAGATGAAATAGAGTCCATGTTTTGCATGATTGGTTTTAGATGAAATAGAGTCCATGTTTTGTATGAATGGTTTTAGATGAAATAGAGTCCATGTTTTGTATGAATGGTTTTAGTTGAAATTGAGTCCATGTTTTGCATGATTGGTTTTAGATGAAATAGAGTCCATGTTTTGTATGAATGGTTAAGACAAAACATTCATTTTGGTTTCTGTGATATTCACTTATTAGAACTTTCTGTCCAATCATTATTACTTACATTATTTAAACAATAAAAAAGAATAACTTAGCTCAATTAAAAAAACTTTTTTTTTATAATAATGTGTTAAAAATAGCAAAACACTCTAATATATAAAATGAATTATTACATATGCAGGTTTGTATATTGTCCAATGATGACAAACTAAATTGTAGATGTTATTTGAATGAAAGAAACATCATTGAAATCATATAAAGATGTGACTTACTTAACCCTTAAAATGCTGAGCTGTTTTAATTACAATTGTGTTGTTTAGAGGATAAACTACCACACACGATTTAAGGGTTAAGTTGTTGTTTG
Organism: Biomphalaria sudanica; assembly: GCA_036873155.1. NCBI lineage: Eukaryota > Metazoa > Mollusca > Gastropoda > Planorbidae > Biomphalaria > Biomphalaria sudanica. The sequence continues at coordinate 146,424 of JAZGLO010000416.1, forward strand.
AAAAAATAAAATGTTTTAATTAATTAAAAGATGTGACTCCAGCTGACTTTATTTATTTTTTCTCGTCAGGGTATGTTCTCTACCCACAGCGCCATTCCTCAGCTAAAACCGGACACTATCCTAAAATGTATTCAGGTGACTGAAGATCACCAGTGGTCACTGGGAGATTTGGCAGCTGGGCAAGATGGCGCTCATGATACACAGGAACTGGGTTCTACGCTCCTCAAGTAAAAATGATTGCCTATATTACTCTATACAAATTTATGCAAACATTGCTTATATTTATAGCACTTAGTGGTTATCAAAGATTACAATCCAAAATAGATATTTCATATAAAAGTGTTGGGGTGTAGCAATGAAGGCATGGATGATATTTATTATATCCCAATTTTGTGAAATTTAATTTAGCTGGAAATTATTGGTAGTTTTGATGATTTACATCTTAAGAACTGGGGCCAACTGTTGCTGGGCTAGTAGGAACAAAACTTAGAGATGTTGTTAGGCTGGAGATACACAACTTGTAGCTGTTGCTAGTTAGGAGGAACACACCTTATAACTGTTGCTGGTTAGGAGGAACACACCTTATAACTGTTGCTAGTTAGGAGGAACACACCTTATAACTGTTGCTAGTTAGGAGGAACACACCTTATAACTGTCGCTAGTTAGGAGGAACACACCTTATAACTGTCGCTAGTTAGGAGGAACACAACTTGAAGCTTTTGATGTTTGAGCGGCTTTTCTACATCTTCTACTTTATCTCTTTGTTCTTTTCTTACAGTCGAAGTATCTGCTTGAGAAAGTTACATGGATTCTTCAGCCAGTTAGAGTAAGTCAATAAATACTGTCAATTATATATTCATTCTGACTATATATATATATACACAACTTAACCATCATTTTTTTTTTTTTATTTTAGCCATTCCAACTTTAAGTTTTCAAATAAGTTACAAACCTGCTTTCTGGTGAGTTAATTGGATCTCATTATGTCAAATAAATTAGTTTCCCCTTTTTTTTTTTATTTGAAGATCTAGAAAATGCTGTCTTCATCTAACATGCCGTAGATCAACTTTGAACTCAATGAGAGTGGTTCCAGCATCTACAACTGAGGAAGACGGTAACTGTTTTTGTTTTGTGTTATAAAAAAAACATTTGCGACATTTTATATAGATAAAAGAGAAAATTATCCTATTTTCTTTAGGTAAAGGGCTAAGTAAAGAGTTCTATGGGATATCAAACATTTCCCCATCCTAAAAAAGTAAAAGTAAAGTTCCCCTTTCAGACCTTGAAGTCTATAAGGCAGATGATGTAAAGGTCTTCTATTTCTGTGGCCTACGGTTAATGAGGGTGTCATGTGGCCAGCTCAACGACCAACCGCCTTTACTTTTCCCCAACTAATGTCAGGTACCCATTAGATCTGGGTGGACTCGAAGGCGCCCAAAGATCCCGAAATAAAAATCCCAGGATTCGAACCCGGGACTTCCGGTTCAGAAGCTAAGCACTTTACCGCTCAGCCACCGCGCCTCCTTCCCCATCCTAAATGCTCTTTTATTTGTCAAAAGCTACAAACACATTCCATTATCAAGCAAAATAGCTTACTTATTGTTTGGTATGTTCTTTAAATGCTGTTCTGATGGCCCTGATTTCAAAGCTAACCTGCCTCCCTGCTGTCATCTCCTGCCTCCCTGCTGTCATCTCCTGCCACCCTGCAGGAGGTTTGGACCATTCTGTACCATCTTCATGTCTGAAATAATCTCTGAAACTTTGAAACAAAACAATCACAACAAAATGTATGTGTTTTTTTTCCAGGCTAACAACTTATCCTATTATATTAAACGAAGCAGTATTTTATTTGTAAATCATTTACAAAAACTATAGTTAGAAATGCATATTAACATGAATTGTCCAATAATAGCAACAATTTTTCAAATACAATTTTGTTTTTAAAGACCTAAAATAGAATATAAATTAATTTTTCAGGAGGGCTTCAAAGAAGACTGTCTTCTGGCGTGAGCTATCTAGACAATAAAGTAAGAAGTAACGAGTGATCTAAGATTAAACATTGTTAACCTCTTGTCTTGCTTGTTTTCTTCTGGTTTAAAATTCACAGTCCATTACTAATTTAGTAGGATAGCTATCTGGTCATGTGGTCTTGATGGTCCGGGGTTCAAACCCTGCCTGCTGCCATTCCCTGTTGTCCTTTGGGAGGTTTGGGCTAATTTGTCATTATCATCAAATGTAAAGGAACATCCAAAAGATGTAAAACACACCAATAAACTTATTTCTATGAATTTCTATTCATTTTTGTAAGTTAAGTTCTCCTTTCATATTTTGTGATATATGAGACCAACAGTTAGCGAGCAGGGTGTCATGTGGCCAACATAAAGAGCAACTGTCTTTACTTTCCCAAACTTAAGACAGATATCTATTAGAGTTTTGTGGGCTCAGGGCCTTTAATTATCCTGAAATTCAAAATCCCAGTCTTCACCAAGATTTGAACCCAGGAACTTTAGGTTCGGAAGCCAAGTACTTAACTACTTAGTAATGGGTATATAGCATTTTTTTTTTTTGGCAACCAATGTTTTTGCCTCACTTTGCCATAACAAGTTTTGGCTTTTTATATGCTTGGTTTGAAGGCAGAGCTTGAAAAAAAAGTTTAGCTCTAGTCAGACATTTGCCTTTCTCATTTTGCTATGAACACTCAAACACACACTCAATGTTACAGACACTATTCTCTCTTATGGATTACACAGTCAACTTAAATGATGAATAAAATATATAGTTTTATTACAGATCTAGATTTTATATTATATGTTTAGTTCAAACAAGTACTTGTTATTTGAAATATATTTATTATCTTTTAGATATTACAATAAAGTCATTCATCGAAAGTTAAATCACTAATTATCTCTTGACCTCTGTCTACAGTTAAAACACATTACCTGGTTGTGTGGTATGGGCTCTGAACTGTCGTTCGGTGGTCTCAAAAGTCCCGGGTTCAAACACCTGCTGCCATACAGAGTCATTTTGGTGGGAGGTTTGGACTAGGATGTAATTATCTTCAAATCTGAAGGAATATCCGAAACAAATAAAACAAATTTGTAAACAAAAACCCTTACTTCTTCTGTCACTGCCTTTGTGCAGGTGTTTTGGACCAGGATGTAATAATCTTCATTTCTGAAGTAACAATCAAAACTTATAAAACTAATGCGCAAAATAAATAGGAGCTGTTTATATAAATAAGTTCTTAGATTCTTCTTGAATTTTTCATGGACTTTGTAAGGATTAAGAAGCATAAAGATGGCTAACATGTTTTTTGTCAGAATTTGAGAAGCTTCAAGAATGCTTACATGTGTGCGGTGTATCCTGTGCTGGCTGCTCCAGAACCCCCCATCACTCCCTCCCCTGCCTTCATGGAAACATCCGCCAAGGGTCATCTAGACACTGCCTCTCTGTCCAACTCCCTACGCTACTCGGACAGCTCTTACCTCCTGCTGTCAGGTCGGCACACGTCTTACTCCTCTCATGACAGTGGATGGGAGGAAGCTGAGGAAGCAGCCATCATTCCCATGGAGACTGTCTGTGAGCAGCTGCAGCGGGCGTTTGGGCTGAGCAAGACGTTGTTCCTTCAGTACGAGTCTCTCTTGATGAAATGCTATGCCAAAAAAACTCCTCAGAGGGTAAGATTTGATTATACACATCTCATAGATCTTTTTCTGTTTAAAAAAACAAAACGAAAGCTTTTCTTTTCCTTGATAGTTATTAAAGTATATAATTTTTTTGCTGTAGACAAAATGAAGAAATTGAGGCAGTTTAGGCAAGCCCACAGCAAGATGTGGTTGCAAAGTTTCCCCTTTAATGCACAGCCTCCCTACTAATATAAAGGTAATGTCTTCTGAAAATTAAGGATGAATGCAGTGTTTCACATGACTACGCAGTAACTCAGTTACAATCTGCATATTTTTCCACATCTTGTGCAAAGCCGTTGTCCACCTGCGGTCTATTTAAGTTTTCTTTTTGTCTTCTTCAATAAGTGCTTAAGGGTCTCAAATGTGTGTTCTTTGGCCTTTGTGAAAGCTCTCCAACTGCCTCTTTGAAAGGCCACCTGCTTCCAGCTACTTTCCTGATGATTCTGGTTTATTTTTGTATATTTATGATTAGATTTTGATTTATTAAATATAGAAATGATGTATACTTAATAATATTGTTCTGTATTAAAAAAACTGTTCTCACCAGTTATATACTTTTCTTATGAACTGTTCTAGATATTGGCCGAAGAGTTTGCAGGTCAGCTGATATTATTAGAAACAAACAGTCATCCTTACTACACACCATCACACTTTCTGGTAGGTAGCATCCCCTTTATAGAAATAGAAAGTCTTATTTATTGGTAAACTATTTTATTTTCCTTTATGAAAAAAGCCATCCACAAGAAATTGTTTTGCGAGTTTATTATCAAAATTAAATTAAATTGCCAAATTAAATTACTATTTTCTCAATAAGTTTGACAGATAACATGGATTAAGTTCTACTCGAAAATTATTTTTGGTTTATATTAATTTTTCTTTAATAGAGCCAAAGCGGATACGATTTGTGGCAGAAACAAGAAAGATCACACATTTCTGAACTGTTAAACAAGTTTTGGCAGTATTCTCTCCCCTTCCCAGTAGATAATCAGGAACTAAGTGCCAACCTCAGTGTTGTCCATGATGACTACGAAGTTCTGTTGAGGAAACTTTTAGAGTAAGTATATACGGGTTAGTGCACTCCTAATAGAGCTGGATAACCTTTTCTTTAAAAATCTAAACCAAGAATTTGGAAAACTAGTAACATTTAAAATTATACAGTGTTAAAACTAGGAAGGACATTGGAAGAAAAACAAAATCACTTTCAACATTCTTTTTTTTTTTTTGAAGGAAGTAAAACTACTGTTTTTCAAACCCTACTAATATCTCTCACTTTTGTCTGAAAATGTCAAAACCAAAAGTCAACAAAACAAAACTACAAGTGAAATCTAATTTAATCATTTTGAGCTGTGTGCTGAAATTTCGATCATTATAATACGTCTGGTTAGCTAAGTTGTAAGAGCGTGGTCGAGAGGCCAAGTGCGCTTGAACTTGGCTTGGCTTGGCTACCTAGAAGGGGGCTCGAGGTTCGACACCCGACTCGGGCAGAGTTGTGTTTACTGAGCGCCTAAAGGCAGCACGGAAAACCAAGTCCTAGGTACCCCCTCCCTCCCACTGGTCCACAATTGTGATTGGACCAAAAGCGCTCTGAGCATGCTATAAGCATGAAAGTAGCGCTATATAAAAGCTATAATAATAATAATCATTCTAATAATACGAATGTTAAAGGTTTGATCCCTGGCCAATTTTTGTTTCTGTTTATATGACAATGACAAATAAATACAAAGGTTTAGTTTACTGTATAATTTAAAGTTACAGGTAGGAATTTTTTATTTTTACCGTATGGCACATACAAACAAACTGATACAATTAACCTACACCTTGGGGTGTTTCTATGCACCTAACATTAAAGTGTTTATTTGTATGAAAAAAAAGACTTATAATAGAGTATCATATAGCACAGTAATGATACCTAATAATGATTAAAAAGCATTATACCGGTACTTCAACAAGATGACTTCACTTGGACATCCTGCAAGACTTCTTGGTGATGTACAAAATTAATGAATCTTTAGATAGCAAAGTACCATAACATCAGCAGATTTGCCATTGTTGATAAGATAATAATAAAAATAAGGCTTGTCTTCGAGTCCGAAGATTAGTGAGGAATGCAGTATTTCCTGTGGCTGCGCAGTCCCAGCTGTGACCTACATATTTTGCCACATCTGGGGCAAGCATAACCATTGAGCGCAGGCGGTCGATTTAGATTTTCTTTTCGCCATCTGTGTTTTATCCTTGGCAGCAGATTTTCTTTTGGTCTCAAATGTGTATCCCGCGGCCTTCGTGAGTGACCTCCATCTGTCTTATTCTGAGGCCACATGCAACCAGGTGCTCTCTTCTATGTCAGCCAAGGAAAGTTGACGCCTGAGCATTTCCCCCATTCTGTCACACTCTTGAAGCACCTTTTTTTTAATTGGTGCAGTAGTTCTGGAGTCACATAGGCTCTGGTCCTAAAGAGAACAAACAGTAAAACAAACTATATGTAGCTTAATTCCACTCAGTTAGCTATAGCTTCTAAAATACCACAGACTAAAAAATACAAGTTAAATTGTCCACTGAAAGTTGAAAGAAACCCTAATAACAAGAGTTAGATGCATCTACACCATGAATAAGACCAACATACGACATCAACAAACACTATGGCCAGTGCTGCTTGACCTATACAGTCAACTTACACTGGTCAGTTTCACAAATAACAACATTGAGGGGTCATCCATGACAAAGGTCAAATGGAGTCATCCATACAATAAGTCACATTCAGTATACCATTATAAGACACTAAGTATGAAACAACTAACAATTATCTGTTTCTTTTTGTCTTAGATTGATCTGTTACTCATATGTTAAGCATATAAACAGCACATAAAATAATTTAAGCAATTATGTCTAATTATTCCACATTTAAGATTGACTGCTTTAAGCTAATTGGAAAATTCATTCTCTGAACAGATATGAGAGTCAGTTCAGAATAGACCACCAGATCATCGCCTCAGATGTATTTGTTCCTTTGTCGTCTGCATCTAGTCGGCTCTTGCTGGAATTTGCATTGAGATATGGCATTGTGAGTCTAAAAGTTGTACATATTTTTAATCCATATTCCAGATTGCACTCTGTAAAGATTCTTTTAGCCTATAATTTAGTTGTCTTTGTAGTTAGTAATTTTGAAGTTTTCTTTTTTCTCTATCTTTTGACCCAAACATAAGTCAGCCCTGCAAAAGTTTCTAACTGCAGCTGTGCAGATTTGTCCTGTTACCATATTTGACAACAGATTCAATGAAAAATCTAGATGTGGCATTCATACTCTAGCGCCTGACTACTGCAATGCCATGCTATCAGGTATACCTGATAATAAAGCTGCTAAGCTGCAATGAATTAAGAACAGGGCTATATAATTTTAGGCGAAACAAGACATGAGTCAGTGGGCGAAACAAGACATGAGTCAGTGAAATGCCATCTTACCTTTGTGAACTGATCACTCCATATGTCCCTCAGAAAGCTCTGTCCTCCATGGACTAACCTTACCTGATCCCTCCATATGTCCTTCACATAGCTCTGTGCTCCATGGACTCAATGCTTCTAGTTGTGCTGCAACTGCAGTCTCAGTTTGCTGCTTTTTCAGTGCACGGGCCAAAGATTTGGAACTCACTCCCCATTGATCTCAGACAGGCAACATGCTACATGACTTTCAAGAAGAGCATTAAGACCTATCTGTCTTAGATTAGTTTGCCTTTTCAGCTCTCCTGTTTATGTTTGTAATGTTCTCATGAGCCTTGAGCCTAGATCATGTTTGTTAACAGCTCTATAAAAAATAGAATTATTTTAATTAGAATTAAATTAAAAATCATAAATTGTTTATTTGTTAACAGCTCTATAAAAAATAGAATTATTTTAATTAGAATTAAATTAAAAATCATAAATTGTTTATTTGTAAACAGCTCTATAACAAATTTATAATTGGAATTAAATTAAAAATCATAAATTGTTTACTAGTACCCCTAGTACTTCTTTCACTTTCTGAACCCTACCCCTCAATTTATGCTCTGGATATTAAAAAAAAAAGTGTATACCTTTGTTTTCATTTTTGTTCTACTTTCATTAAATGACAGAGTAAGTTTTGCAGGCGTCATGTCATCTTCTATTGTATCAAACATGTCAGCATTTATATATTCAGCTAGGGAATTATTAGTCTAGTAATTACTGTTTTAAATGTCTATTGCCTAATACTAATAGCTGACATGATATGCATTTTGATATTTCTACTGGTACATATATATATTGCTACTCATAAATTATAGATAATTATCTTATGGCTGTATATTTCCCATGTAATGTTAAGGAGAAACTGGGATATGAGCATATATTTTGTGTGCTATTGACAAATGTCCTCTTTGATAATAATGATTATTATTATTATTGTTGTTTACTAAAAATAAGATATTTTGTTTTCAACTGCAGGGTGAATTGTATCGCAAGGTCATTCTGTTACATTGTTTGACAAGTGACTTCACACCAAGTATCGGCTACCTGACCTATATAAACAACTTGATGACCAGTATACTGCAAATGTTACCTGCCAATAAATGTTTGCTCATCATGATGAAAAAAGAGGTTGAACTATGTACTCTTTTTAATCGTTATATTTAACTTCATTTAAACTATTAAATGAACCTAATTTAATTTGAAAAAAAAACCTAATTAAAATTATTAAATAGACTTTTTTTTAACCTTTTAAATAAAAATTAATTTACCATTTATATATACCTAATTTAACCTTTTAGATTCAGCTCATAAGACACTGTAGCATTGCTCTCCATTCGATGGAGATCAATGTAGGCCTACTAAGAATAGTTCAAATGGGCTTCTCAGTAAACTGTAAGATAGATATGCATATTAATCTTTCACTGCTTTAGTAATGGGCCAGTGCAATCCACTTCTAGCATAGATTGATGCAATCATTATGGTAAGCCTGAACACAGACCTGTGATCTGTCAACGAGCTATTAAGTCTCCACAGACAGACAACAGACGATAGGTTGCCTTGTGCACATCACAGATCTGTGTTCAGGCTTACCATAATGATTGGTCTTGCACAGATGGACAATTGATGTTGATGTCAAGTTCCTCTTTGTTACAGTTTAATCTTCTCAACTCATGCCTACAAATTCTAAAAGTTCAAAGCTGCAAAGCATTAAGTCAGATGAAGTTATTGTTTTCAGAAAGCAATCCTGCTCATGGACTTGGTAAGATCAAAATTTTTTGTGGCATAGAAATTCATTTGTCTGAAACCATTGAGTACACATATTTCTTTATAATGTCTGAATGGTTTGTGTATCTATTGATTCTGTATCCATTGATTATCCTTGAATATTTGTACATGTTAAATGAATCCTTTACTATTCACCTATCCCTTAGTCTGTTAGACCATCCGGGACACCTCACAAGATCTGTTGACCATCTGTCTCCAGTCCTCTTTGTATTTTTGCCTTGTATAAAAGCTCTTTCAATGGCAGACCAGTCCACGCCTTTATGTTGTTTTTTCATCGCTTTCTCTGTCTGTCTCTTCTTCTTTTTCCTGGTACTGTTCCCTGAAGGAAGGTCTTTAATGTTAAACTAAACAATGTCAAGGACGCCTTATTTGAACTTCATTGTTGCCATTTAAACCAAAAGCTCAGCTACGAATGGAAGAGCTCAGAAAATTGATCCACAGCGCTAACAAATGCACACAAATTCTCATTTCACTTTTTGAACACTTTGCTTGTCAATGCTCCTTTACTCTGGATACTCTGCCTTCTGGGGCGTAGGCAACCAACCAGCTTCCTCCATGCATCTAGGTTCCTGCCGAGTCCCTCCAACTGTTCCCATGTCTTGCCCATCTGCTCCCGAATTGCGGCGCCATGTATTCCTGGGCCGTCCCCTCTTCCTCTTTCCTTGGGGGGTTCCAGGTTAGGGTTTGCCTTGTTATGCTGGTTGCAGGCTTGCGAAGGGTATGACCTATCCATCTCCAGCGTCTCTGAAGGATAGCTACTTCAATGGGCTGCTGCTTTCTTCTTTGCCACAGTTCTTCATTCGAGATCTTGTCTGGCTAGCGGATCATAAATACAGAAAAATGCCAGCTGTTAATTCGTTTCTCCACCAAAGTTGAACAGCTTCAATTCTCTTTTGGCTTACTTTCATATCAAGGCCATTCACTTTTATTCACAATGATCTTGTTGGTCTAATAGCACTCTATCTAAGAGATATTCAGGTATCAAGGGCTCAAATTCTTTTTCAGCTAAAATTTTTTAAATCTAAAATAACTAGCAGTGTCCGTATAGAAATACTATACTATAAATATAATGAATATGAAACCTTTTATTTGTGAAACAAAACTGTTAACACTTAACAATTGACAAAAAGTTGATTAAATAACTTATTAAAAAGTCAAATTATTTAAATGTAAGCTTCTACTAAAAAAAAATAGATTACTTTGCTTGAAATTAGTTTTAAATAGCTAGATAAAGGCTCTCCACTCCTTTTTTTTGTTTTTAGTGTTCTGTAATTATTTTCATTTTGCACAATAACAAATTAAATTTTTTGTATCTATCAGACTGCCTGCTCTCTGTTCTGCAAATAGTTCTGTTATTGAAGCATCAACTGGCACCTCCCAACACTCCACAGGAAACTTTAACTGAATGTGTCACTGCTACAGTGCAGGTGAGTCTGTCATGTCTGATGACATTTTCATTTCAAAATGCCATGGGATGCTAATTACATATTAATCTTGACCTCAAGGATTGATTTTTTTTTTATTTGAACATGCACAATTTAATCATATTTTGCTTTGTTTTTGTTTTTTTCATTGCATTACAAATATATATTTTTATATTTGTGTGCAGAGTATGTTTCAAAGATCTTACGACATGTTTAAAGTTGTTGCCTTGAAAGAATTGAATAAAAGTAGAACATCAGATATGGATCCAAGATTGGTAAGCTGGACAGAGCTTACAGATTTCTTTATTTTCATACTGTATGGTAATCTGAGCTTTTTGAATTGTTTTGATTTATAAATAATTGAAATGCTTAGGCTTTGTAAAGATAGAATAGTCAAATAATTTATAAATATGGGACAGATTATTATTATAGCTTTTATAAAGCGCTAATTTCATGCTTATAGCATGCTCAGAGCGCTTTTGGTCCAATCTCATTTGTGGACCAGTGGTGGGGGAGGGGGTATCTAGGAGTTGGTTTTCCGTGCTGCCTTTAGGCGCTCAGTAAACACAACTCTGCCCAAATGAGGAAAATCTATGCTAGAAGTGGATTGCACTGGCCCATTACTAAAGCAGTGAAAGATTAATATGCATATCTATCTTACAGTTTACTGAGAAGCCCATTTGAACTATTCTTAGTAGGCCTACATTGATCTCCATCGAATGGAGAGTCAACCTCAGTATATTTAAGTTGTTTTTTTAATTTTCAATCAAGGCTTCTCTTTTTGGGAGTACTACAGTAACAAATAAAAAAATAAGGACTCAGTGTTTCTAAGGACAAGTAACAGGAAGGGAAATCATTGCTTCTTTTATTGGTTAATTAATTTTTCTGTTTACAGGTCAATGCTGTAATGGAGGATATTCAAGAAGATGTTGCAGGCTTTAAAAATAAATTTGAAGCATGTTTTGTCCAGTAAGTGCTACTGTCAAACTTTTACATGTAGACTCTAGAAATTTGAATAAATTCGAATACATAAAATGTATATTTTGGGAAAAGAGTAGAAATATAAAAGTAACATTTTGTAACAAACTTGGTGTTAATTGTTTTAAATATTTTACTTACTCACTCTCAAGGTTCAAGTTCAGCTGCAAAATATTTCATACTTAGTTTCTAGGATTATCATTCGCTTGTACATTAAGTTTTAGTGTATTATTGCTTAGTTTTTAAGCCTTAGATTAAAAAAAAAAGTTTTTCTTTATTTTGGCAGATTTTTTAGCATTAGTCAAATGGCGGCAAGGTCATTCTACCACTTACTTATGCTTGACGTAAGGGAGCTAACGCAGCATCGAAATCAACATCAAGTAATCTTTTGATATTTTCAGCAGTAATTGAACTTATGATAGTAATTTTTTTAATCATTTATAATGGTGAAATGTGCTGCTAAATGGCTTTCAAGGTTTGACCACATTTGTTATTAATTCGTTTGCTGTTATGGTCAGATTGAAGTGTGCTTTGATGGTAGTGTGGTGTGACATTTACGTCATCAGAAAGGACGAAGCTGACAATTGTAATGACTTGAAAAATATTATGAACATTTGTGTTTTTTGTCAGTTATAATTTATGTAATTAAAATTACTAGTAGGCGGGTGTGTTGATTAAGAGATAATAGGAGTCTCATGTCTTAATAGTTGCCAAGATTTTGTTTTTTGTCTTCCAGACACTAACTCAGATTGATCTCCAAATGCTTGGACTAGTTTATCGTCTGAACAAATTAGACATGCTGTGGAGACAGTACATACCTCCACAGTGAGTTCATAGTTCCTCATCATAGCATAATTAGACTTGTTTTTTGTATAGCTTGAAATTAATTTTTTTTTATTTACATTTTCTCCTTCTTCCCTAGTACTATTAGAGCATGGAATGGGTTGCCTGAGTCAGCCTGGAAAACCAATGACTTGGCAGAATCTTTAAGTCATTGGTTAAAATGCATGACTAGATTGACCTAAGAACATGGGTAGGATGTATTCATTTAAAAAAAAATAAAATACAAAGATGATAGAATACAGTGTTTACAGTAGAATGCTCATGTGGTATGATGTGAATAAAACCTAACAACAAAATGTTTGTAAAATGTTTTATATGTTTCGGATGTTCCTTCAGAGTTGAAGATAATTACTTCCTAGTCCAAACCTCCCACAGGACGACGGGGGATGGGAGCGGGCAGGGTTTGCACCCGGGACCATCGATAAATCTGAATGACAGTCCAGCGCGCAAACCGCACGACCGGGCAGCCATCCAACAGTTTTGTTAAACTTTCTTTTAAGAAGAGTTTGTCATGTCTCACTTTGAGCAAAGCAACAAACTTGGCAAATTTTTAAATTGTAAGCTGGATGTGTAGGAATGCTTTTTTATTTTTCGATAAATTTTCTAAATGAAAATGATACTACAGAGTATAAGGATAATAGTAGCTATTGGTTTCACTTGCGTTAGTGACTATATTACTCTATAAAGGAAATAATAGTGCAGGCATAATTGGTACCATACACAAATACCATTTAGTATATTTTATAATGACATTATAAAGGTATATATATAGAAAGCCTTCAGGACAAAAAGCTCAAAAGTAAAGTAGCAATTATACATAAAACACTGAACCATAATCTTCAAATACAAAAACAAAATTTAATAAAATACTCTGAAAGACACAAAGATAAAGGCACATTCCTCATTCCATATGCTAGGACAACTTTGTACAAATACTCCTTCCACTCCCTAGTGCTATTAGAGCATGGAATGGGTTGCCTGAGTTAGCCAGGAAAACCAGTGACTTGGCAGAATTTAAGTCATTGGTTAATTTGCATGACTAAATGCATGACGCGTAGGACGTAATCATCTTCTTTTTTGAAGTAACGGTCTGTATTATATAAGATAAGATAAGATATATATGAATATATAAATATGAATTATTTATGTAAGGTCAATATAGAAGATGATTCTGTTCAATTGACAAACATTGTCACAAAGATTTGAAACAAAGAAAACATTTTTATTACCAAAGTAAAGAGAATGTGTGTTTTTCTTTTGCAGGATGCAAGTTTGGCGAGGTTATTTCCTCCCTTGTTTTTTCCAGTGGCAGGATGCTCTGTCAGAATATCTTCAGGATGTTGTCTTAGATGCTGTGGCTAACGACACTGTAGGCCAATAACTTTTTTTACTTTAAAATATTAAATAGATATATTGACATTATATTATTCCAAATATTATTGAATCTTAAGTTAATTTTTTAAAAATTAATTAATGCAGTAATACTTTTTTTTACCAATTTATCTTTTGTCCATTTTTAAAGATGATTTTGTTTAAAAAATATAAAAAATAATAGATTAGCACTCTCATTGACAATCTAATGTCATATAGTCATTATTGATGTCATTGCAGTACAGATGTCAGAACTTGCAGCTGGCACACCCACTGTTCACCTACCAGCAAAGTGTTTCCTCATCAGACCGTAAAAGTTGTACATTCTCTTTGGTCTCTTTCTCGCCTTCAATCAATAGTGCATTTAGTTGTTTCACATCTCCATCTGGCACCTCAACTCCACAGCAGGTTAGTTCTCCCCTAGTTCTAGTTTCACATCTCCATCTGACACCTCAACTCCACAGCAGGTTAGTTATACAAGGTTATCTTTTCGACAGTTGCATTCAGTTAGTTTAGCAGCCTCCCCTAGTTCTAGTTTCACATCTCCATCTGGCACCTCAACTCCACAGCAGGTTAGTTATACAAGTTTACCTTTTGGACAGTTGTATTCAATTAGTTTAGCAGCCTCCCCTTGTTCTAGTTTCACATCTCCATCTGGCACCTCAACTCCACAGCAGGTTAGTTTTACAAGTTTATCTTTTGGACAGTTGTATTCAGTTAGTTTAGCAGCCTCCCCTAGTTCTAGTTTCACATCTCCATCTGACACCTCAACTCCACAGCAGGTTAGTTATACAAGTTTACCTTTTGGACAGTTGTATTCAATTAGTTTAGCAGCCTCCCCTAGTTTTAGTTTCACATCTCCATCTGGCACCTCAACTCCACAGCAGGTTAGTTATACAAGTTTACCTTTTGGACAGTTGTATTCAATTAGTTTAGCAGCCTCCCCTTGTTCTAGTTTCACATCTCCATCTGACACCTCAACTCCACAGCAGGTTAGTTATACAAGTTTACCTTTTGGACAGTTGCATTCAGTTAGTTTAGCAGCCTCCCCTTGTTCTAGTTTCACATCTCCATCTGACACCTCAACTCCACAGCAGATTAGTTATACAAGGTTATCTTTTGGACAGTTGTATTCAGTTAGTTTAGCAGCCTCCCCTTGTTCTAGTTTCACATCTCCATCTGGCACCTCAACTCCACAGCAGGTTAGTTATACAAGGTTTTCTTTTGCACAGTTGCATTCAGTTAGTTTAGCAGCCTCCCCTTGTTCTAGTTTCACATCTCCATCTGACACCTCAACTCCACAGCAGATTAGTTATACAAGGTTATCTTTTGGACAGTTGCATTCAGTTAGTTTAGCAGCCTCCCCTTGTTCTAGTTTCACATCTCCATCTGGCACCTCAACTCCACAGCAGGTTAGTTAAACAAGGTTTTCTTTTGCACAGTTGCATTCAGTTAGTTTAGCAGCCTCCCCTTGTTCTAGTTTCACATCTCCATCTGGCACCTCAACTCCACAGCAGGTTAGTTATACAAGGTTTTCTTTTGGACAGTTGCATTCAGTTAGTTTAGCAGCCGCCCCTTCTTCTAGTTTACATCTCCATCTGGCACCTCAACTCCACAGCAGGTTAGTTATACAAGGTTATCTTTTGCACAGTTGCATTCAGTTAGTTTAGCAGCCTCCCCTTGTTCTAGTTTCACATCTCCATCTGGCACCTCAACTCCACAGCAGGTTAGTTATACAAGGTTATCTTTTGCACAGTTGCATTCAGTTAGTTTAGCAGCCTCCCCTTGTTCTAGTTTCACATCTCCATCTGGCACCTCAACTCCACAGCAGGTTAGTTATACAAGGTTATCTTTTGGACAGTTGTATTCAATTAGTTTAGCAGCCTCCCCTTGTTCTAGTTTCACATCTCCATCTGGCACCTCAACTCCACAGCAGGTTAGTTATACAAGGTTATCTTTTGGACAGTTGTATTCAGTTAGTTTAGCAGCCTCCCCTAGTTCTAGTTTCACATCTCCATCTGACACCTCAACTCCACAGCAGGTTAGTTATACAAGTTTACCTTTTGGACAGTTGTATTCAATTAGTTTAGCAGCCTCCCCTAGTTCTAGTTTCACATCTCCATCTGGCACCTCAACTCCACAGCAGGTTAGTTATACAAGTTTACCTTTTGGACAGTTGTATTCAATTAGTTTAGCAGCCTCCCCTTGTTCTAGTTTCACATCTCCATCTGGCACCTCAACTCCACAGCAGGTTAGTTATACAAGTTTACCTTTTGGACAGTTGTATTCAATTAGTTTAGCAGCCTCCCCTTGTTCTAGTTTCACATCTCCATCTGACACCTCAACTCCACAGCAGGTTAGTTATACAAGTTTACCTTTTGGACAGTTGCATTCAGTTAGTTTAGCAGCCTCCCCTTGTTCTAGTTTCACATCTCCATCTGACACCTCAACTCCACAGCAAATTAGTTATACAAGGTTATCTTTTGGACAGTTGTATTCAGTTAGTTTAGCAGCCTCCCCTTGTTCTAGTTTCACATCTCCATCTGGCACCTCAACTCCACAGCAGGTTAGTTATACAAGGTTTTCTTTTGCACAGTTGCATTCAGTTAGTTTAGCAGCCTCCCCTTGTTCTAGTTTCACATCTCCATCTGACACCTCAACTCCACAGCAGATTAGTTATACAAGGTTATCTTTTGGACAGTTGCATTCAGTTAGTTTAGCAGCCTCCCCTTGTTCTAGTTTCACATCTCCATCTGGCACCTCAACTCCACAGCAGGTTAGTTATACAAGGTTTTCTTTTGCACAGTTGCATTCAGTTAGTTTAGCAGCCTCCCCTTGTTCTAGTTTCACATCTCCATCTGGCACCTCAACTCCACAGCAGGTTAGTTATACAAGGTTATCTTTTGGACAGTTGCATTCAGTTAGTTTAGCAGCCTCCCCTTGTTCTAGTTTCACATCTCCATCTGGCACCTCAACTCCACAGCAGGTTAGTTATACAAGGTTATCTTTTGGACAGTTGCATTCAGTTAGTTTAGCAGCCTCCTCTTGTTCTAGTTTCACATCTCCATCTGGCACCTCAACTCCACAGCAGGTTAGTTATACAAGGTTATCTTTTGGACAGTTGCATTCAGTTAGTTTAGCAGCCTCCCCTTGTTCTAGTTTCACATCTCCATCTGACACCTCAACTCCACAGCAGGTTAGTTATACAAGGTTATCTTTTGGACAGTTGTATTCAGTTAGTTTAGCAGCCTCCCCTTGTTCTAGTTTCACATCTCCATCTGGCACCTCAACTCCACAGCAGGTTAGTTATACAAGGTTATCTTTTGGACAGTTGTATTCAATTAGTTTAGCAGCCTCCCCTTGTTCTAGTTTCACATCTCCATCTGACACCTCAACTCCACAGCAGGTTAGTTTTACAAGTTTATCTTTTGGACAGTTGTATTCAATTAGTTTAGCAGCCTCCCCTTGTTCTAGTTTCACATCTCCATCTGGCACCTCAACTCCACAGCAGGTTAGTTATACAAGGTTATCTTTTGGACAGTTGTATTCAATTAGTTTAGCAGCCTCCCCTTGTTCTAGTTTCACATCTCCATCTGACACCTCAACTCCACAGCAGGTTAGTTATACAAGGTTATCTTTTGGACAGTTGTATTCAATTAGTTTAGCAGCCTCCCCTTGTTCTAGTTTCACATCTCCATCTGACACCTCAACTCCACAGCAGGTTAGTTTTACAAGTTTATCTTTTGGACAGTTGTATTCAATTAGTTTAGCAGCCTCCCCTTGTTCTAGTTTCACATCTCCATCTGGCACCTCAACTCCACAGCAGGTTAGTTATACAAGGTTATCTTTTGGACAGTTGTATTCAATTAGTTTAGCAGCCTCCCCTTGTTCTAGTTTCACATCTCCATCTGACACCTCAACTCCACAGCAGGTTAGTTTTACAAGTTTATCTTTTGGACAGTTGTATTCAGTTAGTTTAGCAGCCTCCCCTTGTTCTAGTTTCACATCTCCATCTGGCACCTCAACTCCACAGCAGGTTAGTTATACAAGTTTATCTTTTGGACAGTTGCATTCAGTTAGTTTAGCAGCCTCCCCTTGTTCTAGTTTCACATCTCCATCTGACACCTCAACTCCACAGCAGGTTAGTTATACAAGGTTATCTTTTGGACAGTTGTATTCAATTAGTTTAGCAGCCTCCCCTTGTTCTAGTTTCACATCTCCATCTGGCACCTCTACTCCACAGCAGGTTAGTTTTACAAGTTTATCTTTTGGACAGTTGTATTCAGTTAGTTTAGCAGCTTCCCCATGTTCTAGTTTCACATCTCCATCTGACACCTCAACTCCACAGCAGGTTAGTTATACAAGGTTATCTTTTGGACAGTTGTATTCAATTAGTTTAGCAGCCTCCCCTTGTTCTAGTTTCACATCTCCATCTGACACCTCAACTCCACAGCAGGTTAGTTTTACAAGTTTATCTTTTGGACAGTTGTATTCAATTAGTTTAGCAGCCTCCCCTTGTTCTAGTTTCACATCTCCATCTGGCACCTCAACTCCACAGCAGGTTAGTTATACAAGGTTATCTTTTGGACAGTTGTATTCAGTTAGTTTAGCAGCCTCCCCTTGTTCTAGTTTCACATCTCCATCTGGCACCTCAACTCCACAGCAGGTTAGTTATACAAGGTTTTCTTTTGCACAGTTGCATTCAGTTAGTTTAGCAGCCTCCCCTTGTTCTAGTTTCACATCTCCATCTGACACCTCAACTCCACAGCAGATTAGTTATACAAGGTTATCTTTTGGACAGTTGCATTCAGTTAGTTTAGCAGCCTCCCCTTGTTCTAGTTTCACATCTCCATCTGGCACCTCAACTCCACAGCAGGTTAGTTATACAAGGTTTTCTTTTGCACAGTTGCATTCAGTTAGTTTAGCAGCCTCCCCTTGTTCTAGTTTCACATCTCCATCTGGCACCTCAACTCCACAGCAGGTTAGTTATACAAGGTTATCTTTTGGACAGTTGCATTCAGTTAGTTTAGCAGCCTCCCCTTGTTCTAGTTTCACATCTCCATCTGGCACCTCAACTCCACAGCAGGTTAGTTATACAAGGTTATCTTTTGGACAGTTGCATTCAGTTAGTTTAGCAGCCTCCCCTTGTTCTAGTTTCACATCTCCATCTGGCACCTCAACTCCACAGCAGGTTAGTTATACAAGGTTATCTTTTGGACAGTTGCATTCAGTTAGTTTAGCAGCCTCCTCTTGTTCTAGTTTCACATCTCCATCTGGCACCTCAACTCCACAGCAGGTTAGTTATACAAGGTTATCTTTTGGACAGTTGCATTCAGTTAGTTTAGCAGCCTCCCCTTGTTCTAGTTTCACATCTCCATCTGACACCTCAACTCCACAGCAGGTTAGTTATACAAGGTTATCTTTTGGACAGTTGTATTCAGTTAGTTTAGCAGCCTCCCCTTGTTCTAGTTTCACATCTCCATCTGGCACCTCAACTCCACAGCAGGTTAGTTATACAAGGTTATCTTTTGGACAGTTGTATTCAATTAGTTTAGCAGCCTCCCCTTGTTCTAGTTTCACATCTCCATCTGACACCTCAACTCCACAGCAGGTTAGTTTTACAAGTTTATCTTTTGGACAGTTGTATTCAATTAGTTTAGCAGCCTCCCCTTGTTCTAGTTTCACATCTCCATCTGGCACCTCAACTCCACAGCAGGTTAGTTATACAAGGTTATCTTTTGGACAGTTGTATTCAATTAGTTTAGCAGCCTCCCCTTGTTCTAGTTTCACATCTCCATCTGACACCTCAACTCCACAGCAGGTTAGTTATACAAGGTTATCTTTTGGACAGTTGTATTCAATTAGTTTAGCAGCCTCCCCTTGTTCTAGTTTCACATCTCCATCTGACACCTCAACTCCACAGCAGGTTAGTTTTACAAGTTTATCTTTTGGACAGTTGTATTCAATTAGTTTAGCAGCCTCCCCTTGTTCTAGTTTCACATCTCCATCTGGCACCTCAACTCCACAGCAGGTTAGTTATACAAGGTTATCTTTTGGACAGTTGTATTCAATTAGTTTAGCAGCCTCCCCTTGTTCTAGTTTCACATCTCCATCTGACACCTCAACTCCACAGCAGGTTAGTTTTACAAGTTTATCTTTTGGACAGTTGTATTCAGTTAGTTTAGCAGCCTCCCCTTGTTCTAGTTTCACATCTCCATCTGGCACCTCAACTCCACAGCAGGTTAGTTATACAAGTTTATCTTTTGGACAGTTGCATTCAGTTAGTTTAGCAGCCTCCCCTTGTTCTAGTTTCACATCTCCATCTGACACCTCAACTCCACAGCAGGTTAGTTATACAAGGTTATCTTTTGGACAGTTGTATTCAATTAGTTTAGCAGCCTCCCCTTGTTCTAGTTTCACATCTCCATCTGGCACCTCTACTCCACAGCAGGTTAGTTTTACAAGTTTATCTTTTGGACAGTTGTATTCAGTTAGTTTAGCAGCTTCCCCATGTTCTAGTTTCACATCTCCATCTGACACCTCAACTCCACAGCAGGTTAGTTATACAAGGTTATCTTTTGGACAGTTGTATTCAATTAGTTTAGCAGCCTCCCCTTGTTCTAGTTTCACATCTCCATCTGACACCTCAACTCCACAGCAGGTTAGTTTTACAAGTTTATCTTTTGGACAGTTGTATTCAATTAGTTTAGCAGCCTCCCCTTGTTCTAGTTTCACATCTCCATCTGGCACCTCAACTCCACAGCAGGTTAGTTATACAAGGTTATCTTTTGGACAGTTGTATTCAATTAGTTTAGCAGCCTCCCCTTGTTCTAGTTTCACATCTCCATCTGACACCTCAACTCCACAGCAGGTTAGTTTTACAAGTTTATCTTTTGGACAGTTGTATTCAGTTAGTTTAGCAGCCTCCCCTTGTTCTAGTTTCACATCTCCATCTGGCACCTCAACTCCACAGCAGGTTAGTTTTACAAGTTTATCTTTTGGACAGTTGCATTCAGTTAGTTTAGCAGCCTCCCCTTGTTCTAGTTTCACATCTCCATCTGGCACCTCAACTCCACAGCAGGTTAGTTATACAAGGTTATCTTTTGGACAGTTGTATTCAATTAGTTTAGCAGCCTCCCCTTGTTCTAGTTTCACATCTCCATCTGACACCTCAACTCCACAGCAGGTTAGTTTTACAAGTTTATCTTTTGGACAGTTGTATTCAGTTAGTTTAGCAGCCTCCCCTTGTTCTAGTTTCACATCTCCATCTGGCACCTCAACTCCACAGCAGGTTAGTTTTACAAGTTTATCTTTTGGACAGTTGTATTCAGTTAGTTTAGCAGCCTCCCCTTGTTCTAGTTTCACATCTCCATCTGACACCTCAACTCCACAGCAGGTTAGTTATACAAGGTTATCTTTTGGACAGTTGTATTCAGTTAGTTTAGCAGCCTCCCCTAGTTCTCAAAACAAACAAATACATATTCAAACGCTGTATTTAGTCTATATAATATCTATGTTATTAAACCAAAACCAATGCTGTGTTTATTCTATGTAATATCTATATACATAAGTTCTTGTAAGTGCTACAAAGATCAACTCGGGTGCAATTTCGCCCTCACTGGCATAGAGGAAAGAAGCTTGTATCTGTAACACTGTAGCATCTATGACACTGTAACATCTATGACATCTATGACACCCTAACATCTATAACACTAACATCTGAAACACCATGACATCTATAACACTGTGACATTTATAACACTGTGACATTTATAACACTGTGACATTTACAACACTGTGACAACTGTTGCACAGAAATTCTCTCCTACCATAGTAAACTGATCTCTCCATATATCCCTCAGAGAGCCCTGAACTCTAATTGTGCCCATGTTCCCCACTAACAGTTTGACTTTTAGCACATGCACCCCATTGAGCTCAGGAAAATCAATTTTCACTACATTCAAGAACCAGTTCAAAACTTATTTTGCTACTTTAACTCTTGTATTATATTCTCAAAGCTCTCAATTATATTTGCTACCACCTCTGGTATAAACAAAAATCATCGTTATTAATATTTCTTTTATTTCAGAATTGCATTTGCTCAATAGAAGAATCCTTAACTCCTTTGTGTAACAGCCCTGAGCAAACCTGTGACCAAAAGAACCAAACATTGAGTGAGGCTGATGGAATGTTGAATGCGATAGATACCCAACACAAAGGCAACTTTGATGCCATATCCTTGAACTTAGAAACCAGCCATCTCAAAGAACTCATCAAGTTCTCCATCACTTCCCATAAATCTCTGCCAGACAATTTACACTTACTCAACAGACCAGACAAGGCAGGAGAGCAGTCACACGACAATCAATTAGATCCAAGTCTCTTCCATTCTCTAGATGCTTTAGATCACTTGGATTTTAGAAGAAGCACCAATGAGCATCAGAGTTACAGACTTGACTTAAACTCTACAACTTTTTTTCTCCCTAGCATAAATTTGGACATTTCGGATGATGATTTGCTGCAAGGTCAAGGTGATTCAGAGCTAGACCAGTCTGACAATGAAGACTTCAAATTCCCACCTTTAAAAATGGTGACTTCTGGTGTAAAAAAAGATATTTTTAACTCTGATTTGTTGAGACCTGTGTTTTCAAAGTCCATGTCTCAAGACTCTTTAGCTCAACAGAAAGAAGCTCCAATTAATAATACTCAGGAACCAGAAATGACTCAAGATTTAATTGATTCTTCAGAGATGCGAAATATCCTCCATGCTGTAATGCCAATATCAGGATCAACGATCGATATTGTTGTCATCTTCCAACGGCTTTGCTCATTTAGTGGCATTCTGGCGGCCACATACACAGGAGAAGTGAAACCCGTACAGTCATCGCAGATATTAGTTCAACCTGCGTCTGTCCAAACAGAGGGTACCACGGACATACCTGCATATGTTGATTTCAAGAACGTTCAGTCCACAACAGATGGCAACTTTCCTACCCAAGAACTTGTTGAAACAATTACAATAGAGCAATCCATTTTAAAGCTGAAATTTGTCATGTATCTGAGAGTTTTGAAGGTAAAAATAATTGCTAGCCATTAATAATCAAAGAATAAAAATAATTAAAGCAATTTCAAATTAATCATTAATACTCTTACTGATATTGGCTGAGTGGTATAGCACTTGGCTTCTGAAAAGAGGGATCTCAGGTTTGAATCTGGGTAAAGGCTGGGATTTTGAATTTATCACTGAGTCCACCCAAATCTTATGGGTACTTGACATTAGTTGGGTAAAGTAAAACAGTTGATCATTGTGCTGGCCATATGACATCCTCATTAGCTGTTGGGCATAAAAACAGATGACCTTTACATCATCAGAAGCCAAACCAACACCGACACAGCCCCTTTATGTAACAATGTTAGAGAAATAATGGAAGTCTTGAGTTTTAATTCAATTTTAAAATGGTTTGAATGCAGTAAAAATAAATATTTTATTTCCCTTTTTATTTTTCAGTCTGTTTGTCATCTTCTGACTGTCTATGCCACCAACTTGTTGTGTATGGATCTGTGCGCTACACCAAGAAGTATTGCTAAAAAACTCATTGGCTTAAAGGTCAGAAAATCTTTTATGGTACAAGATTTATGAAAAGAATGATATTCTTATCTTCTTATCTTATATAATACAGACGTTACTTCAAAAAAGAAGATGATTACGTCCTACGCGTCATGCATTTAGTCATGCATATTAACCAATGACTTAAATTCTGCCAAGTCACTGGTTTTACTGGCTAGCTCAGGCAACCCATTCCATGCTCTAATAGCACTAGGGAAGAAGGAGTATTTGTACAAATTTGTCCTAGCATATTGAACGAGCAATGTGCCTTTATCTTTATACTTACAGAGTATGTTATTAGGTTTTGTTTTTTTAAAATGGAACAAGAGAAGAAAGATCACTTATATAAATTTGTCCTAGCATATGGTATAAGAAATGTGCCTTTATCTTTCTGTTTTTCTGAGTATTTTATTATTTTTTTATTTATGTAAGTAATTATGTTTGAGTGTTTTATGAATTATTGCTATTAATTTTTAGTCTTCTTACTTGGAATGTCTCTAAGTTTAATGATTTTACTAATGATGCTACTCAGGCCAAATGTGAATATTCATTTCAAATCAATGCATTGATCCCCAGTTGATGGACATGATCGACAAATTTTACACTTCAGGAATGATCAGGACCTGCCGTCACCAGACAGAGACTGCTATTGACTGTCTGTTTTACTATGGTCACCAAGGGCTGTGGAATGAACGTCATGAGCCGTTGACACAACAGATGTGTACAAGGATTAACAATGTCTCTGCCTGTTTGGATATCCTGGAAGAATACCATGCTAAACTTTTGGTATCCATGACTTTGGATAATATTCAGATACCCCCTGCACCAGGGGGAGTTAACTGGGATAAATTTTTTGGGTCAAGTATTCCACAAGGTAATATGGAAGCTTTTTATTTATTTTTTTTAATGTGATTTTGAAAAAATGTTAGTGTCAAACAGCTTTTTGAAGTTTCTGTAAAAGAAGAATGCCTAAAGTATTGATTTTTGTTTATCTAGTTCTGTTTTTAATGTAATAATCTGTATTTTATATGTGATATTTTGGTTATGAGGATTTTTATAATAATTACCAATGAAAACCAGCTCAAACTTATATTTTGATAGCCATAAGTTTTTTTAATATGAAACTTGACTTACAAAACTTATAAATATACAGAACTACTTGAAAATATAAATACCTTAATTATTTAATTGAACCTTTTTTTTTGTCTAAACAATTAACTTCAGATATTGATAGAAAACTTCAAAGTATTGATAGAAAGTATAGGATTAATGACGTTATTGGATCTGACAATAATCATAAACATTACATTAGCAGTAACCAGTTTTCCTGATCTTCTGCTCCTATTCCTCTTGTCTTTTTTCTTTTGCCTTGAGAAGACTCTCTCTCAACGACAGGATGGCAGAATTTAAGTCATTGGTTAATATGCATGACTAAATGCATGACGCGTAGGACGTGATCATCTTCTTTTTTGAAGTAACGTCTGTATTATATAAGATAAGATAAGATAAGACAGGCCCGTTCCTTCTTTGATGTTCTCTTTTCCATCCCATTCTCTGTCTGCCTTTTCTTCTTTTCCATCCCATTCTCTGCCTTTTCTTCTTTTCCATCCCATTCTCTGTCTGCCTTTTCTTCTTTTCCATCCCATTCTCTGTCTGCCTTTTCTTCTTTTCCATCCCATTCTCTGTCTGCCTTTTCTTCTTTTCCCTGGTTATATTCAATAGCATATCTGTCAAACAGATAAGTTGGAGGGGTTTGCTTTACAAGGTTGGAGAAACAGCCTATTCTGCTGCATCAAGTCGGGTTACTTGTGTTTTTTGGGGGTAAATACCCAGATAAAACTGCTAAATTTTGTATTTTGCAAAATTTTTTTTTTACATTTTAAGATTGTTATTTCAATTATTTCAATCTTCACACATATTGATATCCAGTATTGCTTTGTTTAACATTTGATTGGATCAATAAAATTATCTTATCTTAAATGATAAACAGTGCTATTTGGTAGAGTTTATTGTATTATTGGGAGTGACTTAAATGATCCTGTGGCATTTCATGTCTCAAGAGATATTTTAAAAATGTTTCACGCGTTTCGGATGTTTCTTCTGAGTTGAAGATAATTTACTTCATAGCTCAAACCTCCCACAGGATGATGGGGGATGGGAGCGGGCAAGGTTTGAATCCGGGACTATTGGTAAGTCTGAACGACAGTCCAGTGCGCTGACTGCATGACCAGGCAGCCATCCAACTAAAGAGGCAGTTCCTTGATACACAGTTGAGGTCACAGGTTGGGCATGTGTAATCACCAGGCGCTGTTGCACTTTCACCCTTCTGGTGTGTATGCCATCTGCAAATCCATGATCCTTAAAAGCAAGTATAAATCCAACACTAGCTCTTCAGTGTTTCAGTTATTTTGTCCTACCCCTAGAAATGACTCCACAACTTCCTGAATCTTCTCAAATACTGCCATTTTGTCATCTCTGCAATAAACCTAACTTTATTTTTTATTTTAAAAAAAAAGGCATATGACTTACAATAATTTATATTAGCCATCATATTAAAAAAAATTTGTCTTGACTTCTGAAGAATTCTGGCCAATGTGGGCAGATGAAGAAGATACTAGGAAAGATATCCTAACAGAAAGTGTCAGTAAAGTTCACGTCTGCTGGGTGCAAGAGTGTAAAGAAATATTAGAACTACAGCGGCAACATTTAATGTTGGTATTGACAGCACAGTGTCGGCTCATGGCGTACAAGGTGATATTTTAATGTTTGAATGCTTTCATTTTACATTTAAACCCTATTTCCGCAGGCAGTCATTTATAGTAATGTCTCAAATAATTTGAAAATAGTAATTTGAGAGCATATAATTATCTATGTACAAAATTTTGAAAATTTGAAAAAAGTAAAGTTCCCCTTTCAGAACTTGTGATCTATGGAGCTGATGATGTAAAGGTCATCTGTTTGTATGGTTGATGTGTCATGCTTGCACGACAACCAACCACCTTTACTTTTCCCCAACTAATGTCAGGTACTCATTAGAGCTGGTTG
This sequence comes from Biomphalaria sudanica, assembly GCA_036873155.1. Lineage (NCBI taxonomy): Eukaryota > Metazoa > Mollusca > Gastropoda > Planorbidae > Biomphalaria > Biomphalaria sudanica. Next base: position 172,640 of record JAZGLO010000416.1, read on the forward strand.
GACTCGGAGGTGCCTTAACAATACCGAAAGAAATAATTCCAGTTTTCACCAGGATTCGAACCAAGGATCCCCAGTTCGAAAGCCAATCGCTTTACCACTCAGCCACAGCGTCATGTATCCATTAGAGTAGGGTGGGCTTGAGGGCATTCTAAAAATTGAGGCATTCAAAATCCCAGCCTTGCCCTCGGTTTGGAGGCCACGCACTTTACCACTCAGCCACATTATATAATCAAACTAAAAAATGTTGGCCTACATTATGCTTTTTGAAACTTCCTTACAGTAGGCACATCAAAAGTCAGTTTATTTAGTGCTGTGCTAAATTAATGATCAAAGATATTCTATTACATGCTTATAATGTTGTTTTACATATTTGTTTAGACTAATTTGTTCATTAAAGACGGCCTTGAATTCAATCTCCGACATTGGTCTGATATTATGACTATCTCTTCATGTCTGAGTCCAGTGACAACATTCCTACAAAAATATCTGGATTCATTTAGCACCTGGCTATACCATGACTGCTTTCACAGAGTCTTAGAAAATATTTGGATATTTATTGTTCAGGTGAGTAGTTAACCATATATTCTGTTATTATTTGTATAACTATTTATTACATATATCATGCATACATCAAATAGTCTAATATGCTATTAAATTCACACCAAACATGTTTTAGATTGTATTTGCAATTATTAAATTAGGAAAGTCTTGCAGTTTGTTCACAATGTCTAAATGTTTCCTTAATTTAAACCATATTCAACATGTCCTTTTTTTTTGTATATTGGTATTTAACAAGTGTATCAGCATAGCTAAAATAAAATAAGAATAAAGCTTGTCGTCAGGTCTGAAGATTAAAGAGGAGTGCAGTATTTCACATGGCTGCGCAGTCTAAGCTGTGGTTAGGGTTATGGTTAGGGTTACTATAAAACCGTAGTCTGCCAGTGGCTGGTTTATAAGTTTAGGTTATGTCTGTCCTTGGCTATAGATTTACTTTTGGTCTCAAAGATGTATCCTGCAGCTTTTGTAATAAATCTCCAGCTGTCTCAATTAGAGGCTGCCTGTTGCCAGGTGCTCTCTTCTATGTTAGTTAAACCAAGCTGGTACCTAAGCTGGTCTTTAAAAATTTTTTGGGGGGCAACTCTGTTGCACCGACCACCTATCAGCTCACAAAAAAGCACTAACTTTGGCATATGATTGTCTGCTATTCAAAACATGTGCCCTGCACAGCCTAGATGTCAAACTATAAGCAGTCCCTCTATACTGTCCATACTGGCGTTTGCATTCGTTATTTGTATTAACGATCTTGCCAAGGTATGCCCATGATGGAGCATAGACATCATTGGTGAAAGCATTCAAGAACCACTGCATGGTAGACGCTTACTGTTTTGGCAGGCAGTGCGATTTATTCCTTGAATTAATTTAAATGCTTCAGTACATTATTAAAACTCATTTTTAGCTTCGAAGTTAAGTGCATTGATCTTATGAGCATAGGGAAAGAGCATTTGATAAATGTCATCGCTGTGAGCTGCACGTTCAAATAGATTGAATGCCAATTACAATTTACGTCATCCTAATATATAACAGGATTTTGAGAGCTTTACTTCACAGTTAGTGAAGACTGGACATTCCTCTGGACCACGAGCTCATACCTGGATGCTAGCTATCATGGTGAGTGGGATATCTTTTATATATATATATATATATAAAAATATATCCATAGTCTGTTATGTGATCATAGTTTGTTAAAAGCACTATATAAATTAAATAATTATTATAATGATAGCTTCTTTTTTCTTTTACATTTTCTAGAGCTTATTGCTTATAACATCTGTAATCTATAAAATAAGATCGCTAATTTTACAATTTAATATTCCCATAAGAAATGTGTCTATTTTAGTTTGTTGTTTTTTCTAATTCATTTGTTTAAATCACTTTTAGCATTTGATGAAGTTTATTCATAACAATGGTAAAGGCATCAACAGAGATTTACTTCTGTCTCAGGCTGTAAGTTTTTTTTTTTCATCCTTATTATTGTGGCTTGCTTGATCTTTTCTGGGTATTTTTCTGAGTAGAAGTAGAAGTGTTGTTGTATAGCTTAGTTTTATTTTCGGGCAGGATTGACTCATTAGACTTTCTAGACTGTTACCTAAGACGATGGAAAACTCTGAATCCAAACTTCTGCTGCCTTGTAACTAAACCAAAGGATGGGAGACATTTCTGGAGTCACTCCAAAGCCTGTTACCTTTAAGTAATTTCTGGCACTTTGTACTACTTTCTGGCTGCTTCCCTGATGCTGCTGATACCAAACTATCTGTCCATGGGAGACATTTCTGGAGTCACTCCAAAGCCTGTTACCTTTAAGTAATATCTGGCACTTTGTACTACTTTCTGGCTGCTTCCCTGATGCTGCTGATACCAAACTATCTGTCCATGGGAGACATTTCTAGAGTCACTCCAAAGCCTGTTACCGGCCTTAAGCAATTTCTGGCACTCAGTACTACTTTTGGCTGTTTCCCCCATGCTGCTGATACTAAACTGTCTCATCTTTTTGGATGTAATGGAGAATTGGTATGTGCCCTGGCTCTCTACTCAACCATGGCATTAACTGTATATAAGAAGTCCTTGTAACCAGTAATGAAGAGAAACTGCTCTACAAGATGATGCTTTGCTGTTCTACTAAATGAAAGCTGCCAACAAAAAAATGTTTTTATTGTTGATAATTCTGTGCATTTAGTACAAACAAACATAAAAGTGAGTTAGTTCAAACTGAATGGAACATTCCTCGTTCTGATAAAAGCACATTCCTCGTTCCATATGCTAGGACAAATTTGTACAAAAGCTCCTTCTTCTTTAGTGCTATTAGAGCATGGAACGGGTTGCCTGAGCTAGCCAGGAAAACCAGTGACTTGGCAGAATTTAGGTCATTGGTTAACATGCATGGCTAAATGCATGATGTGTAGGACGAAATCATCTTCTTTTTTGAAGAAACCTGTGTATCATTCAAGATAAGATAAGATAAAAAGATAAAATAAACCTCTGTATCATACAAGATAAGATAAAAAGATAAAATAAACCTGTGTATCATACAAGATAAGATAATATAAAAAGATAAAATAAACCTGTGTATCATACAAGATAAGATAATATAAAAAGATAAAATAAAACCTCTGTATCATACAAGATAAGATAATATAAAAAGATAAAATAAACCTGTGATAATTTTTCAGAATCGCGTTTTATTTCAACTGGAGCTCTACACTTTGTCCACCCTGCACCTTTTGGCCCTGTTTCAAAGCGTCATGGATTTGGTAAGTTATTCAATTAAATTATGAAACTTAATGCATACTCCTTTCCTTTTTACTTCTTACTATAAGCTATCCCAACAAGACCAACGTCTAATCTTTCGACTCGGGACCGGACACAACAGAATGCGACAACACATGTACCGAAAGCTCAAAATTGGAACCAGTGAAATCTGCCCATGTGGAGTATCACCAGAACTGCTCTTTACCAAGAGGCCCGTATAAGACACTGGCCCCAAAACACCCCAATAGAAAGAAAACTATATGGAGAGCTCACTGATTTGGAAACCACTGCGCAGTTCATCTCATATATTGGTCTAGTCATCTGAACACTCCAACATAACAATGAGAACGAAGAGGAAGAACTTCTTTTTCTTTTTTTAAAATTTCTAACAGCTGTAAATAAATTATGGCTTTTTTATGCTTTCATGCTCAGAGCACTTTGGTCCAATCTCAGTTGGGACCAGTGGGGGCGGGGGTATCTAGGAGAAGGTTTTTCTGTGCTGACTTTAGGCGCTCAGTAAACACAACTCTGTCCGAGTCGGGTGTCGAACCTTCAGTCCCCTTCATAGGTAGCCAAGCCAAGTTCAGGAGCACTTAGCGTCTCGACCACGCTTCCACAATTCGATGTATTTAGAAATTTTTTTTATTTTATTTTAGTATTTAGTATATGTAGTTTCTTTACACAGTTAAAACCAACATGGAACTCTCCTCACATCTCAAACAAGACTAAAATAAGAATCTTTAACTATAATATCAAAGGGGTCCTACTGTATAGTTCTGAAAGGAAGCCGAGAGGATTGGAAAGAGCTCTGAAGCCATTAAAAAAACTAGCAAGACACCATGGAGAGTGGCCTATTTTTACTGAGGCCTGTATGTTCCACGAGAAACTCAAAGGAAAGATGATGATGATGATAATGTAGCTTGTGGATGTTAACACAATAATGAAGAAAGCATACATAACATTCAATAGCAGTAGAAAAACAGGCACATTATCTTGATCAACTTCACAAGCTCTTACTTTTGTTATAAACTGCAGTCTAGTTTTTTTTTTCTTTATGTACCTCAACAGCGATCTATCGAAGGTGACAGACTTACAATGGAAGAGAACGCAACTAGGCAGCCGCCTGCCATTACACATCGGATCATGAAAGAGCTACAGTCCCTGAGGAAGTCATTCAGTGGAGCAGAGTTGATTCACTGGATTATAAAGAACCAAAATGTCCTTCCTGCAGGTAATATAGCACATCACAAAAACTTCAACTAAATAAAGAAAAAAACTTGTTCAAATTAGTTTTTAAATGTTTTTACTGTAATGAAATATATTGTAAGTTATATCATCTGCATATCTGTTTTAATCAGCAGACTGTTTCCATTTTAAGCCCAAAGTTAGATTCCTTAAACACTCCAGATTTTTTTTTATAGAGGTGCAACACTGAGTCCATGTAGTTGTTTTTTTTACATGTCTATGTACAGTAAATATGTATACATTCCAGATATGCCCATCCCAAGCGAACCTTTGACTAAAAAAACAGCTCAGATTATATGCCAGAGTTTATTGGACCAAAACTTTATTGTGGAGCTTTCCACTGAAGCACTCAGTAAGTCTGTAGCTAGATGAATGAACCAAGTTTAATTTTAAAATTTATTTTTCCAACTGTTGGAAAATGTATTGTCGTTTTTTTTTTTATTCTAGCAAGAAGGACAACTCCTGTCTCATTTGGACAAACTGCAGAATTCACTTCCTATCCTGAACTCAGCATCCACAGTTCTGTCGATCAGTACAATGATTATCTCTTGGAAGAAGCTCGTTACAGAAGCCTTACAGTTGCAAGTTTGACAACAGGTAAACTAAACGTTTTATGTACAGAAAACTATAATTGCTAGAGCTACAAAATCTTTATGTGGAATGAATTAGAGATTTATAATTGTTTATTAAAATTAAATAATAATAATAATCAATATTGTTCTTGTAAAGGCCCAGTGGCTGAGTGGTTATGCGCTTGGCTTCCGAACCTGGGGTCCTGGGTTTAAATGTCATTTTTAATTTTTAATTTCTGTATTTTTAGGGCGCTCCTGAGTCCACCCAACTCTAATGGGTACCTGACTTTAGTTGGGGAAAGTTAAGGCGGTTCATCTTTGTGCTGGCCACATGACACTCTGCTTGTTAACCCTTGGCCAAAGAAATAGATCACCTTAACATTAAGTGCCCTATAGATTGCAAGGTCTGAAAGGGGAGCTTACTTTCTTTTATTTTTATTGTTCTTGTGAAAATTATCTTGCGAATTGTGCATCACGCATACCAATACTTTATAAGTGCACAAAATATAGGTTCATACCTCAGTTTCATTTCAGTTTCATTACATGCGAAGTTTGCATCAAAAATGTTTAATTATTTGTTACAAGCAGATGAGACTCTTAATCTTATACCAAACAGACTCATCTATACTAGATTATTAGGACTTAAATCTTGATTCAATAGATAATAAAATGTCAATAATAACTGCGTTTATGTTACTCCATTTTCATATCCTTCTCTATCTTCCTCTGTCAACACCCATTCCCACCATCCCACATTCACGCTATGCTGTGCACGTAACATTGTTAACGTAATAACAGAGTCTGCCTACTTGTGCCTGTACTTGTGTACTGTTCATATGGTATCTTGTGTTGTAATCATATTAAGGAACATGGAGATATTTATTAAAGAACTAATGGCTTGTGCTCTTTTTAACCAGGTCAAAGTTTCTCTATGAAATATATCGAAGGGCAGAGATCAAGACCTGCAACTCTTCAATCTTTCAACATCATGGAAAGCTCATTCGCAGAGAGGACCAAAGATTTTTCAGATCAGGCAAGAGCTATCAGCGCACACCGAGGAAGCCCTGACCCAGTCACAGGCATAGAGAGTCAGCAGTTACCTGTACAGTACAGTAACCTCACTCCCTTTTCCAGTCTGACAGATGTTCGGGCAGAGGACAATAAAAATACATTTATACCAAGTTCCAGCGTGTTTTACCTTGTGCGTCAGAGCATATTCCTCCCAACACAAGGTAGTCTAAATCAGGTGCCTTGTCAAACACAAGTTACACTCTCAGAAACTGAGCATAGGATTAATAAACTGAAAGAGTCTTCAGAAAATCTGTCTCTGGTTGAAAAGTGCTTAGCCCACAAGATAAGCCCACTAGTTATTCTCTCTATCATTGCCAGTCGAAAGAAAGTGGACAGGCTGGCCAGGGAATATTTAAAGCAGGCTTCTCCTTCTACATTGAACAACTTGAGAACAATATTGGATGAGCCATCATTAGAATGCACCAGCTAATTGATGAATAAATATGACATGTACATGTAATAGCAGCACTAGATTAGGCTACAATAGTTATTGAAAATAGAAGGTGATAATATAAGACATATCATGTTTATTCATTATTTCTAATTTTTTAAAACACTTAAGTTCAAAGTTCACTTCAGTTGGATTATCTAGCTAAAAGATAGGCCTATTGTCAGTATATTATGTATTGTAAATATCACTGGTTGTTACAATTATTTTTACATTTTACTGGTATTTTATATTCATTAAATGGTGATATTTTTTCTTAGAATGCAAGCACCTATACTCAAAGCTTTGTGTGATATTTCACTGTTGTTTCACATTGTTTATATAAAGAGCTTCTATTACCCTTACACACATTCTCACAGTACTAATAGTTACCACAGATGTAAATTTTTGCCAAAAAGATTATCTGCTTTGATTGCTATTCAGAGAAATGGGTATTTACTTTGACAAATTATTCATACCATGTCTTTCTCCAACCGAATGGTTGTCTTTCTCTAGAAGTTGCCAATACAGTGCTGCTCATGCTTTGTAAAGATTTAATCACTGACTGGATCATGACATTTTTCACTCATTATCTTGCATCTCATCAGCTTACATCCTCTGATTGTCTTATTCACTTTTACATGTTGCTGGCATTCCTTCAGAAATAAAACTCAAATCTCCTAACGAATGGGGGGGGGGGGGGGGGTTTTGGTCCAGGTTTGAACATAAGTTTGAGATATAGGTCCAGGCAGCCAACGGACCACCAGTACTACGCTTTAGTCTGAAGCAATTATATGCAATGCCATGATTCAAATTTTCCTCCTCTTAATTGTTTGATTACTGAAAGTGAACAGGTTGTAACTTTGATTGCATATCATCAGATGCCGTACTTGTCCAACACTCTAAGCTGCTTGATATTCTTACTAGTTGGCCACCTGGTTGTGCATTATACACAATGGACTGCAGTTCGGTCGTCTCGATGGTCCCAGGTTCATACCCTGCCCGCTGCCATCCCCTGTCGTCCTGCAGGAGATGTCTGTTAACTAGAACCGCTACACTTAATAACCATAAACAACGCCAGATTCAAATTCATAAGAGAAGTTCTATTTACACACTTCGTTAAAACACTTGACACATAACATTATAACACTCACTTCCCTTAGTCAAGGGGACTCATTCCAGATACTCATGTCAACAATTTGGGCTAGAAAGTGCATTATCATTTCAAAACATGTAAAACAAAGCTATTTTAGTCTTTGGACATCCATTGTCTTGAGTGATGAGTGCAGTAGATCTCAAAAAAAGAGAAAATGTGTTGTTTTTTTTTTCAATTTATTTTAAATATATTTTTAAAGTGTATTTTTAACATGACCAAGTAATTATGCTTTAATGTGTTCTGTACAGATATTTGAACAAATAATTTATTTGATGTATTGAATGTTGTCTCTATAACTTTTACTGTATATTTATTATGTCAGAGGATAAAGTGTCATGATATTTCCTAGCTCTATACGGATAGGTAGATGATATCTCTATGTGGTTGAATTCATTTTAAATATATTTCACACCAACACTATTTGGCTGAATATTTCTTGTTGATTTGATCCTAGTGTGTTGTTAAACACCATTATATATTTGTTCAATGGTAATTTTAAACAACTGTGATATAAGTTATTTTAAGATCATGTAATTTTTTACTTTTTTATGTACCTGACTTCCATTTTGTTTTTTTAAATAATTTGTTTATATAGAAATTGACAATGATATTAGCGATCAAATTTTATTATCAACTAATTCAAGTTCACTTTTCGTAACTGAATAATGATTAATTGTCAGGTTTGTTTTTAAGCCTTGGGCATGTCTGCCTGGGCCCCTTGCCTTTTTTCAAATGTACTCATTCTTACCTAAGAATGAGCTGATAAAAAATTCAATATAAAATTTAATATGATGAAATATATACCCATCCCTTAGTCTGTCTCTTTCTCTTTCTGCCACTTCTTCTTTTTTCCTAGTACTTTTCCAACTTTTCCCTAAAGGAAGGTCTTTGCAAGCCCTAAAGACCTTGTAATATGGCCATAGAGTTTTAGTTTGCGTTTTTTTTACAATAGTTAGCAGGTCATCATGGGGTCCAATTGCTGAAAGACTAAGACTGCTTTATTGATCCTTATGGAAATATTGTGATTACAACGGCTCTTTTCTCATATAAAGACAACACAACAACCTTGTCTCTTTGTTTTTGATGCGGTCTTTAAATGTAAAGATGAAATATTTACAGAGTACAAAAAAAAAAGTAAAAACTTAAAGTTATGATTCACTGGGCAGTAAATATATGTAGGTATGTTCAATGGATACACTATTTCATGGGCGGATGCTGCTGATACAGGCCAATGTTCCATCAATATGTCTTAACATCACTGGGTAAACAATATGCAGCATCTAATGTCCTTTCATTAGCTCCCTGTAGAGATACCAAAGGCGAAAGTCCATTGCAAAACTGCTTACTACAATTAAGCAGGATGGCTGCCTGGTCATGTGGTATGCACGCTGGACGGTCCTTCCCCCCTCGTCCTGCAGTAGGTCTCGTCTAGGAAATAGATCATCTTCAACTCTGAAGGAACATCCGAAGCATGTCAAACAAACTAAGGCTGCAAAATGACTACTTAGCTGTAGTCAACAGTTCAAATGTAAAAAAAAAACTGATTTTACCAGAAGACGCAAAAAGGAATAAATGCCAAACAAAGAAAGGACAATGTAGTTACCAGGCTATTCACACAAAAAGAATTGATGTATTCTCTCTCTATTTATATACATTTATTTATTCACTTCATGACTGTAAATCTTGACTTTTTTTTTTTTTAAACATTCAAAAATAATAGAAGTAAATTCATAAATATAAATAAAGGAAGAGTGTCACATTTCTGTCAAGTTCAATCCCATGGATACATGTGTTCATGTAGTATTACTTTTTTTATTGAGGTCATTTATCAACTTGTTTGCAGCATCTAATGTATTACAGATGTTACTTTAAACAAGAATGTCAGTGAATCATAACTTAATATGAAATGACTTTGGAAGACTGTTACTTATTGGTACATTTCTGTTTTTCTATACATTAACTTGCAGCCCAGACTTTATGTAAGAGCTGAGCATTTTTATCACTGCTTATTTGTCCATAACTATCAGTCTTGAAATGTAACCCCGCTAAAATCACTTGTATGTAATTTAGTTTACTTTGGTCAAGATGTCCATGGAATAGTTTGAGTGCAGTGGATGACCAGCGACTTTCTGTGAGTCCAGTCCTGCTCTAGAGTGTTCCACTGTGCTTTGTTGGTATTGCCTTTTTGGCCGATTTGTGTTATTGTGACGTTTTGCACAGGCCACCAAGTATAGTTTACTTAAATTTAAGCAAAATACAATTACACTATAAGAATGAAGCTAGATGATACTATGATACTAGCGCTAGATTTCATGATTATCCTAGTGAAGAGATAGAACACAAATGACAGGTACGCTTGAACTTGGCTACAGATGAAGAGGGCTCAAGGTTCGACACCCGACTTGAGCAGAGTTGTGTTTACTGAAAGCCTAAAGGCAGCACGGAAAACCTTCTCCCATATACCGGTACCTCCTCCCCCTACTGGTCCACAACTGAGATTGGACCAAAGCACTCTGAGCATGCTATAAGCATGAAAGTAGCGCTATATAAAAGCTATATTTATTATGTGATCAAATTGACTCACACTTTTATCTGGTTTACACTGTAAGACCATGACAGACAAACATTTGGGTTAGATTGCATATGTTTTAGGAGATTTGACAAATTCTTTATGACTTTAAGCTGATGATCATTTGATTTATGTTTGGCTTTTTGATTTGATAATGACTTTAGCGTTCATAAATATACCAGTGTAGCCTTTTCATCCAAGAATGAAACAATAATAGAGGAAATATGTTTCATAGTCTTGACTTTGTATATAATTCAGCTTCAGACATTCCCATAGAAATGAAGATTATTATGTCATGGCCCTAGCTTCCTGCAGAGCTGATTTCCAAACCTAAGGTTATCTTGTTGATAGTCTGAAGTGTATCCCACATATCCAGGGAGTCATTTAACTGGGAGGTGCTTCAAAGTGTTTGACAATTTTTTTTTTAAATTTTTGCTTTCATAGCGAATGTATGTATATACTCTAATTAAATGTTATCTAAAAAGTATCTAAATTAAATAATTTTTTTTCAAAATATATTTTGACTGTTTCTTTTTTTATTTGATACACAATTACAATGTGTTTGAAATGTTACAAAATGAAAGATAATGAATGTATTGGGGGGAAATCTAAAACATTTCATTAAGAGATCAATTGATTTTATTTCATAGATTGAACACACTTTTTTATTTACTATGGGATTTATATATACCAGTGATGCCCAACCTAATTTGGCCAGTGGGCCATTTTGATTTCCAACACTCATGTCGCCACACGAGAGAAAATATACACATAGTAAATGAATGAAATATACACATAGTAAAGGATGGCTGCCTGGTCGTTCGGATTTATCGACGGTCAAGGGTTCAAACCTTGCCCGCTCCCATTCCCCATTGTCCTGCGGAAGGGGTTTGGACTAGGAAGTAAACTATCTTCAACTTTGAAGGAACATCCGAAACATGTAAAACATTTTACAAACAAAACAATGAGAATTTTCATTAGAAACCTGGGGATCTAGTACATAAACTAACATTTCATTAAGAGATCAATTGATTTTATTTCATAGATTCAACACACTTTATTTACCATGGGATTTATATACACCAGTGATGCCCAACCAAATTTGGCCTGTGGGCCATTTAGATTTCCAACACTCATGTCGCCACATGAGAGAAAATATACACATAATAAATGAAATGAGAATTTTCATTAGAAACCCGGGGATCTAGTACATAAACTAATTCCTAAGAGTTTCCATTTCATGTCTTATCAGGTGAAGACTGGGATTTAGAATCTTGGGATTTTTTAGGGCGCTGATGAGTCCACCCAACTCCAATGGGTACCTGACTTTAATTGAGGAAAGTAACCATTGGTCAAAGAAAAAGATGACCTTAACATCATCTGACCTATAGATCGCAAGCTCTGAAATGGGAACTACTACTTTATATATATATCCTTTAAGTCCTTTTTTAATCTCATTGGTTCTATTTATACATCATTGGCGCTCAAAGAATAATAAGAGGTCTTGATGCATTTTTGGTATTAATAATACTGTACGAAATTTGTTAAGTACTGGCAATAGCTAAATAAATTGAGAACAAGTCTTAACTAAACAGCTTCTTGGTTGGAGGTTGTCAATATTTTATTCAAGATTTGACTTGTAAAACATCTCAGCACTGAAACTGCCTAGTCCCCCTCACCCACCCCAAGGATCAGAATTTAACTAAAAATTACACTTTAGAATTATTTTCAGGTATGTTATACCAACAACTAATAAAGATATTTTGCTTGAAATATGCATGTCTTTTACGAACAAAATATTAATGTTAATTAAATAAAATTGTATAAGGCTGTGTGTAACTGTAATGTATCAGTAGAGTTCTTTAATATTACTAAAACTTGTCTGCAATGAAAAACTGGAAATCATTATACAGGGAAAGTTTTAACAAAATAATTTCATAAATGCTGCTAATTAAAATGCCACTTTACGACACTGAAAAACGGCCTTCTTGACATGAACTTTCATGTGTCTTTTCAGTTTTGCTTTCTCTGCTGTGGCATAGTCACAAAGAACACATCGCAAAGTTTTGAGGACCACACCATGGTTGGCCATGTGCTTTTTCAAATTCTCTGCTGATTTGCCAGTGTAGGGACAAAGTTTGCAAAAGAATGGTTTAATATCAGTGTGAACGTAAGAAATGTGGTTGTTAAGTCTGGGCTTAAATTTGCAGCGGTAAGGACAGTAAGGGCAAGAGAGGGGCTTGTCCTCCGAATGGCGGTGCACATAATGCTTTTGAAGGTCATATTTCTCTACACTGGCGTAGCTACAGATGGTGCACATGAACTTTTTAACCTTACTGTGTCTTTCAATGTGTCTTTGATAAGATGTCTTCAGTCTGCACATGTAGCCACATACATTGCAGGTGTAGGAGAACTTTCCGAAATGGGTCTGCATGTGAGTCCTCAGCTCTGCTGGGGTCAGGCCAGCGAAATCACAATAGGAGCAGAACTGAGTTCTCTCACTCTTGTGCTCTGCAAGTGCATGTTTCTTTAGCTCAACCACTCTATCGAACTGGCAGTCACACTGCCTGCATTTATAGGACGCCTTGAGTATGTGTTCCTGGGCTTTGTGTTTACGCAAGATAAGCTTGTCATGGGTTGTATACTCACATATGTTGCACACATATTTATTAGGCGTCTCATGTATATGCATATGCCTCTTCAAGCTCATGCCTGTTTTGCATGCGAAAGGGCAGAGGTTACATTTAAATTCTTTCTCAGAGGAATGTTTAACAAGGTGCTTCTTTAGCTGGTCCTTTGTGCGACATTTGTATGAACAAAGGTCGCATTGGACACGCTTGACTGGATCGTGTATCACCATGTGATTGTTTAAATGGGTGGCCGTCTTGGCCTTGAAGCCACACTGTGTGCACAAGAATGGCCTGTCTTCATTGTGAGTTCTTCGCAAATGTTGCCTAATGTCCTTAGTTGCCGTGCCACACAAGGGACAGTTTGTACGACCCTCTTCATCATGAGCTGACGATGAGAGATGCTGTGCCAGCTCATCTGCCGTTAAGCAAGAATAATAACATTTACAACATAAAAGGTAAGTCTTGCTATCATGCTGTGTTTTCATGTGAGTGTTAAGCTGCCTTTTTCTTTGATACTGGAACTCGCACAGGGGGCAAGTAAAATATTTCAACACTTTGTAAATGTCATTTGGGCCGACGCTGCACATTTTCTGGCTATGCCCCAGCTTATGAATGGAAAGACTCAGTTCCAGTTGAAAAGCTTTGTTGCAGTACCTGCAAACAAAAGGATTTCTTTCTTTATGCTCTTGCTTTTGATGCCTTTGGTAGTCTCTTTCCGTTTGAGAAATAAAGGCACATTTGTCACAGGGGTAACTACTCAAAATTTCTTCTTCTTCATCTGACATCATTTCCTCTTTCATAGGGAATTCTTCTGTAGGAATTATGGGTAATGTTAAAATAGTCTTATCAGTTGCATCAACAGGTGCATCTGATTTAGGATAAATTTCTTGATTACTTTCATCTTTTATTATCTTTATAGTGTCCAAATTTATTACACTTTTGCTGTCATTTTGATGGCTTGTAAGATCTACAAGCATCTCAGGATTAGCATTCTCTTGTGATAAACTCCCTTCCACCATCTCTTCGGGAGGTCTTGGAAGCTCAACTTTTATTACAGGGATATCCAGCTTACTAGAATCAAGCTGTATGTTCAAGTGTATATCATCAATGGGAAGACAAACGTCAGAATCACTTTCAGTTGTAATCACAGGATTTTGATTTTGGGTGGCCATTCTTTGTAAACTTAAATGAGTGGAGAGCTCCTCCAGTGTTTTAGCCAGGATCTCTGGTGTGATTTCCTCACCATTGTTGTAGATAATAATTACCTCTCCGTCTGTTCCCTCTGTTGCTTCTTCAACTTGAAATTTATATTGAAAACAATCACTGCCTCCTTCGGCCATGTTTTCAGTTTCTAGGGAAGACTGCCAACTTTAAAATCTGTTGAATAAAATAATAATGTGTCAATTCAGAGCTTTATTTTTGAAAATTAATGTGTGTTATTTTAGACTGAGAATAAAAGTCTGTACCAAATAGTTACGCCACTGGATTATAAAGTAGTAAGCCTGACTATGAGGAATTTAACAGTGTGCATTTAAAACATTTTATAAATGACATTGTTTATCATGAAACTAGAATATATCAGGATACTCAGTGCATGTTTCATTTCATGGATTTACACCAGTCCGTGTGTGACCTGTGTTGACATAATAAATACGCATTAAAAAGATTATTTTTAGAACTTGTATTCATTGTAAATAAACATCTGTGATCAAGTACGGAAGAGTCGAGTTCATTACATTTGCCACAAATATAGATCTAGATCTATAGAAAGTAGAATTAGAATATCTCTAATAAGTTGTCTCTTAGGTTAGTAGTTCAATCATTCTTCTTCTTCTTGAAACTGTCAGGTAGAGTTGAGCCTTCGGCTCTTGGAACCCTACAAAAGTGAACAAGTGCTCCCTCTCACCGGCCTGGCGGGTGGGTCAGACTCACGGCAAGAGGCCGTGTACACTAAGACCCCCGCCATTTTCCTTTTCTATACCAGGCTAACCATTTATCTAACGGCCACTTGAGGAACAGCGCCTGTATTGTGACAAGGTTGTGGGAGCTTTTTTACAACTCCGCGCAGTGCAATGAGAATGCTCTCACACCCCCTTAGGCACCCCCACGGGAGTCCTGTTTTGCTACCCTTTAGCCTAATCGTTTCCTCCTACGATCGTTTCCACCCGGGCGCCACTATGAGACAGGGTAGCATGCCCAGGGTTCAATCATTCAATCTAAAATAATAATTAATTCTAGACTCAATTTTCCTCTACTACAGCTACTAGTCTAGTAACTAGTCTATTACTCTAGTATTAGTATTCTAGTATTATTTAGTATAGTCAATTATAGTCTATAGTTATAATAGTACTCAGTAGTAGATTTAGACAATAGTAGTATTATACGCAATTTGTGCAGAGCTAGTCCACATGCACTATTTTATTTTTTTTTACACTTAAAATTGTAAGCGTGTGGCTTTTACAGATAAAGATCTCAATTCTGAGATGTGCCTTCTCTGCCTATTTTATTTAAACGTTTTACATTTTCAATTTGAGAAATAATAATGTTTTATTATCCGTACTAATATATATATATATATATATATATATATATATATATATATCTTAAGAAAAATTTTTTTTTATCCGATCGAAAGTGCTTCTCCGGAAATAGGCATCAATAGCTTTTTTGAAAACACGTTTTTTATTCATTCAAGTGGAATCCGTCAGAGAAGGCACATCTCAGAATTGAGATCTTTATCTGTAAAAGCCACACGCTTACAATTTTTAAATTAATATTGACTATTAAGGTAATTATTATGCTTTAATGTTAGTGCTTCGCAATCGTCAATATCATAGGCGTCAATATGTCGGCCATAATGCATAACTGCCGACACACGCATACATGGTTGTAGCGCAAAAAAAGTTAGGAAAACATTGATTTTTAACTTAGATCTAAATTGGAATTCTAAAGATATAGATCTATTTTAGATCATAATGAATACGTTTTAACGCGATCAAAAATAAATAAATGAAATCTAGTAATACTAGATCCAATACATGGACATAGATCTAGTAGATCGAAATTATATATATAGTCATATGATATATTACATTAGATCTAGATATAGATCTAAGTCTCTAGATCTGACATTTTCTAGATTCGATCTAGAAATTTTGTGAGCGTGGTTAACATATAGTCATTCCAATCTAAATCTATATGATGAGAGGTAATTTTAGAAATAGAATTCAAAATGTTTAGATTTAGGCTTCTAATTTTTATACATATGTGTTTTATTAAGCGCACACACCACTGCCGATACACGCGTACATGGTTGCAGCGCAAAAATAGTTATAATAGAATCTAAAAATCTAAATGTTAACATGAAAATTAATAATTAATTACGGTATTGCTAGATTAGATCTAAAAAAAATGTTGACCGGTAAAAATCGAGTGGGAGCTTTTTTACAACTCCGCGCAGTGCAATGAGAATGCTCTCACACCCCCTTAGGCACCCCCACGGGAGTCCTGTTTTGCTACCATTTAGCCTAATCGTTTCCTCCTACGATCGTTTCCGAAACTGGAACAGACACAAAATAGAACAGTGAGATTCATAACAAACGAATATTCACATTTGACTAGAGTAACACCATTAGTAAAATCACTAAATTTAGGAAGCCTTCAGGACAGAAGACTCAAAAGTAAAGTAGCAATTATACATAAAACACTGAACCATAATCTTCAAATACAAAAACAAAATCTAATAAAATACTCTGAAAGACACAAAGATAAAGGCACATTCCTCGTCCCATATGCTAGGACAAATTTGTACAAATACTCCTTCTTCCCTAGTGCTATTAGAGCATGGAATGGGTTGCCTGAGCTAGCCAGAAAAACCAGTGACTTGGCAGAATTTAAGTCATTGGTTAATATGCATGACTAAATGCATGACGCGTAGGACGTAATCATCTTCTTTTTTGAAGTAACGTCTGTATTATATAAGATAAGATAAGAGTGCTGCATTCCTTCCATTGTTTACATCTTAGACAGTAGATTTAGAATAATTTAGATCTAGTAACTAGTAGATCTAGATTCTATCTAGAGCTACCAAAATAAAGCAGATACTGACATTTTTGTTTAAAAAAGCATTGTAAATCTAGACACTAGATCTAATAATACTTGTTATGTTTGTGATTTATAGATCTAGTCTAGAATCTAGATCTACATTCTAGAAATCTAAGACTAAATCTCTATTGAATAGATCTACTTATGACTCAAACTTAAAGACATCGCTAAAAACAACAACAAACACATATAAACCAAATAAATGTTGTTTTTATTTCTTTTCTCAGCAACAATTACAACAGATACAAAAATTGAGATTATTTGAGATAGTAGACAGAAAACACCATGCACCTTTAAAAGCCAATTATATTAGGGCTAGAGTCTAGACCTCTAATTCTAATGCCTAGATCTAGAAATGAACTAGATCTATTTATATCTTGATAATATTTCATTTAATATTAGATCTTTTCTAGTCTAAAATACATCTATACCCTTTATCTAAAATTGATATTGATATAAATAGTATGTAAAAAAAATTAAGATAAAAAAAAAGTGACTTTATGGTAGGGTTGGCCGAAGAGGGGGCTTATTTATTAGTTATAAATACATGTTAAAGTTGTTTGTTTGTTTTTTCAAATGTTCTATAAATATACTTAACTTTGTGACACAGTTTTATGTTAATAATATTGTGAATT
The DNA here is from genome assembly GCA_036873155.1 of Biomphalaria sudanica. Classification (NCBI taxonomy): domain Eukaryota; kingdom Metazoa; phylum Mollusca; class Gastropoda; family Planorbidae; genus Biomphalaria; species Biomphalaria sudanica. The sequence goes on from JAZGLO010000416.1 coordinate 190,355, forward strand.
TGTGAAATTCATGGAATATTGGACATATTTTCTGTGAATGGTGGATTTTTCATTATTAGGGGTAAGTGTGTTTGATCTCATTTTTCTATGTTAAATACTTGTCTGATGTTAATGAATTTACTTTTTTTTGGATTCCTCTGTTCTTGGGCATTAAATTTGATACATATTATGTCAGAACTGATAATGGTTTTGTTATTCAGGATGATGATAAAGTATAATTTGCAACTTTTTTTTTTACGGAGGGGGTTGGGGGCTCAATTAACAGGCATAAATGTCTTAAAACACTTATTTATATATTTTTTCAAATGTTCTATAAATATACTTTACTTTGTGATACATTTTTCTATTAATAATATTGTGAATTGGATTATTGGACATATCTTCTGTGAGCGATGGATTTTTCATTATTTGGGGTAAGTGTGTTTGACCTCATTTTTTCAAGTTGAATAATTGTCTGTTGCTTCTGATTTTATTTTTAATTCCTCTATTCTTGGGCAATAAATTTGATATATAATATGTCAATAAATGCCAATTTGAAATTGGTAAAAAAAATGGTCCTAAAAGTAGAATGTCGAGAGCTCAATCTGTTTTCCGCCATTATTAAATACTGTTTTAATTTAACTAGAGTCTAGATCTATATTATATTACATTTTTATTTTAGATCTACTTACTACTACTAGATCTATATAGTACTAGAATAAGAATAGAACTCATCATCTAACATTAATTTCTAAATCTAGGGCCAGGGCATTCTGCTCTAGTCTAGAACTACTAGCAGTACTAGGACTACTAGGAGTCTAGGTAGGACTCTGAGCCTGGTAATACTAAACTAATTATTACTAACACTATTAATGATATTTAATGTCTAATATAGATCTACTTCTACGTCTAGTAGTTCTAGGCTAAGTCGGTAGACTTAGAGTCTAGTTGTCTCAAGATCTAGACAATCTACTACCTAGGGCTAGTGACTAGTATCATCTAGAATCTACAGATTATCTTATTTTCAACACCGAACTGGGAACATCTAATTCTAGATTTAATCATTTTAGATCTAGAGTAGATCTAGATTCTAGATGTAGAGATCTATCTAGAAGAGATGTCTATTTCATTTATTCGTTTATATTTTTTGCCTCCCTTAGATTTGATTTTTGTTTTTTCAATTATCTATATTCAGTACTGACATTGTCTTTTTGACGACCAAAAAAGATTGAGATTTATTCTAGATCTACATAGGGACTCTATAGATTTTGTTTAAATGTCTTAAATTTGTTCATATGATTTAATTTTAATAAATATGAAAATTAATTAATAGATATACATTACATTAAAGATATACAATTATGTTTTTAATTAAGGTATAAATGTAAATTCAGATCTATATTTTTTTTTAAATTCTATTAATTTTAAAGTTTGTTCTGTGAAATAGTTGACGTTATTTAAAATAGTTTTCTATATTTTTTGCAGCAGAAAATATTGATCTAGATCTAAATAGATATAGCTCGTACCCTAAAGTCTATGTGATCTACGTTTACAAGGAACGCCTGGCTTTACCGTACACTTACGATAATTCTTCTAAGATCTAAATCTAGATTTTTTGATATTCATTCAAGCCTTAAACAACATTGAGCATGCAATTTGATATACGAAGGTAAATCTAGATATTCAGATCTAGATCTGTTACTAGACTCTTACTCTTAGTTAACTTAGTACTCTTACTAACTTAGTACTTACTAACTTAGTATATAATTAATTACTACTAGATTCCTAGATCTAGATCTATTAGCTAGTCTTAGTCTTAGCTAGGCGGGTAGGGCTAGACATAGAATTCATAGATCTAATTATCTAATTATAATATAATAATTATTTAATATAATAAATATACTATTGTACGTATACTCACTTACTCTAAGTCGACTAAGTAGTGTACAGTAGTCATAGTAATCATACTACAAAAAGTAATACTAAACTATAGATCTAGAATCTAGAGGAGGCTCTTATAGTTTGAACACTCCATCGAATTCTCCTTTCTGAACGGGTCGCTTTTTTTGTTTGTAATTCATTTGTTTTTATATTTGGAGCTAAAAATGAGGTTTCGGAACTGCGCGTGGTTGAGAGGCTAAGTGCGCTTGAACTTGGCTTGTCTTGGCTACCTAGAAGGGGGCTCGAAGTTCGACACCCGACTTAGGCAGAGTTGGGTTTACTGAGCGCCTAAAGGCAGCACAAAATGCCAACTCCTAGATACCCCTCCCCCCCACCGGTCCACAAATGAGATTGGACCAAAGTGCTCTGAGCATGCTATAAGCATGAAAGTAGCGCTATATAAAAGCTATAATAATAATGTCCAATTTTAGATAAGTTCCGGTAATTTTGTTCCGTTTTTCCAAAGCAGATGGCAGTTATTTAGATTCTTGGTTACCATGTATGTAAAGCTGTTGTTTTAAGCTCCCCCGGCAATTCATACCCATATAAGGGATGAAGGCTATATTATGAGCCTGTTTGATCGTAGGCTGATGGGCATATCAAAATAAGCGTCCAAACATCTTAAGATAAGACATTCCAATCACATTTATACTGTTAGCTGTTAAATAAAATTTAAAAGGGGGTGTCCAAACAAATAATAATGAATTCAGCTTATTCTCCTTTTTAAACACATCAAAATCGTAATAAGAAATATTATTGGGATTAATAAATCTATGATTTTTTCAACGAATAAACATGACCTATATCGAGATATCTAGAATATATAACTTATGAATGAAAGAAAAAGTGCGGGCTGCTAATTTGAAGCCAGAGACCATGCCCACTGCATGTGATCACGCAAGATAAGCTGGCGGTGAAGAGAGGTATACACACAGCGTGTGGTGTCACAAACTATCTAACAGGCAGTGGAGGGAAGGGGGAGAGAGTCATGAGAAGAATTATAAGCATCTATGGGAGGGAGGGGATGTTAAGGTGTCACAAAATGAACATCCAAATTATGAAAACAAGAAGAGGGTCCTTGGATGGGAATTAAAAGAAAGACAGAGAGAAAATACAAGTAGCCTAGTAGAAAATATCATGTTTATTAAATTAAAATAATTAATTTATAGCTCTATAATCTATATAAATTTATTTCTGTCTGTTTCTACACATAGATTATATAGGTATTTAAATAAATAAACTCTCTCTCTATATATATATAACTATATATATATATATGGAGAGAGAGAGAGAGTATATGAGGAAATAGACTATAAATACATATTGCTAAAGTGAATATTCTTCTTTTACTACAACACCGGTGTTCACTGTTCAACTAAAGGAGAAAGCCCAAAAACTGCGTTCAAAATAGGAGCATGAAGTGATCCGATTTATTTTAAAATAAAATCTTGAATATGTGTGGTAATTCAAAGGAACACAGCTATTTTTATAGTCCTTTAGTTGCAGAATAAGAATCTGATTTCAGTTTTTGTGTAAGTTAAACCTTCACCAAATAAAATTTAAAAAAAAAAAATTGACCTAGTTCCCGAAAGTCGGTGTTCAGTTATAAGAATCTACCATAGTAATAATTTATAAATAAATAATATTAATAATAGTAACTAATTCTAAGTAAGCCTATGTAGTATGTATGGCCCAACTATGGCCATGGGCTGGCTGTTTAAGTTTAAAGTTCAACAAGCCAATAAATCAAGTATTATCAAGGCTGTTGAAAGTGTTGTAGGTTTAATATAATTTAATATAATGAATAATAATGAGACATTCACATTATTTATAAGTAGATCTAGAATATTCTAGAATCTAGACTAGATAGTAGATATCTAGATTCTATATTAATTAATATTTAAATTAAAATATCATAGACTAGATTGTCGAGATCAGTGATGCCCAAAATACATCCTGCTGGCAAGATCCGGCCCACGACATGGTGCCATCTGGTCTGCCGAAATGTCAGCACAAATGTAGACAATCCCCCCCTTAAAAAAACAACATATTTTTTACCTAACCTGGTACATTAGGGCCCTCACTTTTTCTCTGATGGATTGGTACCATTACCTTCGTCTTTAACATTCGTTATTTGTGATTTTATGAAATGGGACTCTGAATGTCGATCTAGAATATTCTAGAATCTACCAGGAAAAAAGAGTTGGGTTTTTTTTTTGTGGAAAAAAATAATAAGCCAACATATTTATTTTATAAATAATAAAGAAAGTATAGCTGTTTATAAAAACAAGATAGAAACAGTATTATAAAACAAATGTGGCAGTAATCTTGGTTTGAGCTACAAATAAAAGACAGTTAAACTACCTTATTATGCCATTAGGTTGGAAGATTGATGGGAATATTTACCAAAAAGAAACAAGATAATGAGTCGGTGGTTAATTTTAAGCTATCTATAATATTGCTCACATTTTAAGTAGAGAAATGAAGCAATTTCCCAACGCATAAAAAAGAAAGATAAACTTCAAATATCCTTTTAATTAATTTAAGAACTAGATCCACATGTTTCTTATAAAATAGTTACAGGCTTAAGTTTTAATTTTGTTATTGTAGGCCTAATAGTAGGCCTAATTTTTCGGTCATGATGTGGCCCGCGTTACGAGTGTCAGAAATTAAAATGGCTTGCAGGTCGAATTAGATTTGACATCACTGGTCTAAATCTGTAGATGATTATATAATTATTTAAATATGTATATTATTAATAATAAGATCTAGATTTAGTAAAATATATAGAGAGAGACAATCTAGATAGACCTAGAGTGGATGATCTATACTTAACACTTAATCTATAGTCTTCTATAGTGACAGTAGACTATAGACACTATTATATATAATCTAGATTCTAATATTATTACTACTAGACTTTATATCTAATAGATCTAATACTAGTCTATTAGATTCAATTTAGACATACAAGACTCTATTTTACTATACTATCTAGATCTATGTCATAAAATAAACTTGGTCTAAGCTAGATTTAGATTTTTCTAAATTTTATATAGATGCTAGATCTAGAAAAATAGACCTTGATTCTAGACTAATAGAATAGAGATCTAGATTCTAGATCTAACAAACAAATTTAAGATTTATTTGACAATGTTACATGATTCAGTTTGCTGCCTGGTCATGTGGTAGAGGACTAGATCTATCATTCTATGTCAAATTTGTCTATGTACACTGGACTGTTATTCAATGGTCACAGCAGTCCCAGGTTTGCCACAGGGAAGCCACCATCACCCACTGTTCTCATGAGGTTGGGGCTAGGATGTAATTGTCTTCATATCTGAAGAAACATCCGAAATGTAATTTAATGGCTGCCTGGTTGTGCGGTTTACCCGCTGGACTGTCGTTCGGATTTATCGACGGTCGAGGGTTCAAACCCTGCCCGCTCCCATCCCCCGTCATCATGCGGGAGGTTTGGACTAGGAAGTAAACTATCTTCAACTCTGAAGGATCGAAACATGTAAAACATTTTACAAACATTTTTTACAAAAAAATGTCTAGATTTTTAACTAGATAATCTATTATACTAAAATAATCTAGAAACTAGTTGTCTAGTTTCTATCTAGATCTAAATTTACCAGACTTGTTTGGTTAGATCTAGTATATACTGTACATCACATATATTCCACAGACATTATCAGGCTGAATGATGATCAATATTTAGTGATCATAGTTATATTGTTATTGAAATATAATATATATCATTTTGTAGAGTAGAATTCTTAATCTAGTCTAGATCTAGATATTAAAAATAAATTTTTAGGTGGGCATATATAATATATGAGTGTTTCTCCAGTATTGATGACAAATAGGTATTGGCTCACTAAAAAGTCTATAACTCAATAACTTCTTATTAAAATGTCACAATTTTTTTTTCATTTCACTTAGAAATGGTTTACCTATAAATTGTGATATTTTGAGCTTGAAAGATGCATTGTGGAATTTTAAAATTGTAGAAAATGTGTGAAATAGTGCACAAAATGGCAACTTTTGATGTAACATGGAATACCAGGCTTAGGTTGAAGTAATATTCTACTAAAAGCAAAGATTATTGAACAGACATTTTTCTTGAAATAGGTTAACAATATGATGTTATTGCATTATCTATATCTTTTTATTTTATAGTTACTTTGATATTACTTAGATGTCGCCGTAAAAAATGTGTCACAGGTGCATCACATGGTGTCCCACTTAACTTGAAATTTTAAACCTTTATCAATTGTAAACAAAGTAAAGGATTCTGCTCCCTAGTATGTTTCTGTTACTAAAAGCATCTATGATTAATTTACACAGTGTAATTTTTCTTCGAAACTGTAAAAATTTACATAATTTTAGTAAAATAGGTCTTGGTGTCCCAGGAGAAGCACCTCAAACGCGCTTGACAAAAAGAACAATATTTTTTTAAACAAAGTTATTAATGTGATGGGAATTAATTAATGGTATCTCTGATACTGCTTAGTACACAATAAACTCCATTTTCTTGGGAAAAGGCTACATAGTAATTAACAGGAGACATTAACAGACATGGTGTCCCACATTTTTTCATTGTAGCACCCGCAAACGCCTCATGTTGAATGATACCAGAAAATCTCAGAGATCTAGATATAAGTAGTTCTCTCACCAAAGTTTTGAATTATAATGAGAATTAAGCTTATTATTCTCAAGTTTGATCTAAAATACATAGAATACTATTTTTTAATCTAAGTTAATGTAAACCTTATTGTTTTATCATTGTCTGTGGTGCTTCACAGGACACTAAACAAGTCTTGATCTAGATAAAGTTCTTGTGTAGATTTAAATCTACTCTATATTTCAATTTATATGTAAAGCTAGTTTTGGATCTTGTTCTTGGTACATTGAAAGTCATAAAGCTGTTTTAGTCTATGATTAGGTCATGTTTGAGGCAGTTATGTGTAATATATTTTAAAATGATTATTGAACACACACACACAAAGGTCTAGTACATTCATTTGTGGTTATAGAAAACTATTTTGTGATTCATTGATAAAAGAAAAATTGGTAATGTATTTACAGACTTTAAAAAAATTGTATTTCAGCATGTATTAACAAAAAAAAATATATATTTCATATTGGTGTCCCGTTATAGCACCCGCAACATCTTGTGATATAATAGTTATGTTATAATAAATGCTTGAATTATTGTTGAGATATTGCAGCAAATAAAAGCCTATATATTTAGCTACAATGCAAGTATAGCATAAATTCTATTTTCTTAAAAAACTTTTACCAGTAGTGTTACAGGTGCTACGGTGTCCCATTTTTTAAATTGAGCGCAAACATTATGTAAGTGCTCAAAAACTTCCATTTCTCTATCTAGCTGCTTAATACAATAGAAACATTCAAATTATGCTAAGAAAGCAAACAAATTAACAGTTAGTTGTACTTTAATCATCAATGGTGTCCCGGTGATGCACCTGAAATACAATAGTGGGTACCCCTTTTGCCAGCACTGCTGAGGAAATGTATGTATTCCAATTCATTTTCTATTGATAAATTCTTAAAGTACAATGGGTGAAGAAATGAATACACTTAAAATGAAACCAAAAACTTCCATTTTAATTTTTGACCTAATGTGACACTTTTTGATACCAGTACTGGAGAAACACTCATATATATATAATATATTGAATTAGGCACTAGATCTAGATCTTAGATTTATTAGTTTTAAGAATTAGTAAGTAGTCTTTTAGATTCCATTATTAGAAGATCTATAATCTATGAATTTAAGGTTAAAGGTAATTCTATCTAGATCTAGATATAACCATAGTGTTATGGCAATGCTTTCTGAATGGGGTGAACGAGAAAGCTGAAGAAAGCTACAAGCGTCTTCTTATCTTATCTTATATAATACAGACGTTACTTCAAAAAAGAAGATGATTACATCCTACGCGTTATGCATTTAGTCATGCATATCAACCAATGACTCGAAGGTGAAAAGATAATTAAATGATGTTGTCTGTGTGTGAGTAGATAAAATATGTAGGTCACTTCTAGGTGTGCTTAGCCTCATAAAATACTGCACTCCTTCATAATCTTCTTTCTTACCCAAAGACTAGCCTTTTTATCAGAAGTGTTAAAGCTTATTAAGGACACATAACTTGGGCGAGGCAGTCTGATGAAACTTTCAATACACTTGGAAAAACCTACATTGTATAATGAGCATGACAAAACGTTTACCACATCGTCAAAATAATTTTTTTGCTGTCAATAAATTTACTTTTGAAATAATTGGAAAACTTGTGACCTCTAATGTTGGCTAAAGCTGCAATGGAAAAACAAGTTTTGTTATTCTGGAGGCATCTTTTTTTTTTTTTACATTGCCTTATGATTAAAGTAAAGTTCCCCTTTCAGACCTTGCGTTCTATAGGGCACATGATGTTAAGGTCAAGTAAAATTGAATAACAGGGGAAATCACTGTAGTATATTTTTAGAAGTTCACTAGACAAAACTTATTAAAATATAAATTGTAATCTTATCCATTAACTAAAAATAGAGAGAGAGCCATTCAAGTAAAAGCAAAGCTAAAAGTAATAAAGACACCAGTCCAAAAATGTTGTTGTTACTCATTTGATTGAACTCAATTATAATAAACAAAACAAAACAAAAAAAACCCATTAAAAATGCTTTTTAAAAAAAAAAAAGATAGAAAGCTTATGCGAAGTGTAATTGTATCAATTAGTTTGGATCAGTCATGTAATTAAATTTGTAATAGATCTAGACCAGCAGCAATAAATCTGTGTGATTAAAGATATTTTTACAATGCTTTTAGCATTCTCAATGCGCTATGATCCTATCACTTTGTCTAAACGAATAGGGAATGTGGTATCTGGGTGAATTTTACCATGATCACTTTTCAAATGCATAAAAAAGTGGTGAAACTTGAATTATACAACTCAGGGCTCACCAAGCCTCCTCGAGGGGACTAAATCAGCTTATACCACCACATCTGTCAAGTGCAATTTCTTTTCATTGTTCGATACCAAACAAAATAATTAATTACCAATAGTTAATTAACTAATTGGTTAATTGTTTTTATTGATACTTATTTTATCAGGTACTAGAAATAGTTTTGCAAAATTTCAGCTTGATCCGATTTTGGGTGTGGGAGAAATAATGTGTACAAACTTTAAACCAGACAGAGTTAGTTAAGCTTTGTAGAAAAAAACAACATATAATATACATGACATTTTATTATCAAACACAAAATATAATAATATAATATAATATAATAGACCTATGCTAATGCAGATTGTCTGCTATATGAGAAAATGATAGTTTTATCTTGATATACACTAGCCAATCATTAACTGCATAGCAAAAAATAAAAGATTTGTATTTGTTGTTTTGTTTTTTGGATAAAAATGTTCCCTCTGTTAACTTAGGGTTATACGTTTTCTGTTGTTGGCATGGTGCAGTGATACTATCGAAATGAATTTGGAAAGCTTAGGATTACTGCGCTGAAAAATAAGAATAACAAAATATTTACTCTCCTAACATAATCATCAATGTAATGGATGTGACCCCCATATTGTTTTTCTGCAAGTTGTTGCTAAACGTGTGGCTGTGTTGGCTGGTAGAGAGAGGTGTGCTTTGTGAGCTCAGAGTTTTGTCATCAGATGTTTGTAACATACAAGTTCCATATAGTAGACACAAATGGTAGCAGAGATTTGATTGCTTATGAGGAACTGAATTATTAATCCACTTTAGCAAGCCAGTGACTAGGCCAAAAAGGGTTTCACTAACTTAGATCACAACTGTATCTGACTATATATGTAGATATAGATTTCTTTAGATGTGTTTTACAGCTAGTCAAGTGTTTCCATCTTAAACTCTACATTTGTTCTGTTCAATCTGATATTCTTGAGCTGAATAAGTGTAGGCTTATGTTTTTTTTTTTTTTTTTTTAGAAACCATTTTTTTACATATAAAAATCTGTATGTTTTAGAAGGCTTGCAACAAATGCAACTTTTTATCTCTGGACTTAAAGAAATCAGGATATAATCCCTAATAGAAATCAGGATATAATCGCTAATGACTATGCTTATGAAAGAAATGCAGTTTTTTATCTCAAGACTTATAGAAATCAGGATTTAATCGCTAATGTACTATGCTTATGAAACAAATGCAGTTTTTTATCTCTAGACTTATAGAAATTAGGATTTAATCGCTAATGTACTATGTTTATGAATGAAATTTGACACTGGTATCTAGTAAATATATATACCATTGAATTTCATTCCCACTTCTTTACTTTGATTTTCTTTCGGAGATCTTCTATATTTGTTCTGCACACACTCTTCATTGTTTTGATATTACCGATACAATGTTATTTCGTTTTTCGCCTGATGATTAAGTTGAAATTGCTGATAAAGTTAACAGGTATGTAAAAAAAAATGTTTAACTACCCAGGGAACAAACACCATAATACTAATCTAAGTCATGACTAATTATTATCTTTTTATCCTGTATATCTTCTAAATCACCCTTTTCATGGTCTATGATGTTTATTAATTTAAAGTAAAGGGGAAGGGTGTTTGTTAATTTTGGCTTATAATCAGTTAAAAAAATGTTTAAGGATGAGTCAGAATTTAACGAAATCTGCATTTTTAAATCTACTACAGACATCCTGAGATCTAGATCTAGATAGATTATAAAATGTGTATTACATGAAATTTAAGAGATCTAGAATCGATTAATATGTGGATAATGTTTTAAAATTTTTCTCTAGATTATTCATTACTCTTTTCACTCAGAGCTGTTAAGATCAGTATAATTACCTAGACAACTAGATTTCCAATCATCGACTATGTCAAAGAAATGCAAGCGCATTGTTCATGACCTGGAGGTTGTGAAAGCTGCTATAAATGATATAAAAATCAATGGAATATCAATAAGACAGGCAGCAAAAATTCACAACATACCTTCGTCCACCCCGAAAGACAAAATGTCAGGAAGGCAACCGCTTGTTCCTAATAGGTCCCTGTTGACCAAGGAAGAAGAGAACAAGCTGGTAAAATGGGTTATAGAGCTATTTAAATGTGGCTTTAGAAAAAGTAATGAGGTGCGGGAGACTGCAAGGGCCATCATTGCTGCCCGAAAAATTAATTCTGAAAGTCAACAGATACAGCTACCAACCAGACAATGGTTGCATGGATTTTACGCAAGGCATCCAGAAATTCCACGAATAACCATCATGGACCTTCGAAGGTTAATTAAAATTAATTTGGCAGTTTCTGAACAAATGTCCGCACAAAGTTTGGTATAGAATAATAACACTGGGAAGTGTGACGCTGGTTTCAATTCTGTATCTCTAAACCCTGTGTTGAAATAAGACGACATTGGACTGCATGCTCCCATAACATTTTTTAAAATTCATTAACAAGTCCAATAGGCTGTACAAATCATAGTAAAAATAAATTCCACTAAATTATACTGTACAAAGATTGACCAAAAGGCTTATTGTCTAGAAAATTCTTAATGCTGATTGCTTAAATACATCTGAATTTTCCATACAGATGACGAGTCTCTAGGAAATGAAGTGTTACTCTTTTGCTTATCTTTATCTAAGATGTGTAGAAGAAATATATTGCCAAGAATTTATTTGCTAAATGTTTGGAAACCAACACAGAGGGGGAAACATTGTCTTCTCAACTGAAAAGATTTTTAAATGCAGAAGGTATACCCTTGGCCAATTCCACTAATGCTCTCTCAATGGTAGAAAGTTACAAAGGCTTTTTTTAAAATAGCTTGAACAAACTACACCAAATGTTTTGGTGCATTGCATTAGTTTTTGAAAATCATGTAGTTACAAAAAATTTTGGTAAACATTCATACTAGATAATATGTCATAAGAGCAGTTAACAAAAGACAAAAGTGAAAGACGATGCCTCCAATGAGAGATGCTCAATGTCGAATGTAATGGTTGGTTTTCTAAAAAAGGAAGTTTAAATCAATTTCATGCATCTTAGATTCAGTGTTGGAATTTCTGCATATTGCAGCACAAATTAGTTTTAGTAAAGGATCTCTTAAGGATGTCTTTATAGTGCTTGTATTGAGCCCCTGGGAGTGCTTTCCTGCACACATCTCCCAGTACAAGTTTTTGGGAAGCCGATTGCTCTGGCATGCAGACTACATGTTCCGCCCATCGAAATTGGGACCTTTTTACTGTGGCATTGATACTGTTCATGTTTGACTGCTGTAGGATTTTAGTATCTGGTATGTTCAGATCAATGCACCTTACGAATTAGGAAATAGGGGCTATATCAATGGTGACAGGTCAAAATGAAAAGTCGATTGGGTTAAGTAAACTAGCTTTATATTTGGAAAACAAAACTAATTTTAATTTTTTTTTTTTTACTCGTGGAAGAAAAACGCAACAAAGTGAAACAACATCAACTTAATTTTATTCTACACACGTTACTTCATAAAAAGAAAATGATTACATCCAGGTTTAGAAGTTCAAAGAGTTAACAATGCCATTAGTTTCAATTAATACATTACCATTGACTTCAAGACGTCACTACAAGGGTGGCTGTGTAGCTGTTTAGAGAAGTGGGCTTTGTGCTGTTTCTGCCTGTCGTAGGAAGTCTGGCTGTCTGAATGATCCTGGTTTCCAAATCTACCAAGCTCCCACCATACCCCACGATCCTCTGGGAGGTTTGAGCAAGGATGTAATTACTCTCAGTTCTGAAGGAACATCTGTAACATGTAAAAAACAATTTACAAAACACACACACACTCAAATGAGTAGACACAAAAAAGATTATAGAAATAGGCATTGGATTGCATGTTAAATCAAACTGAATAATTCATCAACTTGAACAAGCTAGGGTTTATGAAACAAACTGAATTACTGCTTGGTTGACTATATTGTCCCATGAACACTTTATCTTATTACTTTAAATGAATTCCTTTATGATGGATTTTTTTATTTAGTGGATTGCCCTTGACCAATGTATACGCAGCTTTTTACTTTATGTTAAAGAAGTGATGGCCCATGAAATAATACAATATTTTTACAGCCATTTGTCAGAATCTAGACTGCAATTTTTCGATATAAATCTTTAACTCTGAACTCAATAGAAATCAAGATAAATTGTCAATAAACAGTATAGATTTATGATATTTTACATTAGTACTTAGTCTAATATTTTGAAAGATTCATCATATAATATGATCCATTCATCTTTTCATTTATTTTTTTCTGCTTAACTACCGTAAACTGACATTCGTGATATTACCGGTACAATGATTTTTCATTTTTACTTTGACGACTAAGTTCAACTTGCAGATTAAGTCAACAGGTATGTACATTCTTTTTAACTCCAGAGAAAGTAAAGCACTTTGGTCATTGCCTAGTGTATAATAACCTGTTTATGCTTAAAAAAATAAAGATTATTCGTTAATTTTACACATTTCAATTTAATGGTTTTTAAAACAATCTGGGATTTTTGTGTCTAATGTAGACATTTAAATATTTAGAAAGCTTCTATAGATCTAGATCTAGATAGAATTTAAAGAATATAGTAGATTTTAAAACCTGATTGAAAGTAGGAGATAAGTAATTTAGAATAGATTAAGGTATGGATAATCTTAAATATATTTTTTGTTCTAACTTTAGATAATTCAACGTCATATCCAATAAGAGCCATTGATATCACTATAATAATCTGGCAATCTATATTGATCCAAGTCTACCATGTCTTCAAAGAAATCTAGAAAACGCATTGTTCATGATCCTGAAGTTTTAAGGGCTGCTATGGACGATGTCAAAATCAAGGGATTCTCAATGAGAAAGGCAGCCAAATTTCACAACATTCCTTTGACTACCTTTCATGACAAACTGACAGGAAAGCGACCTATTGTTCCTAATAGGTCCCTTTTAACTATTGGTGAAGAGAAAAGGCTGGTCAAATGGCTTTTAGAGCTATTTAAATGTGGTTTTAGAAAAAGTAATGAGAAGATTCGGGAGACTGCAAGGGCCATCATTGCTGCCCGAGACAATAGTTCTGAAAGTCAAGAACAGATTGAGCTACCAACCAGACAATGGTTAAATGGATTTTACAGTAGACATCCTGAACTGCCATCAATAACCATCATAGACCTTCGAAGAAAAAAAGAAATTATTTCACCTTCTGCAGTGGAATTATGGTTCAAGAAATTCCAAGAAACAATCACTTCTATTGATCTCACCATTTTTTCCAGCCCCAGCAGAATTTTCAATGCTGACGAGATGGGCTTTGACTTTGACATGAGAAACAACAATGTTAAGGCTTGCAAGGGAAGTAAACATTCGTACTATAACACATGCAATGCCCAAACCCAGGTCACTGTGCTAACTTGTTGCAATGCAGCTGGGCAGTACATCCCCCCTTTATTAATATATCCCTTCAAAGACACTCCCAGACACAGCCTTCTAGAAAACTTCCCAGAGGCCTTCCTCCAATTATCAGGTAATGGATTGATCACATCTGCATTTTTTTCTTACTGGCTAAAGCATATCTTTATTCCTTCTACAAACCACCTAACCAAACCTATCCTACTGCTTGTGGATGATCACATCAGCCATACATCCTTTTTGGAAATTTCCCCCATCTGTTCCCAGAACAACATCATCCTGTACTGTCTCCTGCCTCATGGTAGTGACATTATACAGCCACTGAACCAGACATTTCTTAGCACTTTTAAACCAACTTGGTCTGATGCTCGCAAGCAACATGTTGCAAACACTGGCAAAGGTGTCAACCTGGAATCTTTTGCTGGAGTCCTGAAGTCTGTATGGAACAAAGTGGCAACACCAGAGATAGCCTCAGACAGCTTCAAAGCAGCTGGGATTTTCCCTTTAAATCCAAGCAAAGTAATAAAGTATAAAAAGCGTTGGTTAAAACAAGCTTACTCATCTAAAGCAACAGAGGAAGACATTCCCAAGTCCCCTTGTACATCTCTATTTCAAGTTCAAAGTGAAGCCTTCGCTTCTTCAGAAGCACACGAGTCTACATCTCCTGAACTGCAACAATCCTCTACAAGTCCTTTTCCTCCTGAGTCAATTACATTTCCTGATCCACCTGAGTTTTCTACACCCTGCTTACCATTAAAATTTGAAGCTTCTTGCGAGACCTCGGCATATAACGCAACATCTCAATTAACCTCTACATACATATTCTCACTTGATGACTCTACATCCCTAGCTTCACATGAAGTAACCGCATCCCCAAGCCCAATCTCAGCACCTTCGTTGTATAATGATGAACAAATAGATGCGCTGAAAGAACATTCTTATTTTATTTTTGAGGAGATGACTAAAACAGAGTTGTCCATGTTTTTTTCTCGACTGGCTCACTCTGGAAACCAAATATTTCCTGATTCCCTACGCGAAGAAAAATTTCAACAATTTAAAGCCTTAACTCATGCCATCACACAAGCTTTTAAAGTTCCAGAAGATCCATCCCATAAAGCCGCCCAAGACCATGATAACATATTCATAGTGCCTACATTGGAGGAAAAGGAGCTAGTAGAAAACTTGAGCCCTGAAACAACCCCGACCTTACCCAGCACACTGAATGGACGACATGCATCAAAAGAAAAATTGTCAGAAAAAGAAGATAAGGAGAAAAAAAAGACACACACTTTTCATGATATTGAAGTTTTAAAGGCCGCTATAGAGGATGTCAAAACTAAGGGATTGTCAATAAGAAAAGCAGCCAAACTTCACAAAATACCTTTAACCACCCTCCATGACAAACTGACAGGAAAGCAACCTCTTGTTCCTAGAAGATCGCTTTTAACTAAGGGGGAAGAGAACAAGCTTGTCAAATGGCTTAATGAGCTTTTTAAATGTGGCTTTAGTAAAAGTAATGAGGAGGTGCGGGAGACTGCACAGGCCATCATTGCTGCCCGAAATAGTATTTCTGGAAGTCAAGATGAGATAGAGCTACCAACCAGAGAATGGTTGATTGGATTTGTCACAAGGCATCCAGAGCTCTCACTTGCAACACCCATGTCCATTGTAACTAAAAGGCCCCTTGTTTCACCGTCTGCAGTGGAATTATGGTTCAATAAATTCCGAGAGACAATCAATTCTATTGATCCCAGCATCTTGTCCAGCCCCAACAGAGTATTCAATGCTGATGAGATGAGCTTTGAGTTTGACACAAAAAGTAACAATGTTAAGGCTTGCAAGGGAAGTAAAAATGTTTACGAATTCCAAACTAGTAACAAAACCAATGTCACTGTGTTGGCTTGTTGTAATGCAGCTGGGCAGTACATCCCCCCTTTATTAATATATCCCTGCAAAGACACTCCCACACATAACTTACTTGAACACTTCCCAGAGGCACTCCTTCAATTGTCATATAATGGGTGTATCACATCTGCCTTTTTCTTCTCCTGGCTAAAACATATTTTTATTCCATCTACAAAGCAACTTCCCAAACCTATCCTACTGCTTGTGGATGATCACATCAGCCATACATCCTTTTTGGAAATCTCCCCCATCTGTTCCCAGAACAACATCATCCTATACTGTCTCCTGCCTCATGCTAGTGACATTATACAGCCACTGAACCAGACATTTCTTGGAACTTTTAAATCAGCTTGGTCTGATGCTCTCAAGCAACATGTTGCAAACACTGGCAAAGGTGTAAACCTGGAATCTTTTGCTGGAGTCCTGAAGTCTGTATGGAACAAAGTGGCAACACCAGAGATAGCCTCAGACAGCTTCAGAGCAGCTGGGATTTTCCCTTTAAATCCAACCAAGATAATAAGCAATGAAAAGCTTTGGTTAAAACAAGCTTGTTCATCTGAAGCAACTGGGGATGGCACTCCAAAGTTCCCTAAAGCAACACAGGACCAGGATAACATCTTAATAGTGCCTACATTGGTAGAAAAGGGGCAAATAGAAAAGAGCAGCCATGTAACAACCGCAACCTTACCCGGTGGGCAAGAGCTCAGACTTGCCTTAAAACGAAAATTGTCAGAAAGAGATGCACTAGAAAAAAGGGGACTGGCTAAGACGTTAAGAGATAACGAAGAGAAAAGAAAAGAGACATAGAAGACTTTTTAAAGAGCTTAGAAAGATTGAGAAAAAGAAAAGGAAGAAAGAGCGAGAAAAACAGGAAGTAGAAGGAGAACAATCCAACAAGGTCACACGTCAGTAAACACGGCTGATCCTATGGTTAATAGATAAACGAAGAGTGAAGCTGATGTTTTGGTGATGCGTCACCCATTGTAGACCTGAAAAATGTTTTGATCTACATTATGTAACATAGTATGATAGCAACTTATTTACACTATCCATGCCATATGTAATAGCAAAACTCAGCTTAAATGTTGTTTATAAAGAATATGAATAAATATTATTTTTATGAATATCTCAAGCAAAATTTTGTAAAATAAAAATGAAAATATCTGTTGTATATAAATCTACACATTCTGTGTTCATGTCTTTTAGTACTATATAGAGAATGAAATCAAAATGTCTGTTGTATGGGTCATAAATATGTAAATATCTGATGTTAATAAAAAAAAAATGTTTTGTTCTAATTGTTGTTTGTTTTCATTGTTCTCTTTTTATTATTCAAAATTACAATTTAATTATCAAGCAGTTTATTAATTTATCAAATATAATTCTCCCTTAATATGTGTGTTCTTTGCTTGAAACAAGTCTAGATGATAATAACGATAATAATCTTTATTTATCCAATGGTCGTACAGTTTGTGCATTATACCAAACAAAACATGGTAACTATGGAAAACCAAAATATACATTCACATCCGACTCACTCATAATGTACATGGGAATTGTTTATATAAATAAAGTTGCATTGTATATAATGATTTGATTGCCAGGGGAACAAAAGAGTTTTTGTGTCTGTTTGTCTTTGCTATCGGTGTCTTGTATCTCTTTTGTGATGGTAAAATCCTGACCCATAAGGTGATTTTTTATTTCTAAAGTCCTTTTTTGTTTTACTTTCTTTTGAATGTTTTTCTCAAACAGCTGCCCAAATGGGGTTAGTTTTTTGCCAATGACCTTACCAGCAGCATTTAGGATTTTTAAAAAATTTTTTTAATGTTCAGATTGCCATACCAGGCAGTGATATTAAAACTTAAAGTATTGCATATGTGAGCATGATAAAACATCGCTTAGGCCTTTTTGCAAAAATTAAATGAGGACAGTTATCTAAGTAATCGTAATTTTTGCTGCCCTTTTTTGCTGATATAATCAGTATTTGTTGCAAAATTTTATTTATTGTCTAAGATAGTACCAAGAATTTATGTGGTGCTATAAGGATGTGGATTGAAAGCCTATCATAACCCAGGGTCTATGTCTAGATTGAAGTATTGTTAATTATTGCTAGTTTCATCAAAGTAGCCAGCTTTACTTTTTCTATAGAGATAAATTTAATTATTTTATATTCAAATTATACTATAGACAGTTTATGGCTGAGCACCAATTACAGAGAGTAATCTTAGCTAATAGATCTAGGTAGATAGCCCATTAATTGTCTATAGGGCGATTATAAATTAAAGCAAAAAAAAATGTGTTGTCTTATTTGACTGCAAAAGGAATATGTATGGAAATAAAAGGTAACCAAGACTACTCCATTTGAATGGCTGGTTATGCTGCACTCTGAAAGTTCATTGTAAGAACTTACTTAGGGTACTATATCTTGTGGTAGTAGGTTATGGTTAAAATGGCAATGGGTTAAGAAAGCGTGAACTGGCATCATGTTTGGAAAACAAATCTTAAAAGTGCATCATCTTTTTCCTTTAACCTAAATTTTTTTTTTTTTTACTCTGGTGTAAGAAAAACAAAATTTAAACTATATATAACATTAACATCCAGATTTACAATTTCAGAAAATATAGTTGTTTTTTTTTATTTAATGTATTACAATTGACTGCTCATTGTTAATTTAAGGGTGGCTGTGTAGCTCTTAAGAGATGTGTGCTTTGTAAGTTGTTGCACTTGAGACTCTTTGATGGGTGTCTGGTTGAGTGGTATGAGGTCTGGCTGTGAGCTTGATGGTGCTGGGTTCCAACCCTACCAGCCCCACTATCCCCTGCCCTACTGCGAAACATTTAGGCAAGGGTGTAATGATTTTTAATTCTGAAGGTATGTCCAAAATATGTAAAAACAAGGCTGACACACGCTCAAATGACTGGACACAAATAGTTCGGATTGGAGTTCATATTATATCGACTGGAATAATTAATTCACTTGAACAAGGCGCTCAATATGAAATCAGTTTATCAGTCACTTAAATCGAAACCGGAGAGCTGACTAAAACTGCTTTACTGACCAAGTTTTTTTTTTTAATGAATGTATTCTTAACATATATAATAATAATGCAAGACACATAGACTGCATTAGCAGATTAACAGAGAAAAGATATATACATTTTTTTTTAGAACATATAAATAGACATTCAAATACAGCTAATATTTTATCTACAACATTAACATTAGCTAACTTATATTTTATCTACAACATTATAGCAGACTTTTGCTATTACATAATATTCATTGCATTTATAAGTTTCTATGATACTTTGATACAATCTAACAAGTAGTTTCTTTGTTGATTTATTCAATTAAAATTCACCTTCCACAACTATTCTTGACATTAGTCTAGATCTTAGGATAGGTGTTAACCTGATGCCCTTTGTTTATTTAGAGTGATAGTGCTAACATTACACTAGGGGCCCTGTCTTGGTCCAATGATAAATGATGGCAAGTTTGGTCAAATGGTTTTGATGAATCCACACCCAGGTCTGCTTTGGATGGCTGCCTGGTCGCGGGGTTTGCGCGCTCGACTGTCGTTCAGATTTATTGATGGTCCCGGGTTCAAACCCTGCCCGCTCCCATCCTCCATCGTCATGCAGGAGGTTTGGACTAGGAAGTAATTATCTTCAACTCTGAAAGAACATCCGAAACATGTCAAACATTTAACAAGCTTTACTTTGTCTCTAGAGCTACTTGTAATAATTTCCTATTCAAATGTTAGTGTAGCCCCAATAACAGAGAGTATCCTGTAGCTAATAGATATAGGTAGAGAGCCCAGTAGTTATCTATTGTGCAATTTATGAATTATAGATGGAAACAATAAGGAAGCTGGAATGGCTGTTAATACTGCCCCCTGATTGGAATAAAGCTTGAACTGGCATTATGTCTTAGGAAAGGAAACTAAAATGTATAACATCCCTTCCCCTACATCTGTTTGACTCTGATGTAAACAAATGAAAACTACCTAGATGTCCATGTTTAAAATTTCAGTTAGCTGAAGATGAATTTCGTTTTTTTTTTACTGCATTTACAATTAACTGCAAGATGTCACTACAAAGGTGGTTGTGTAGATCTTTAGAGAGTTGGCTGTGTAAGTTGTTGCACTTGAGATGCTTGGAAGGCTGCCTGGTTGGGGATATGATGTCTGACTGTGATCTGGATGGTCCAGGGTCTGCTCACCCCCATAACTTATGGAAGGGTTGGGCTAAAATATAATAATGTTTAATTCTGAAATTGCATAAACAAACATACATGCTCCAATGAGTAGACTCAAATAGTATGGGAATAGATAGGGATTTGATTGCATGTTATATCAAACTGAATACCATAATTAATCCACTTGAACAAGCAAGTGAATATAAAACAAAAAGCATTCCTAACTTTGATCAAAGCTGTATATCTAACTAAAACTGCTTGACTGACTATATTGTACTATATAGACCTATTTTTAGAACTTATCTTTTATCTTATCTTGAATGATACAGACGTTACTTCAAAAAAGAAGATGATTACATCCTACACATCATGTATTTAGTCATGCATATTAACCAATGACTTAAATTCTGCCAAGTCACTGGTTTTCCTGGCTAGCTCAGGCAACCCATTCCATGCCCTAATAGCACCAGGGAAGAAGAAGCACTTGTACAAATTTGTCCTAGCATATGGAACGAGAAATGTGCCTTTATTTTTGTGTCTTTTTGAGTATTTTATTAAATTTTGTATTTGAAGATTATGGTTCAGTGTTTTATGTATAATTGCTACTTTACTTTTGAGTCTTCTATCCTGAAGGCTTTCTAAATTTAGTGATTTTACTAAAGGTGTTACTTTAGTCAAAAGTGAATATTTGTTTTTTATGAATCTCACTGCTCTATTTTGTGTCTGTTCCAGTTTCTTAATGTTTTCTTGAGTTGAGGGGTCCCAAACAGAGGATCCATAATCAATTATTGACCTAACCAAGGTTAAATAACATTTTAGTTTTATGTTCTTATTTGATTGATAGAAATTTCTTTTAATAAACCCAATTGCTTTGTTTGATTTTTTGATAGTTTCATCAATATGGGGGTTCCATGACGTTTTTCATGTATTATTACACATAAGTATTTTGCGTTTTTAGTCTGTGTTACTGGTTTACCATGAATAAGATAAGTGGAATTTGTTTTAGTTTTTTTGTTACTCTTAATAACTGACATTTTTCTGGGTGGAAAGACATGCTTCCAATTTGATCACCAATTTCTGTAATTCATGTAATTCTCTTGGTAAAATTTCTGTATCTTGTGTTGTTTTTATTGTTCTATATATTATGCAATCCTCTGCAAATAATCTGACTTTTGTTCCTGAGCGTATGCAATTTGGCAAATCATTTATGTGAACTTGATTCCTTGCACCCTTTTTCTTTATTCACTGTTTAACCCTTAAGGTGCTGAGCTGTGTTACATTTTTGACATAGCGATACAATGCTATTTTGTTTTAACTTGGGCGACTAAGTTCAAGTTGCCGATACAGTCAACAGGTATGTAAATTCTTTTAAAATTTCCTGCAGTAAAAAGCACCTTTGTCAATGCTTAGTACTATATTGTAGGCTATTTATGCATCTACTTAAAAGAATCTTAGTCTATGCTGTTTATTCTTGTAAAATAAATGGATGGTTTTCGTTGATTTTTTACTTTTTTTTTCATTTTCAATGAAGATGTTTTAAAATCATACAGGATTTTGGGAAACTTCATTCTTATGGTTATTATAAACATTTAGATGGCTGCTTGAGATCTAGATCTAGATAGAATATAAAGAATATAGTAGATATAAAAATGTGATTGTTATCCTAGATTCAGATATGGATAATTGTTAAAAAAAATATTTTTTTTTTAAACTCTAGATTATTCATCATCATATCAGACAAGAGCTATTAAGATCATTGCTTACCTGGAAATCTAAATTGATCTAAGACTACTATGTCTTCGAAGAAATCTGCTAAACGCATTGTTCGTGACCATGACCCTGAAATTTTGAAGGCTGCTATTGACGATGTCAAAATCAAAGGAATCTCAATGAGACAGGCAGCTAAATTATACAACATACCTACGACCACCCTGTATGACAAAGTGACAGGAAAGCAACCTCTTATTTATAATAGGACCCTATTAACTAAAGATGAAGAAAAAAAGCTAGCCATGTGGCTTTTAGAGTTGGTCAGATTTGGTTTCAGTAAAACCAGCTTAGAGATTCGTGAGACTGTACAGGCCATTGTTGCTGCGAGAAATAATAATTCTGAAAATGAAGGGCAGATAGGGCTACCACACAGACAATGGTTGTATGGATTTATGAATAGGCATCCAGAACTACCACCAAGCATTGACACTCGAAGAAAAAAGGAAATTGTATCCCCTTCTGCCGTGGAATTATGGTTCAAAAAATTCCAAGAATCAATGGACTCTATTGATCCCACCATCCTTACAAGCCCCAACAGAATTTTCAATGCTGACGAGATGGCTTTTGAGTTTGACACTAAAAGTAAAAATGTTAAAACATGCAAAGGAAATAAACATGCTTACAAAATGACACCCAATACCCTAACCCAGGTCACTGTGTTAGCTTGTTGTAATGCAGCTGGGCAGTACAT
This sequence comes from Biomphalaria sudanica, assembly GCA_036873155.1. Classification (NCBI taxonomy): domain Eukaryota; kingdom Metazoa; phylum Mollusca; class Gastropoda; family Planorbidae; genus Biomphalaria; species Biomphalaria sudanica. The sequence goes on from JAZGLO010000416.1 coordinate 213,255, forward strand.
CCCCCCTTTATTAATATATCCCTGCAAAGACACTCCCACACATAACTTACTTGAAAACTTCCCAGAGGCACTCCTTCAATTGTCAGATAATGGGTGTATCACATCTGCCTTTTTCTTCAACTGGCTAAAACATATTTTTGTTCCATCAACAAACCACCTACCCAAACCTATCCTACTTCTTGTAGATGCACATACCAGCCATACATCCTTTTTGGAAATCTCCCCCATCTGTTCCCAGAACAACATCATCCTGTACTGTCTCTTACCAAATGCCAGTTGCATTATACAGCCACTGAGCCAGACATTTCTAAGCTCTTTTAAATCAGCTTGGTACAAAGCTCTCAAGCAACACCTTGCAAACACTGACAAAGGTGTTAATCTCAAATCTTTTGCTGGAGTCCTGAAGCCTGTATGGAACAAAGTGACAACACCAGAGATAGCTGCAGACAGCTTCCGAGCAGCTGGGATTTTCCCTTTAAATCCAAGCAAAATAATCAAGTCTAAAAAGCTTTGGTTAAAACAAGCTTATTCATCTGAAGCAACAGAGGAGGACAAGTCCCCTTTTACATCCCAATTTCAAGGCCCATCTGACGGCTATGTTTCTTCTTTAGCACCAGATTCTACATCCCCGGACTCTTCCAAGTTATCTACAACTCTTGACCAACCTCAGTCCACTGCATCCCCTGCTCCCTCCAAGTACTCTGCCTCTCTTGACTCACCAGAGTCGTCAACACCACTAAAATTGGAAGACTCATGCGAGACCTCTGCATCCCTGGCTGTAGCTGAGACCTCAACATCTCACTTTGCCTCTAAATTATCTTTCGATGACTCTAACTCCTTAGTCTCACTTGATGCCATCACAACTGAAGCCTCATTGGAGAACCCTAGCTCTACCTCTATGACATATAGTGTTCAACAAGTAACTGCCCTGAAAGAACATTCTTATTTTATTTGTAATGAACTGCCAGAGTCCTCTTCATCCAGCTCACCATCAAAAGCCCCAGCCTCTGCATCCTACCCAATACTGACTTCATTAATTCTACCCAAGACCTCGGAGAGCTCTACAGTCTCACAGAACTGTATCCCTACCTCTCTAGCTGAAACCTCAACATCTCACTCAGCCTCTACACATATATTCTCACTCGATGATGCATTCCCACTCAATGGCTCTACATCCTTAGTCTCACCTGAGACCTCCACAAGCCAAGGCTTATTGGAGAACCCTATCTCATCCTCTCCACCCTATGATGATCAACAAATAACTGCACTGAAAGAGCATTCTTTGTTTATGTGTAAAGAGATGACAGAAGGTGAACTGTCCATTTTTTTTGCTAGACTCACCAATCCCCAAACCCAGATACTCTTTGATCCCCACAATGAAAAGAAATTTCTGCGCTTTAAAGCCTTAACTCGCTTCATTGCACAAGCTTTTAAAACCCCAGTGGCTCCATCCCCTAAAACCTCACAAGCTCATGATAACATTTTCATCCTGCCGACACTGAATGAGAAGGGGAAAATGGAAAACGGAAGCCCTACCCTAGCCAGCCCAGTGAAAGGAAAAGAGTTCAGACTTGCCTTATTAAAGAGAAGATCATCAGTGGAAGAAGACATAGAGAAAAAAGAGGCTGGCTATAAAGTGAAGAGAAAAGAAAAAGGGAAGAGAAGAAAAAAGAACACAGAAGATTGATCAAAGAACTTTCAGAGATAGAGAGGAAGGAAAAGCAAGCAAGAGAGAAAGCTGAACTAGAACAATGAAAGATCACCACATCGAGGCAAGTGTCAAAGAGACAGGGACAATAGTTCAGAGAGAGATGGAGCAGAACTAGAACAAATTAAAGATCACCACATCGAGGCAAGTGTCAAAGATGCAGGGACAATAGTTCAGAGAGAGAGGTTTAGACTGAAGTGTCTGTTTCGAGAATGCATTGGACAAAGTGGACTTGATTACTGTGACAGTTGCTTAGAGCTTGTAACATAGAAACACAATGCAAAATATGTACTAGCAGTCACTGCATTTTTGTTGTTTTTTTTACATGTAAATAATTATTAGTTGTATATAAATCTTGAGTTGCCGTATCTTTTGTAAACAATAATATAAGCTGCATATAAATCAGCACATTATGTGTACATTATTTTTTTCTGTTGTGTAAAAAAAAATTAAAAATCTTTGCAAAAAAGGGCAGCAAAGATTACGATTACTGAGAAAACTGTCCTCGTTTAATTTTAGCAAAAAGCCCTTGGCTATGTTTTATCACGCTCACATCTGCAATTATTTAAGTTTTAATATCACTGCCTGGTATGGCAATCTGAACATTAAAAATCAAAATAAACTTCAAAGAATCCTAAATTCTGCTGGTAAAGTCATTGGCAAAAAAAACAAAAAAGATTCTAGAGATAAAAAATTACCCTTTGGGTCAGGATTTTTTTATTTTATCATCACAAAAGAGATACAAGAGACCGATAGCAAAGACAAACAGACACAAAAACTCTTTTGTTCCCCTGGAAATCAAATTATTAAATAGAAACTATCTGATGTAGCCTTTTTCACATGTAAATTATGAGTGAGTCTGGTGTGAATGTACATTTTCTTTTTTTCAATTATGTTTTGTTTGCTGTATTGCACAAATTGTAAGGAAATTTCCTTAAGGACAATAAAGATTATTATTATTATTATAGTTTATAAGTGTACAAAGATCTGCTGCACCCTTAAATAGAAAACAAAAGGTTAAGATTCAATTTTCTTTTGGACTGGTATTCTCTTTCTTTGATTCCCATAAAAAATACACTCTAATTACAAGGCAGTCTCTTCTGTTGATTTAATTTATTAAAATAACTTTATTTAGAAATAGCTTGGAAAAAGGCATATTTAGTTAGTAGGTCAATATTAAATATGCCTTCTCTGTTTAGGATCCTTCAACTCAAGAAACGTAAAAGAAACTAGTGTAAATGCAAAAAGAGCAGTAAGTTATATAGCAAAAATATACTCACATTTGATTAGGAGTAAAATCACTAAATTTAGAGACACTCCGGGACAGAAGAATAAAAAGTAAAGTAGCAATAATACATAAAACACAGAACAATGAACAATGAACTTACTCAAAGGAAAATAAAACCTAATGAAATACTCAGAAAGACACAAAGATATAGACACATTTCTTATTCCATGTGCCAGAACAAATTTGTACAAGTTCTACTTCATCTCTTGTGCTATTAGAGAATGAAATGGGATGCCTGAATCAGCCAGAAAAATCAATGAGTTGGCAGATTCTAAGTCACTGATTAACATGCATGACTAGATTGACACATGAAATGCGTTGGATGTTATTTTTTTTAAAAGTAGGATTGTTATCTATTGGAAGAAGGAATTTACCTAACACAAATAAGTCATTGAAAACAATTTGTAATGGTAGGCTACTTAAAACATTTGTCTGAGTGATTACATAGATCATGATAATTGAACTTGTTCTAATGATTAATATTATCTTATCTTATATAATACAAAAGTTACTTCAAATAAGAAGATGATTACGTCCTACGCGTCATGCATTCAGTCATGCATATTAACCAATGACTTAAATTCTGCCAAGTCACTGGTTTTCCTGGCTAGCTCAGGCAGCCCATTCCATGCTCTAATAGCACTAGGGAAGAAGGGGTATTTGTACAAATTTGTTCTAGCATATGGGAAAGGAATGTGCCTCTATTTTTGTGTCTTTCTGAGTATTTTATTAAATTTTGTATTTGAAGATTATTGTTCATTCTTTATGTGTAATTGCTACATTACTTTTAAGTCTTCTATCCTGAAGGCTTTCTAAATTTAGTGATTTTACTAAAGGTGTTACTCTAGTCAAGTGTGAATATTCATTTGTTGTGAATCTCACTGCTCTATTTTGTGTCTGTTCCAGTTTCTTAATGTTTTCTTGATTTGAGGGGTCCCAAACAGAGAATGCATACTCTATTATTGGCCTAAACAAGGTTAAATAACATTTTAGTTTTATGTTGATTTATAGAAATTTCTTTTAATAAACCCAAATACTTTGTTTGATTTTTTGATAGTTTCATCAATATATGGATTCCATGACAGTTTTTCATTTATTATAACACCTAGGTATTTTGCATTTTTAGTTTGTGTTACTGGTTTACCATGAATAAGATAAGTGGAATTAATTTGTTTTAGCTTTTTTGTTACTCTTAATAACTGTCATTTTTCTGGGTGGAAAGACCCAATTTAATGCTCCAATTTGATCACCAATTTCTGTAATGCATGTAATTCTCTTGGTAAAATTTCTGTATCTTGTGTTGTTTTTATTGTCCTATATATTATGCAATCATCTGCGAATAATCTGACTTTTGTTCCTGAAGTAATGCATTTTGGTAAATACTCCTTCTTCCCTAGTGCTATTAGAGCATGGAATGGGTTGCCTGAGCTAGCCAGAAAAACCAGTGACTTGGCAGAATTTAAGTCATTAGTTAATATGCATGACTAAATGCATGACGCGTAGGACGTAATCATCTTCTTTTTTGAAGTAACGTCTGTATTATATAAGATAAGAAGATGAGTTTATGTAAATTAAAAATATTAGTGGACCTAAGACTGTTCCCTGAGTTTACTGTTATTGGTGTTTATTTAGAGCCATTTATTATTACAGTTTGTTCTCTCCCTATCAGAAAATCTTTAATCCACTGATGCAGTGGACCATCAATGCCGAAATATTTTAATTTTTTAAGCAAACTAGGGTGGTGGCCTTTGTCAATAGCATCTATTTGTTCACTGTAATCTACACTTTTTTTTAATCATCAATTAGTGCTATTAGCTGTGTTTCACATGATCTATATTTCCTAAAGTCATGTTGGTATGGAGTAAGGACATTATGTTTGTCTAAGTGGTTTATGATGTTGCTACATATTATGTGTTCTAGGATTTTACATGTGATGCTGGTAAGAGATACTGGTCTGTAATTTCCTGGGTCTGATTTTTCTCCTGTTTTAAATAGAGGGGTGACATAGCTTCTTTCCAGTCCCTTGGTACTTTGCCCTGGTTAAGAGATGCTTGAAAAAGTATTTTGAACACTGGGGCTAGCTCATTGCTTAGTTCTTTGAGTAATCTAGCTGGAATACCATCAGGTCCAGATGCTTTAGTAGGTTTGATGTTGGCTAATAGTTTTTGGATTCCCTTTTCTTGTACTTCTATATCTCCTATGTTGTCTACTTGGTTCAAATTAAGTATGCATGACAAGTCTCATAAATATTGGTCCAGGCCAGCTTTAAAGTTTCTATAGAGATAGTTTTCATTCTGAAGAGTTGAAAATGAATTTAGTTTCAGTTACTGCATTACAATTGAATGCAAGATGTCTCTACATAGGTGTCTGTGTAGCTGTTTTAAGAAGTGTACTTTGTAAGCTGTTGCACTTCTGGGAAGGCTGCCTGGTTGTGTGGTATGAGATCTGGCTGTGATGTCAAAGGTCCTGTTGTCCAAACCTCTCCGCCATCATCAGGATGGTTGGGCTAATAATTTTATATTCTGATGGAAAATTTAATACATGTGAAACAAAACTAAACACACGCGTGCTTCAAAGGGTAGACACAAGTAGTATAGGGATTGTATTCATGATTATATCTATTAATATGCTAGGACAACATTTCTACAAATGCTCCTTCTTTCCTAGTGCTATTAGAGCATGGAATGGTTTGCCTGAGCTAGCCATGAAAACCAGTGACTTAGCAGAATTTAAGTCATTGGTTGACATGCATGACTAGATGCATGACGTTTAGGACTGTAACAGAACTGCTGGTGGGTTTCATGAGTGTGTAGTTATATTGTATTAATAGACATGTTCACATGTCTCTTGATGTTTCTTTACTTCTGCTAGGGTGAATGTCTCTGAGAGCTTGTTAAGAACACACTGCACTAAATACATTGAATGAAGCCATTTGAAAGCAGACAATACGTTTATTGAGTAAACATAATTTAGCTAATCCAGCCCCAAAGGCATAAATATCGTAATCATAAAATATAGTTAAATCACGACTCCAAGTCAGAATAAACTCATTGTTTCTGCAAAATACAAACTAACATATGCTGTGCGTCCTTACTCTACGAGGACCAAAAAAACTACTGTTCATTTTCTTTGCGTCTTGACCTATTTATTCACTTTTTTTAGCACTGTCCAATCCTAATGTGAAGAAATGTTGATTTGAGCTTTTTTTTTTTTTTTTTTTTAGAAATCATAGTTTAACATTATAAACATGTGTCTGTACCTAGACTATGTGTAACAGATGACTTAATTGCCAAACTCAATCAATCAAGATAAAAATGTCAATAAACAATATGGGTGAATGATATTTAACAATAGAATTTTGTCAAATATTTAGAAAGTTTTACATAAGAGATTAGCCAATCATGTTGTTGATTTTTTTTAAACTACATCTTGGTACATTTATCACAATACCGATACAATGCTATTTCGTTTTAACTTGGGCGACTAAATTCAACTTGCAGATAAAGTCAACAGGTATGTAAATTCTTTTTAACTTCCTGGAGAAAAAATCACTTACTATATTTTAGCCGTTTATGCGACTAGTAAAGAAGCCTTTATTCTTATTAGTCTATGCTGTTTATTTATTTAAAATAAATGGAAAATTATTCACTGATTTTTTAAACTTTCAACTTAAATAAAATGTTTTAAAACCAGCCACAATATTTTGAGAGTCCATTCATATATCGTATATAAAGCTTGTAGAGATCTGGATCTAGATAGATGATTATAAAGAAATTTAGATTTAAAAATATAGAAGCAATCTATGAGATCTAGACCTAGATTTAAGATACTTTTTTTTCTATCTCTAGATCCTCCATCATCATATCAGACAAGAGACGTTAAAATTTCTCAGAATTCTAAATTGATGATACTCTACCATGGCTCCAAAGAAACGTGTTTATGACCATGATACTGACGTTTTGAAGGTTGCTATAGACAAGGTCAAAATCAAAGGAATGTCCTATAGAAAGGCAGCCAAATTTCACAACATACCTGTGGCCACCCTGCATGATAAGGCAACAGGAAAGCATCCTCTTGTTTTTTGTAGGTCCCTATTGACTAAAAAGGAGGAAAAAAGGCTGTGGCTTTTAGAGTTTCACTAAAAACAGCATAGAGATTCGTGAGACTGTACAGGCCATTATTGTTGCCAGAGATAATTCTGAAAGTGAAGGCCAGATAGTGATTCCAAACAGAGCTGAAAGTGAAGGCCAGACAGTGCTACCAAATAGATCTGAAAGTGATGGCCAAATAGAGCTACCAAACAGATCTGAAAGTAAAGGGAAGGTAGAGTTACCAAACAGACAATGGTTGAGTGCATTTTGGGCTAGGCATCCAGAACTGCCCCCTAACACAGACCTTCGAAGAAAAATTGACCTTATTACACCTTGTGCAGTAGACATGTTGTTCCAGAAATTCCACAAAGCAATCAATGCTATTGATCCCAGCATCTTGTCCAGCCCCAACAGAGTATTCAATGCTGATGAGATGGGCTTTCAGTTTGACACAAAAAGTAAAACTGTCAAGACTTGTAAAGGAAGTAAAAATTCTTACAAAATCACTTCTGATAACAGTACCCAGGTCACTGTGTTAGCTTGTTGTAATGCTGCGGGGCAGTACATCCCCCCTTTATTAATATATCCATGCAAAGAAACTCCAACACATAACTTAATTGAGAACTTCCCAGAGGCACTCCTTCAATTGTCAGATAACGGATGGATCACTTCTGCCTTTTTCTTCTTCTGGCTAAAACATATTTTTATTCCATCAACAAACCACCTTCCCAAACCTATCCTACTTCTTGTTGATGCTCATACCAGCCATACATCCTTTTTGGAAATCTCCCCCATCTGTTCCCAGAACAACATCGTCCTGTACTGTCTCCTACTTCATGCTAGTGACATTATACAGCCACTGAACCAGACATTTCTTAGCACTTTAAAACCAGCTTGGTCTGATGCTCTCAAGCAACATGTTGCAAACACTGGCAAAGGTGTTAACCTGGAATCTTTTGCTGGAGTCCTGAAGTCTGTATGGAACAAAGTGGCTACACCAGAGAAAGCCTCAGACAGTTTCAAAGCAGCTGGGATTTTTCCTTTAAATCCAAGCAAGATAAGCTCTAAAATTCCATGGTTAAAAAAAGATTCTTCAAAAGTTTCAAAATCCAACTGTACCTCCCTATTACAAGTCCCACCTGAAGGCTTCATTTCCTCTGTTGCACTTGAGTCTACATCTCCTGTCCTATCCAAGTCTTCTACGTCACCTGACCCACCTGAATCCACTACATCCCCTGTCCCACCAAGGTCCCGTACATCATGCTTACCATTAAAATTGAAAGACTCTAGTGAGACCTCTTCATCCTTTGCTCTAGCTGAGACCTCAACATCTCAGTCAGCCTCTATATACATAGTATCTCTCGATGACTCTACATCCTTAGTCTCACCTGAGGCCTCCACATGTCAAAGTTCATTGGAGAACCCTATCGCTGCCCCTATGACATACAATAACCAACAAATAACTGCACTGAAAGAGCATTCTTTTTTTATTTGTAATGAGATGTCAGGAGGTGAACTGTCAATGTTTTTTTCTAGACTCACCAATCCCCAAACTCAGATACTCTTTGATCCCCTCCATGAGAAGAAATTTCAACAATTTGAAGCTTTGACTCGCTTCATGGTACAAACCTTTAAAGCTCCAGAAGATCTATCACCTAAAACCCCACAGAAGCCTGATAACATTGTTATAGTGCCCACATTGAAAGAAAAGGAACAAGGAAAAAGAGGGTGCCCTGTAGCGACCACAAACTTACCCAGAGGAGTCAGTGGTGAAGAGCTTAAACATGTCCTGAAACGAAAATTGTCAGAAAAAGTGAACAAGTTAAGAGAGAAAAAAAAGAAAAGAGAAGAAAAAGAACAGAGGAGACTATTTAAAGAACTTTTAAGGATAGAGAAAAAGAAAAGGAAGAAAAAGAACAGAGGAGACTATTTAAAGAACTTTTAAGGATAGAGAAAAAGAAAAGGAAGAAAAAGAACAGAGGAGACTATTTAAAGAACTTTTAAGGATAGAGAAAAAGAAAAGGAAGAAAAAGAACAGAGGAGACTATTTAAAGAACTTTTAAGGATAGAGAAAAAGAAAAGGAAGAAAAAGAACAGAGGAGACTATTTAAAGAACTTTTAAGGATAGAGAAAAAGAAAAGGAAGGAAAAGAACAGAGGAGACTATTTAAAGAACTTTTAAGGATGGAAGAAAAAGAAAAGGAAGAAAAAGAACAGAGGAGACTATTTAAAGAACTTTTAAGGATAGAGAAAAAGAAAAGGAAGGAAAAGAACAGAGGAGACTATTTAAAGAACTTTTAAGGATAGAGAAAAAGAAAAGGAAGGAAAAGAACAGAGGAGACTATTTAAAGAACTTTTAAGGATAGAGAAAAAGAAAAGGAAGAAAAAGAACAGAGGAGTCTAAAGAACTTTTAAGGATAGAGAAAAAGAAAAGGAAGGAAAAGAACAGAGGAGACTATTTAAAGAACTTTTAAGGATAGAGAAAAAGAAAAGGAAGGAAAAGAACAGAGGAGACTATTTAAAGAACTTTTAAGGATAGAGAAAAAGAAAAGGAAGGAAAAGAACAGAGGAGACTATTTAAAGAACTTTTAAGGATAGAGAAAAAGAAAAGGAAGGAAAAGAACAGAGGAGACTATTTAAAGAACTTTTAAGGATAGAGAAAAAGAAAAGGAAGAAAAAGAACAGAGGAGACTTTAAAGAACTTTTAAGGATAGAGAAAAAGAGAAGGAAGGAAAAGAACAGAGGAGACTATTTAAAGAACTTTTAAGGATAGAGAAAAAGAAAAGGAAGGAAAAGAACAGAGGAGACTATTTAAAGAACTTTTAAGGATAGAGAAAAAGAAAAGGAAGAAAAAGAACAGAGGAGACTATTTAAAGAACTTTTAAGGATAGAGAAAAAGAAAAGGAAGGGAAAGCGAGCAAGAAAGAGAGCTGAACAAGAACAATTAAAGATCGCCACATTGTCACACGTCCTAGATGGTAACACTGATCCAATAGTTAAGAGAGATAGTGAATTTGAAATGGTAGTTTTTGAGGAAGCAATTGACAATTTGGACCCGATTAACGTGACAGTTGCTTAGAGCATGCCGTAAAAAACTTCATTCACTTGGAAACACAATGCAGAACATGTACTAGCAATCACTACTTGTATGTTGTATATAGAAATGTAAATAAAAATTAGTATAGAAATCTTGAGTTCTGTTTTGAAAATAGGAATGGAAATATCAATCCTTTAAATATATAACAGCACCTTCTGCTATAAGTTTTTTTCTAATCTGTTGTATATTTATAAAGAAATATAAATTACTTTTGTATGGGTTATACATGTATAATGATCTTTATATAAAAGCAAAGTGAAACATTGTTGGCATTCTATCAAGAAAAGAGTAAAATTTGATGTTTTCTTGATGATGGAAACACTAAATTAATATGATGACTTCATTTGAATGTCTGTTCCTGTGTAACAGAAAGTTGATTGGAGCAAATATCTTAGGCCTTTGGAAACAGGGGTCTCTATCAAGTGGTGGTAGTTCAGTGATGATAAAGCAATCTGGTTAAGAAAACTTTGACTTATGTCGTAGGGGTGCTGTGAGAGTTAGCTTAACCAATTCCCCCCACTTTTCAGTCAGCAGCTTATCTTAGGTGAATATATAGAGATAGGTCAGTCATTCTCCCATCAAGTTGATACTTTAAACAATTGTTTATTGTAGCTAACAACAATGCTGAATTAGTAAATTAATTCTTGGTAATTAATTATTTTGTTTGATATTAAATAAGGGAAATAACTTGTACATTATTGGTAGATATAGTTTTATGGGCGGAGTTCTTCCACTTTAAATAAGCGTTGTTTTTTTTAAGTGATTTTTTTTTTATTTTACTTGTTTTGTATTTTATGTTGTACAGCCCTCTCTCTCCACTGTACCTTGAAGGATGACTTGATAGTGAGACATTACTGTTTCCCTCATTTTTATGTTAGCCAGAAACAAAACAATATGTACAACATCCTGGTTTTAAAATATAGTTGTGAATTGATTTTTGGTTCAATCACTGCATTAAACTTAAAGGGTTGAGTTTTTTTTACTTTTAGCTGCTTGTAAAACACACAGATTGATTGAAGTTATGTGGTATATAAATTCATATATATATAAATTAGATGCACAGATATATAAATCTCAATTTAATTTTTGCAAATAAAAATGGAAATATCTGTAGTATGTAAATTAACGGTACCGTATTTGCATTTTACTTTGTTGTAAATTTATAAAGGTATGCATTAAATCTTTTGTAAGAGTTGTAAAAGTATACATATCTGCTTTATATTAATGTGTAAATTAAACATGCATTCTAATATTTTTGTTTGTTATAATTTTGTACAAAGTTTATATCAACTCACTCTATTTGTCTGTCTGAGTGGCCAAAATCTCAAATCAAGTTGATATTTCACACAGTTACTTCTTTTACCTGGCAACACAAGAATCAATAGAGGAAAAAAAAATTAGTTAATTTAACTATTGGTAATAAATTACTTTGTATGGTATCACAAACAAGGAAATAAATAGTACTTGATTGAAGTGGTGGAATAAGCTGAAATAGTTACTTGTATATTAGGCTGCCGTCCAAGGCTTAGAAAACACAAACATGACAGAAACAATAGATAACTATACAATCTTCAGGGACCCTTTGCTAGCTGAGTTGTTACCGAGTTGGCTTGAGAAGGCTTTGGCCCACAAGTTAGAATTCAGGTCGTTCCCTTGTTTTAAAAATACATTTACAACGTGATCACCCAGATACCCCGTTCTTTCTCAACCTTTCCAACTGGTCCAGACAAGTGATAGGATCATAGCGTATTCAGAGCGCTAAAAGCATGAAATTGGGCTAAGTAAAAAAACAAATTGGAACCGGTTAAAAAAATATTTCTAATTGCACAAATTATTATTGTTAGTCTAAATCTATTACAAATCGAATGACATGACTGATCCAAACTAATTAACACACATTATTTAAGCTTTGATTCTAAAAAAGTACTTTTGTATATTGCTTGTTTTTAAATGTTTTTGTCTTCCACCAACCAATCACCTATCAAGTTTAAAATTTGCACAATCATTTCTTGTGCCGGTACCTGACAAAACAAGATTGGTAATTTATTATTTTGTTTCGTGTCAAACAAGGGAAAGAAATATTACTTGACAGACGTGACAGTAAAAGTTGCATTTAGTCCTCTTTATACTTTTGTGTTGAGAATTAACTCATCTCTTAAACGGTTTGAAACTAGCAATAGCTATGAAACCGATTTTCATAAGCCCTTAGCTGTTTAGATCCATTACAAATTTAATGACATCACTGACCCAAACTGATTGATACATTTAATGTAAGCTTTGTTTTAAAAAAAATTATTTGTTTATATTTTTTAATAACCTAATTATTTAATTCCACGCTGGCTCTTAGCACCTCCTCCATTAAAAAGTTTGTTGTGAAGTACTGCACTCCTCCTTCCAATTTGGGGATTTTAATACAAGCATTAAGTCCATATCCCTAAACATGCACTTAGTGTCCAAGCAAATATGCTCTCTTTTCCATTCAGTACAGTCTGAAGTGCAAACTTAAGGAGAAAAAAAAACTCCACATGATTTAAACATTGATTCCATAAATAACAAAAGACAGTTTGTATGGAAACACAAACTCTTAATCGGCCCCCCTAAGTGGTCCACCCAGGCAGGCTTCAATATTTTCAGAAAGAACATCCAAATGAAATTATATCAAAGACAAATGAGAGGTAAGAATGAAAAAAAAGGTTGACAGATCTTGTGTAGTGCCCCAACGGTCCAGCAGATCAAAGGATAGGTGCAAGTGAATGCAAAGTTAGATGTGAACCTGGCCTAACTAGTTCCCCTTTCAGACCTTGTGGTCTATAGGGCAGATGATGTAAAGTTCATCTGTTTTTGTGGCCTACGGTTAACGAGGGTGTCATGTAGCCAGCACAACGACCAACCGCCTTTACTTTTTCCCAACTAATGTCAGGTACCCATTAGAACTGGGTGGACTCAGAGGCGCCCAAGGATTCCGAAGTTGAAAATCCCATTCTTCACTAGGATTCGAACCCGGGATACCCTTTGGAAGCCAAGCGCTTTACCGCTCGGCTACCGCGCCTCACCTGGCCTAACTGAAGTCTTATAAATTGATGTAATTGTTTTGAAAAGGCTCATTCTCGTATTCGAATCCTCAAATAAAAAAAACATTTCCGCTATAAAAAAAAAGTTCAGGAATATGAAATTTACAAGATTACTATTCGTTTTAAATTAGGTCAAACTTATGATGCATACTAATTAGCTTTTTCTCTTTAAAAAAACTGCTTGCATAACTGATTTTAAAAATTAGATTTTTCGCTTTCAGAATAAAAAAAGTAGCCGTTGCATCAGAACTTTGAATGGACTAAAATATTGTGATGTCGGATTTTCAATATCTTTTCTAGTTTACGAGATCTAAACGGGACAGACGGACAGACATTTCACACAAAACTAATAGCGTCTTTTCCTCTTTCGGGGTCCGCTAAAAAAACAACAATTTTAACAAGAAATTACATGAACTTAAGAGCCTTACAGAGTAGCAGTAAAGAAATTAGTATGAAATGTAGATTACCCAATACCTAATTGCACTCAATGAAACATTACTAGCACATGCACATGCTAAACCACTTACATAAGCATAGTATCCTTAATGCATACCTTGATCCAATAGCATCAAATAGAAAAGCAAAACCTAATAAAATACTCAAGACACAACGATAAAGACAGATTTTGTATTCCTTATGCCAGGACATATTTCTACAAGTGCTCCTTCTTTCCCTCTTGCTATTATAGCATAGAATGTGTTGTCTGAATAAAACTATGACTTAGCATATTATAAGGTACAAGTACACCAGAGGAATGATGACAAATGTCAAAGCAGATTTTTTTTTCTATTTTTTTTTTTTGTATACATTAACCATTTCTCTGTTGTTTAAAATGTATTAATTTCATGCAAATAACTCAACATAAGAACTTCAATATATTTTTTACAAGTTGGTCGGTGTGTATTGTTTACCTTAGCAACCCTTACTAAGAAAAAAAAAAAACAACGAAAAATTAAACTAAAATTGCGATACGGTATAATAAGACTTGTCTTCGAGTCCGAAGATTATTGAGGAATGCAGTATTTTCCCGTGGCTGCGCAGCCCCAGCTGTGACCTACATATTTTGCCACATCCAATGATCCAGGGGAAGCATAACCATTGTCATTGTCCGCAGGTGGTCGATTTAGATTTTCTTTTCGCCGTCTGCGTTTGTCCTCGGCACCAGATTTTCCTTTGGTCTCAAATGTGTATCCCGCGGCCTTAGTGAGTGACCTCCAGCTGTGCGATACGGTCAGGGCCGCCGCTACCTATTGTGCAATGTGTGCATCGCACGCAGTCGGCCGAATGTAGGGGGCGGCCAAATCATTATTCCAAGGTTATCTTACTTTTTTTTAAATTTTTAGTTTCATAAAAAATTAATCAAATATTTTAAATATTTTATATAAATGCTAATTATTTCATTATCCTTTTAAAACTATTTAAAAAAAAAAAACAACAACATGATATTGGTACATAAGAAGCGTAGAATATTCTTGGGCCATCATAGATGTAGATCAAAGTTGTAGGCTACTAGCTGTTTGGTGCAACAAGCCAACGACCAACTTACAACAAAGGGGGGCGGCGAAAAAAATGTTTTATTTTCATTGTAGTTATTAATCCGCGTCTGACTATGACCAAATGTTTACAAGTGAAACTATCTTCAGTAAGTGACGTCGTCTCATCTTTTAATAAGACCTTGTCAAATGTAGACCCGAGAGAGGCGCAGGCAACAATAAGGGTTGTAACTTTTGGAAGAAACTATTTCAAAACGTCTCCGTCAGTGTGATTCTTCTAGATTTTCTTATCTGAGATTGGTCGAATTTCTTCCGACTGTTGTAGGCCTACTTCATTATAGTGACGATTTTTTGTGGGGAAAAGGTCCGCGACAGAGACGTCTTACTTAGCACGAAGATGATCCTAAACAAATACATCTCGCCCATTGCAGAAGTACGTGTGCTATATATACCTAGAATGTCCCTGAATAAATATTGTTGACCAGGGCTGTCTCTTTATTGCTAGATTATTTTTTTTTCTTACTTGGATGAATAGCGCGTTCTAAAAGAAAACTCATTAATGTTGTGGCCTTTTTTTTTTGTATTCTTTGTTCTTATGTTTTATTCTCTGAGTCCACCCAGCTCTAATGGGTACCTGACGTTAGTTTGGGGAAAAAGTAAAGGCGGTTGGTCGTTGTGCTGGCCACATGACACCCTCGTTAACCGTAGGCCACAGAATCAGATGACCTTTACATCATCTGCCCTATAGACCACAAGGTCTGAAAGGGGAACTTTACTTTTTTTTTTACTTTTTATTCTTATCACAAGAAAAAGGTGTAAATGCTAGGAGAAAGAACTTCTGAAGCTGATAACGCCAGAATACGCTCAGCGCCGGGGCCCGGCCCCCAAATCAGACCCCTTGCTGACTTGAGCGGAAACCCGCCGAATGCTCAATTCTATCTTCAGAAAGAACTTTAGACAACGCTTACAAATTATGTAGGCAACATTGTTTCAAAAAAAAAAAAACGGAATTGTTCTACATCGCAATCAAGGTCCCAGGTTCTAAAAAGGGGGAGGGCAGCTCAAACGAAAATTTCGTCATGTAGGGGGTCACCATACGAAAATAATCGAGAAACACTGCCTTAATGTGTTTTATTTCAAGTAACTTTGTAAGTGACTTTTACTTAGGATTGTTTATTTTAAATCAATTCAAGAGTTGCTTCATTTTGTCGTAGTGGTGTGTTTGTTAAATTTGTAGGCACCTCCAAATTCGCGGATATCAGATGATTGTGGACACAATGCACATCTCTCCAAAATACAAGCGTGGTAATCATAATTAATCAAAGTTTACTGAACATTGAAAAAGTTTCACCGTCAATCGTTTTGGTATTACGAGTCACTTTATTCTACAGAAAATGGTCCATGTCGGGTTTTTTTTAGGAATAAATAAATAAAGGCGACATTACAGGTACAACAGGAGTAAATGATTAGGGTCATATTAATTTTGAAAAGACAAGAATATAATACAGAAAGATTTTTTTAATGCTCTTAAAAAACAAACAATAGATGTAACGCATTAAAGTGTGTATGATTTTGAAAAGCAGCCTTGGCAATCCCTTATAGAATGAATTATTATCAGCAATGTCTCGCTTTTAAAGGATTCACAAATAGTTTATTTGACACACACACACAAAAGGGTATTTGTATCAATTAATAAAGGCAATTTCGAAATTTATCTTCTTATCTTATATAATACAGACGTTACTTCAAAAAAGAAGATGATTACGTCCTACGCGTCATGCATTTAGTCATGCATATTAACCAATGACTTAAACTCTGCCAAGTCACTGGTTTTCCTGGCTAGCTCAGGCAACCAATTCCATGCTCTAATAGCACTAGGGAAGAAGGAGTATTTGTACAAATTTGTCGTAGCATATGGGACGAGGAATGTACTTTTATCTTTGTGTCTTTCTGAGTATTTTATTAAATTTTGTTTTTGTATTTGAAGATTATGGTTCAGTGTTTTATGCATAATTGCTACTTTACTTTTGAGTCTTCTGTCATAAAGGCTTTCTAAATTTAGTGATTTTACTATAGGTGTTACTCTAGTCAAATGTAAATATTCATTTGTTATGAATCTCACTGCTCTATTTTGTGTCTGTTCCAGTTTCTTAATGTTTTCTTGAGTTGAGGGGTCCCAAACGGAGGATGCATATTCTATTATTGGCCTAACCAAGGTTAAATAACATTTTAGTTTTATGTTCTTATTTGAACTTTGCATTGTTTTCTATTACGACGTTGTATTCAAAATTCATTCAAACGTCATTCAAAATTTGAATGAAATAGAAAATAAAATCCTTAAATTGTATAAACACATAAATACTTTCACAAAACATTAGATTGTACACCAGATATGTCTCATACTGAACAAATCACTAGGCCTACTATTATTGCCTCTTTTTCTTATATATCTCATGTTGAACATACATGAACATTTTCTGGGGGTTTCGCCCAATGACTGGTACAACTGGAGAAGGACTTTATAACGTTGTAATAGAAACCAATGCAAAGTTAAAATTGGAAATAAAACATCGAGAGGGCATGACAACGGTGCGAATAGGAAAGGGAAAAAAAAAGGAATAATCTACGAACATGGATTTAAATTACTTGCGGCTTCTGGTACAGTGTCCAGCTGAGTCGTAATACATTTT
Organism: Biomphalaria sudanica; assembly: GCA_036873155.1. Lineage (NCBI taxonomy): Eukaryota > Metazoa > Mollusca > Gastropoda > Planorbidae > Biomphalaria > Biomphalaria sudanica. The sequence continues at coordinate 230,692 of JAZGLO010000416.1, forward strand.
TTTTGTAGAAAAAAAAAAGGGGGGGGGGCGGCATTTTTAAATTTCGCACGCAGGCGGCCACAATCCTCGCTGCGGCCCTGGATACGGTATATTGTGTAGGTAAACCATGGAACAACCATTCAAAAAACCATTGCAAAGAGACGCTACTCTGAAAATATTGGCGAGTTTTGGTGTTTACGTTAGTGACCTGGAATCAGAGTCTAGATCTATCTCTAATATTTTTTTTCGGTGCCAATGCATGATGATTGCCAATGGTGTGTTTGGAAATTTAGCATCATTATATCGGATTTTTTTCATTTTGTTTTAAATGATAAAGCACATACATCTAGATACTAGATCTAGAAAGAAAAGAAAGCTTGATAAGAGATACTTGAGATAGCAGTAGCTCTGACTCGTCTGAGTAAGACTCAGTTTTGAAAATAATGTTAATGTTACCGCCTAGCCTAGGTTAGAGTGAGTAGATCTACTATATTACTGTGATAATAGTGTGATATGAGGTAACGATCTAGAATTCTAGATGAAAATTATCAGGTGTTATCTAATATCCATAATGACAATAAATTACAATGAAATGGGTTTTTTTCGGAGACTATAAGGGGCAAATAGACCAAGAATGTGTTGTAGACCTAGATTTAGATGATAGATCTAGATAGTAATCTAGTTAATTATTTAGCCACTAAGCAGTTGTCTGAAGGGATATATTATACTATTATACAATAGGTCTAACTCTTTAATCAGTTATTATAAAAAAATCAATTTTTGACTTTCACAGAAAAAAATAATGAAACTTTAAAAAAAAACTTCTTTTTATAATCTATGTAGAGTAAGACCTAGGGATAAGCTTCATGTTTCAAGTCATAAATAAGCTACAAAGCTCAAAAGCATTGATCTTTGATCATTGTATGCATCCATTGTTAATGTCTGGACTGTCTTCACTGCTCACTCTAAGGGGCAACCCAAAGCTCCTCCCCATGGACTGTAGGTAATAGATGTATGAGAAAGCCTAGGAGTTATCTATTGGCCAATTTACGAGTGTCTGCAAATACTGCTTGATGTCTTGATTGCAAAATGAATTAGGATACACACAACTAAGGCAACTCAAGTGAAATGCCACTGTTTCCCTAAACTAAATTATTTTATGTACCTTTAATGTTTCAAACAAATAAAGAGTATCCAGGTTTTAAATGTCAGAGTTGAAAATTTGAGTTTAGTTACAATTACTGGATTACAGTTACATTACAGTTGACTGCAAAATGTCACTATGAGACCGGTTGTGCTTTTTAAGTTGTTACCTTTTAGATGATTGTAGTACCTTTGCTTGAATGATTAGAAACCAATGACTCAAAAGCTATAGTTCGAGATTTAATTATGGTTACATATATTTTGTTATATCCGCTTGAACTAGCCATGAATATGATATGATTTATTTTAGAACAAATAGATATTTAGGAATGTACATTTGTTTTACATCCATTTGGGCTGTTTGTATTATGACCTCTTACTTTGCATAAGTAGCTCTGACCAGAGGTGGACTGGGTGTCAAAATCGGCCCGGGCATTTCTTTGTAATCCTGCCCATAAATTGTATATCATAATGATATAAGATAAGATAATATAGATCAACCGCCTTAACTCCCCCCCCCCCCCAACCAATGTCAGGTAACCATTAGAGCTAGGTGGATCCCGAAATTAAAAATCACAGTATCACCAGGATTCGGAAGCCAAGCGCTTTACCACTCACCATCGCGCGTCTTGTCTAAGGATGTAGGGTATTATATTGTTTCAGAAAAATGTGTTAGATTAAATTAGTATTACAATGTAAAAGATTTTTTTAACACGACGTTCATAAGTCACTTTTATAAGATACTATTATAGAACCTCAATTTAATACGTGTCATATTAGTCATAATGACATCCTTGAGGCCCTTCAGGTGGCCCGATTGAGTACCGCCCACTGGGCATTTGCCCGAACGCCCATATAGCCATTCCGCCCCTGGCTCTGACCAGTCTGATTCTTGAGATGTATAAGTGTAGGTACATTTATTTTCTAGGAACAATTGTTTTTCTTATAAAAAAAAATGTCTGTAAGTGTGCAACAGATGTAACGTCTTATACCTGAACTAAATAGAAATAAGGAGAAATTATCAATATTTAGTTTTGCATGTGCCTGATGTTCCTTAGATTTAAAGATTATACATCCTAGCGCAGACCTTGGGCATGACAGGTGGGGATGGCAGCTGGTAGAACCATTGAGACAACAGTCCTGTGCACTTAAAACATGATCAGGCAGCCTTCATAATGAATATTTTACACTAGCTATTTCTCAAAGATTTAAGAAAAGTTCACAGTATCATTATCCACACATCTATATTTAATTTTAAAATGCTAAATTTCTAAATTTGTACCGGATACTATACATCAACTTTACTTTTTACATTACCGATATAACATTATTTCGTTTATTTTTATTGGCTGACTATGTTCAACTTGCGGATAAAGTCGACAGGTATGTAAATTTTTTTCTGCTAGACAAGAAGTCATCCAAGTCACAAGCTAACTAGTTTATTTACCTTGTTTATGAAATTGTGTACAATTATTTTCAATCTATACTGTTCATTCATATCAAATACAATAGGTGGGTTAGTTTTTTTTTAACCTGATTTTGTAATAATATTTTTAAATAAATTAAAATGCTTCAAGAGATCTAGATCTAGATAGAATAAAAAGAAAAATAGTTTGTATACACATTGTAGATATGATCCAGAGATATAGACCTAGACTTGATTAAGATCTAGAAGCAAACTATTAAATTTTTTTTTGTTTTGTTTTAACTCTAGATTTTTCATCATATCAAAGTAGAACACTTAAGATCATCACAACCAAATAGAATTTTTAATTGGTCTACGATGTCCTCAAAGAAATCAGCTAGGCGTATTCGTCATCATCATGACATTGAACTTTTAAAAACTGCTATAAATGCTATCAGAACCAAAGAAATGTCACTTAGAAAGGCAGCAAAGTATTACAATATTCCGCTGACCACCCTGCATAATAAACTGCAAGGGACAAATCCCTTAATTTCTAAAAAATCCCTTCTAACTATGGATGAAGAAAACAATCTGGCTAAATGGCTTATGGAGCTATCTAATTGTGGATTTGGAAAAAGCAATAATGAGGTTCGGGAGACTGCACGGGCCATCATTGCTGCTCGTAGCAATAATTCTGAAACTCAGGAACAGATTGAGCTACCAACCAGACAATGGTTGCATAGATTTTACAACAGGCATCCAGAAGTGCCTTCAAAAACCATAAAGTACCTTCGAAAAGAAAGGGTCACTGTTTCACCTACTGTGGTAGAATTATGGTTCAAGAAATTCCAAGAATATATTTGTTCTAGTGATATCACCATTTTTTCCAACCCCAACAGAATATTCAGTGCTGACGAGATGGGCTTTGTCTTCAACACAGACAGTTGCATCGTTGAGGCATGCAAGGGAAGTAAATGTACTTACAAAATCAAATCTGATACAGAAACCCAGGTCACTGTGTTGGCTTGTTGTAATGCAGTGGGACAGTACATCCCCCCTTTATTAATATATCCCTACGAAGAAACTCCCACGCATAACTTACTTGAAAACTTCCCAGAAGCTGTCCTTCAATTGTCAGATAACGGGTTGATCACATCTGCCTTTTTCTTCAACTGGCTTAAACATATTTTTATTCCATCAACAAACCACCTTCCCAAACCTATCCTACTTCTTGTTGATGCACATACCAGCCATACATCCTTTTTGGAAATCTCCTCCATCTGTTCCCAGAACAACATCATCCTGTACTGTCTCCTGCCTCATGCTAGTGACATTATACAGCCACTGAACCAGGCATTTCTTAGCACTTTAAAACCAGCTTGGTCTGATGCTCTCAAGCAACATGTTGCAAACACTGGTAAAGGTGTTAACCTGGAATCTTTTGCTGGAGTCCTGAAGTCTGTTTGGAACAAAGTGGCAACACCACAGATAGCCTCAGACAGCTTCAAAGCAGCTGGGATTTTCCCTTTAAATCCAAGCAAGATATTAAACTCAGACAAACCAGTGCTGGTATTAAGAAAAGCTTGTTCGTCTGAGAGAGAAGAGGATGACATTCAAAAATCACTTTGTTCCTCCCCATCTGAAGCATTATCAGGAACCTCTTCAGCCTCAGTACAAGTTCCACCTGAATCATGTACATCTCTTGTCTCATATGAGTCATTTAAATCTGTTCCCCCCAAATTTTCTGCACACTCTGTCCCACCAGAGTCATTGGCATCTAGCTCACCATTTGATTCCCCAGTCCATAGTAAGGCCTCTGCATCCTACTTTATATTGACATCTTCAGTTGAACCCCAGACTTCAGCCCTATTGTCATCTAAGAGCTCTACATCCTTACCTGAGGTCTCCACATCCTTAGTCTCAATTGAGGCCTCCACATGTCAAGTTCCAGTAGAGAAACAAATCTCCCAGAAAAAGAAATATAGTCTTCAACAAATAACTGCACTGAAAGAACATTCTTATTTTATTTTTGAGGAGATGACAAAAACAGAGTTATCAATGTTTTTTTCTAGGCTAATCAATCCTAAAAATCAGATCTTCTCTGATTCCCTTCGCGAAGAGAAATTTCAACAGTTTGAAGCTTTAACTCTTGCAGTTAAACAAGCTTTTAATCCAGAAGATCCATCACCTGAAGCCCCACAGAACCATGAAAACATTTACAAAGTGCCCACATCGAAAGAAAAGGGGCAAGGAGAAAGCACGAGCCCAACCCAAACCTTACCCAGCAGAGTCACTGGTGAGGAGTCTAGACAGACCTCAAAGCGTAAATTGTCAGAAAAAGGTGAGATGGAAAAAAAGCAACTGACTAACAAGAAAAGAAACAGAAAATAGTAGAAAAAGAACCCAGAAGAATGTTTATAAAGAACTTAGAAAGATAGAGAAAAAGAAGAAGTGAAAACAAGAAATAGATTCAGATGAGAACAATTAAAGAGGGCGACTTTGCTAGAAAACAGTAACACAAGAAAGAGATTGACAGAGAGTTCATCACACGAAGTTGATTTCATTCAAGTGATTTAAGTGTCAAACATTTGACTTATAAGGCAATGTTGCACATCAATGGCATGCTTTCTGTTGTATATAAAAATGGAAATATCCACTGTATATAACTTATATATTATTTTCTGTTAACGATGTATAGAGAAATTTAAAAATCTTTTATATGTGTTGGAGATCTGTAAACATCTTCTGTATATAAAGTTTACAAATTTTAAAAACAAGATGTTTGTTTGTTTTTTTCATGACAAAAATATGATTCAAATAGCCATATGAATACACTAAGTTCTAATTATTAATGATCATCATGATCATCATCAGGAGGCATGGTGGCTGAGTGGTAAAGTGTCTGGCTTCCAAAACAAGGGTCCCGGGTTCAAATCCTGGTGAAGTCTGGGATTTTCACTTTCAGGATCTTTAGAGTGCCTCTGTGTTCACCCTGCTCTAATGGGTACCTGACATTATTTGGGGAAAAGTAAAGTGGGTTGGTTGTTGTGCTGGCCACATGACATCTTCATTAACCATGGGCCACAGAAACTGATGACCTTTACATCATTTGCACTATAGGTCTTAAAGAGAAATGTACCTTTGGCTACTATAATCATCATCCAGCTCCATTGGAGGGATACCTTGAGAGGTTCAAATCCTCTCTTGCAAAAGCCCTGCACAGATATCCTGCTGTAAAACATGTAGTGCACCATACAGGTTGAGAGCTGATAATTTAATTATTAATGATGGCTCGTAATATTGTTTGGAAAAATCTACAACACACTCTAGGCCAACTTTACTCTTTTTTTTTAAAGAGATTTCATATACTTACTTAACATTGTAGCATATAAAGATGTAAATGTAGACATTTATACTTATCTGTAGACCAATTTGTGAAGTCTAGGCAGAAACAGTGGAGTTTACTTGCTATCACATTGCAAAATGCTACCGGTACTCTATTAGGCTGATAAACATTTACCACATTGCTAAAATCTAATTGGAAGTAGTGATTGTGATTTTTGTGTTAGAAAATAGGGACCAGTCAGTGTCCAATGGGGGCATTGAAAAAACATAAACTTTATGGATGCTTGCCATTGTGCTTAAGAAATCTATGTAATAATATCCCATTGACAGTTAAAGCAGATTACTTTACAGAAGACTTTATATCTTCTGAAGGTTTCAATACCCAGTACACATATAAATAAGATTATCTTCTACAGAGTACAATCATCTCATTACCATTTTATTTCACATTTTGGATAATTTACTTTTATCTTAATTAATCTCATTCTGAGCAACATATTCACACAAACTTTTGGTTAAAAAATACCTAACCTTAACAATATGTTAAGGTTCCTCCAAGGTCTTAGTAATTATCTTACTAAATTATACTGGATGGTTTCCTGGTCGTGTGTTATACACAGGACTCTTTTTCTTGATGGTCCCAGATTTGAATCTTACATCTTACATCTTTCAATTCTGAAGGGAAGTCTGAAAACTTAAAACAAGTTTGACATGATAACTTCTCCCTGCCAATAACACTACATGTCATGAAAAAAACATCAAGCAAATTCGTTTTGGTAATAAATCATTAATGACCTATTCTGTTCATAATATAATACTCTCCAACTGGAGAGCTATCACAAAGGCCGTGGGCCACCATTTTAATCCCAGCAGAAACCCCTTGTAAAGGACAGGTGCATAAGATGTAAAGAAAACTAAGAGGACAATAGTTTTGCATCAGAATCGGAAAATTATGCATGTCGCAACTGGGTTTGCATAGTGGTGTGAAACACTACATTCATCCTTTATCTTTAGAATCAAAGACATTGCCAATATAATACTCTATTATATTGAAATGATAACTTGCCCGCTGCCATCCCCGGTCAACCTGTGGGAGGTTTGGGCTAGGATATAATTATCTTCAGAATCTGAAAGAACATCCAAAACTTGCTTAACATTTTACAAACATCGTTGATGTGGACTCATTTTTAATCTTTACCCTAAAAAAAAGGAAATTTTGCTGAGGCTAATTTAAATTTTAAGGGTTTGAATGTGAAATTGTTTTCTTTGATAATCTCAGAAACCTCAAACGACTGCAGATTGTTCATTTCATGAAAATGCATTCATCAAGTTGGTAACAAATTCTTCTCTTTGGTTGCAAATAACTAAAATAGGATTGATGAAAAAAAAAAGACCAAATAACGTCTTTTTAAATTCACATGTAGTAGCTAATTAAGGTGCAGTTATCATAAAAAAACAACTCCACATGAATAATGGCTTCAGAAATTGAAAAAAAAAATAATACAAAAATTAATATATATATATATAGGGCCTATATCAACAAGATAATTACTTGAAAAGTAGCATCAAAAATATTTAAACATTAAAATGTTAAAATTGAAATAGCTTTTTGTTCTTGTTAGTCTATGTTTTCTGACAAAATCATCGGTTTCTTAATTATATAGGATAGGGTAAACAGAGCAATGTTCATTACACATTAATCTATGCAAAAATAAATGGTTATTATGTAGAAATGTTTTTCTTTAAGCTTTAAGATTATTTTTTTTTATCACATATCTAACTGCAGTTGTTTTCAAATTGAGTATTATATGCATTGATTATTAAGTTGTTGTTTTTTAACTATTGGACATAATCTGCATTGAAACACAGGTGTGTGTTCTGGGTATTTACTTAGACTGCCATCAAGTGAACTGTCTTCTGTAGAGTGTAATGCATTGACATAGTAGATTGAAACAGAAACCAAACAAAAAATTTCCACCATTTTCTGCTTCTTCTGTAGTAGCAATATCTTCATTGATAATTTATTTTCGCCACTCATACCCTATTCCCATACATGACTTTGGTTGGAACTGGATGTTGTCACACCCTTTTAGCCTATTGTACAAGGTTGTGGTAATGTTTGCTGTGCCTTTGTTAAAAATACATACGAAGTCTAATGCAAAAAGTATACACCTAATGCAAGCAGCAATTTTTTAAACTGACTTTAATTGGCAGCCTAATGATTGCATGAGATAGAAAATAAAATATTTGATAAAAACAATTATTAATATTCTAACAAGGTTCTTCCGTTAAAACACTAATTGTGGAGTTGTTTTTTTCATAGAATTCAAAAATCAGTTTAAATAACCGTTGAACAAATCACTGGCACACCACACTTTGGTATCCTACCTACATACCAGTGTTGACTTAAAAGTAAATGTCATTTAACAGGCTTCTATGAGAAATCTGAATTGTTTTTTCTCTATTTACATCGTTGCTGGTACTATGTATTTGTGTGAAACTCGGATCTCAATCAACATCTGGCAAAATATTGGTCCCCATACAGTTATTTATTATCGTCACTTCCTAGAGTACTTTAAGAATCACGAGTTCTAGCACCAAGGTTTAAAGTATTTTGGACAAGTGACTTGATTTATAAGTCATATTTTTCATTCCATCACTATAAAATTTACTCAGTACAATACCAGACATGCTACAAATATTGTTTTCTCTCTTGTTCACATAGTGTTAGATAACTTAAAGACTGTTTTGGTTTAATCTCTGATTTACATCTTCAGGTTTGACATCTACCGCAAGGTGCCTAAAGATCTTACACAGCCAACCTTAACAGGAGCATTAATTTCAATATGCAGCTGTCTGTTTATGACCTTTCTTTTTGTATCAGAACTAAAAGAATTTTTAACAGTAGATGTGTACGTTTTTTCGTTTTTACTTTGCATACTATACTCTGCTTTACTTTTTTTTTAAAATGCTTTTGTACAGCACAGCTTTCATGCTTACAGCATACTCTGTATGGTCCAATCTCCTTTGGGGATCAGTTGTGAGAGTGGGTATCTGGGACAAGGCTTTCTTGCTCCTTTAGCATGGTGGCTTAGTGGTAAAGTGCTTGGCTTCTGAACCAGGGGTCCCAGGTTCAAATGCTGTTGAAGACTGAGATTTTTAATTTCGGGATCTTTAGGGCACCTCTGAGTCCGCCCAGCTCTAATTGGTACCTGACATAAGTTTGAGGAAAGTAAAGTGAGTTGGTTGTTGTGCTGGCCACATGACATCCTCAATATCCATGGGCTACAGAAACAGATGACCTTTACATTATCTACCCTATAGACTGCATGGTATGAAATGGGGAACTCAATTAAGGTGCTCAGCAAACACAACTCTCTTCAAGTTAAGATTTAAACTTGAGCTCCCAAATTAGGTAAACAAGCTCTAGCCAACCATTTTAGACTCAGCCACACATCTCCTATTTGATGTGGCAAAAAATTAGGAAAGCCCAATGAGAAGAAATAGAATTTAGTACCAAGCTTTCAACAGCAATTGTTCTGTAATATATCTTTTATTATTTATCAACAAAATTAACCAACATCATTGGTTTTCTTTGTTAATATTGACACCAGTGTTGAATGAACCCATACGTTCTAGGTATCTTAAGTTTTTGGAGTTTTAGTTTATTATTCTATATCAGTATCTCTGGTGACTTGTTTTAAATGTCTGGGATGCCAGCAATGAAAAGATACTTTGTAAAAACTAAATCAATATCTGAATTATTTTTTGGAGAAAGAGACAGTAGTGGATAGTTGGGAAATTAAATTGTCATGGAGCATTTGATTAAGGTGAAAATATGTGCATCCTGCTGACATTTCTATGAGAATGTATGCTCTGATTTCTATTACTTGCTCCCCAGGCAAAGTGTGTTGACTGTTGAGGACCCTGTGAAACACTCTGAGAAGATACCAGTCTTCATCAACATCAGTTTGCCAAATATGCCTTGTGAATGTAAGTTGATGAATGATTTTTTTTTTCATGTATTTTTCTGATTTATGCATAAATTGTTTCTACCCAATACACTCTATGTAACAGTAACTCATATGTAGAAACAATCTCTTTGTAGCAGTAAGCTCTGTTTATCAGTTTGCTCAATGTAGCAGCAACAATCTCTCTATATTGGTAACCTCTATTTTAGAAATTAGCTCTCTTCAGCATTAATCTCTATGTAGCATTAATCTCTCTGTAGCAGTATGCTCTATGAAGGAGTAAGCTCTGTGTAGCAGTAAGCTCTCTGTAGTAATACCTTTTGTGTAACAGTATGCTCTATTTAGAAACAGTGGTAATCTTTAAGTAGAAATAAGCTCTGTTTAACTGTTTAACAGTAAGCTCTATGTAGCACTAAGGTCTATCCAGCTTCACATGTTGGATATAAAAGAAAACAGCCTGCATACAATCTAATGTAGTTGTATTTTCACTTTGTAGACATTGGTCTTGACATCCAGGATGACATGGGTCGTCATGAGGTTGGGTTCAGAGACAACACACACAAAGAACCTTTGAATGATGGGAAAGGGTGCAGATTTGAATCTCATTTTTTGATAAACAAGGTATGTTTTTTTTTTAAAAGAAATTGTTTATCCAAATGCAAAGTATTTTTTTATTACAAAGCTTAGATCAACTCTCTCTCTTAGTCTGTCTGGTAAAATGTTTGTACACATTATTTTTCCCACACCCAACCTTGGATCAAGTTGAAATTTTGAACAAATATTTCTTGTACTGGAAGTTTGGTGGCCGAGTGGTAAAGCGCTTGGCTTCTGAATCGGGGTCCCGAGTTTAAATCCTGGTGAAGACTGGGATTTTTAATTTTTGAATATTTAGGCGCCTCTGAGTCCATCCAGCTCTAATTAGTACCTGAAATTAGTTGGGGAATAGTAAAGGCGGTTGGCCATTGTTCTGGCCACATGACACCCTCGTTAATCGTAGGGCATAGAAAGATGAGCTTTGCATCACCTGCCCTATAAACGACAAGGTCTGAAAGGGGAACTTCACTTTTTTTAATATTACTTGTACCTGACAAAACAGGAGTCAATAAAGGAAAAAGTTAACCAATTTAATTAATTAACTCTTGGTAATTGTTTTGTTTGGTATCAAACAAGGAAAAGAGATTTTATTTTTTTTTGTTGTACTTGAGAGATGTGGTGGTGTAAGTTGAATTAGTCCCCTAACAGAGGTTAGAGTTCAATTCAAGTCGTACAACCTTTTTTTTCAGAAGAAATCACTGTGACATTCACACAGACACCCCCTTCTCTCTCCCCCCCCCCCCCTTTCACTTCTCCCAGCTGATCCAGACAGCTGATAGGGTCATAGTGCATTGATCAATCTAAAAGCATGAAATTCCACTAAACAAAAACAATTGGTAAAAATATTTCTAATGGCACATATTTATTATTGTTGGTCTAGAGCTATTACAAATTTAAGTACATGACTGATCCAAACTTACGGATACAATTACATTTACTATATAGTAAAAGCTTTGTTGTTGTTTTTTTAAAGAATTGTGTGTGTGTGTGTGTTACTGTACGTAAATGCATAGGAGGATCTAAGTAATACTGAAATAGCATTTATCTAAAGTTTTGTTTTGCTTCATAAGGATGGCTGCCTGATCATGCGTTATGTGCCCTGTACAGTCGCTCAGTCATCTAAATGGTCTCGGTTTCATGCACCACCTGCTGCCATCCCCTGTCATCCTGCGGGAGATGTGGGCTAGGATGTAGATTGTCTTCAACTCTGAACATCTGAAACATGTAAAACATTTTACAAAAGCAAATAAGTTCTGGATATCCCTTCAGATATGAAGACTATTATGTCCTAGTCAAAACATCCTGCAGCCTGGCAAGAGATGGAAGCAGGCAGGGTTCAAACTCTAGACCATTGGGACAACAGTCCAAAGTGCATACAGCATATACCATTCATGACCAGGCAACTTTTGTCTGTAGATGTTTATTTATTTATTTTTTTATATAAAATTTATCTCCTGGGCATTGCTTTGAAGGTTTTCAAGTTTTGACAATTTAAAAAAATACTTAATAGAATTATTTTTGAATTTTATTTTATTATTGTTGATTGTTGTATTATAATTTGTATGTTACAAGTTGAAAATTGTTTCTAACTCTGCATGTACTTGTCCCCAGGTACCTGGCAACTTCCACATCTCGACCCATTCTGCCCACTCCCAACCCCAAGATCCAGACATGTCTCACATTGTCCACAAACTCAGGTTTGGTATGGAGCTGGAGACTGGCAAGGTCAGGGTCATTCCTTGTTTGGAGTAGGAGTTGTTTATTTCTTAGAATTTTTTTTCATCAGTAGAATCAATGTTTGGTGATAGAATCATCGTTTACTGTTATGAGGTTGAAACCTTCAGGCGTCTAAATTTAAAAAAAAACAACTAGAATATATATATGCTATTAAATGCAAAAGCGTCATGAATAAAAGAAATTCGTTAAAAGCACTGGTCAGATTGAAATAAAAAGTATACATTTTGAACTATAGATCTAGACTATAGAAGTTAATTTTTAATAATTTTATTGCCAAAGGAACACATTTATTTTTTCATTTATAAACTATTAATTTGTTTAAAGAGATAAAACAAATATGCAGAGTTTTTTAAAAATATTTTATACTTTTTTAAAGATGCTTTTTTTTTATGAGAGATTTTTTGCCTTAAAGATAGTGTTGTTGTTTTTTTTAATATTTTTTCTTATGTTCATATGACCAAGCTCTGCAGAGAAACTCTGAAATCTTTTATTTTGTAAAATAAGCTGTAAAAATATAAATCAATCACAATTTATTTTTATTTTTTTGAGGTAATGGAGCCATATTTACTAGTTTGGAAAAAATAGAATTATGGTTTATAGCCTAGGCTATTACTATTTATTATCTTATATTTACAAAAGTATTCAAGTTATTCCACATATATTTTAAAAACAAATGAATTTCTAATTTAAATTTTATGTTAAAGCGTAACAACTGCCATAGAATATTTTTAAATTGAAAATTTTGTTTTCATCAACCATAGTTATCATTCTTCCTAGTTCTCATTATTATGTTGGAGCGTTCAGATGACTAAACCAATATATGAGATGAACTGCGCAGTTGTTTCCAAATCAGGGTGCTCTCCATATAGTTTTCTTTCTATAGGATTGTATTGGGGCTAATCAACCATTTTTTAATACATTTTCTGGTTGTTGATTCTTGTGATGTATTGTTTCAATTTTCTTTCAGAATGTGAGAGGATCTTTCAATCCCTTGGAGAATGTGGACAAGAGAACTGGTAACTGTAAGTATGTTTAATTACTTAAAACTTAGTCAAACTCATGAAGCATGAAGAAAGGGTCATCCAAAGAAAATCTGACTGGATAACATAAAGAATGGACCAGCTCCTCTCTTGATATCTTACTAATAACATCTGCTGTGGAGTGGAGGGATTAAACGAACTTTCACAGCACCCCCTATGACAAAAGTCAAGAAACAAACCTATTAAGAGAGTCCAACAAGAAGATATTCTGTCAGTGAAAATTCAGGCTTTTAGTCCCTTTTATAATTAGAAATTAGAACCATAATTTCATTTATTGCTTTGATCTGACTTTTTTGTTGCATATTTATTCAAATGAAATCAATGTTTGCAGCTTTGTCTACGCATGATTATATCCTACGAGTTGTGCCATCTGTCTATGAAGACAAACGAAACAACATTCGCTACCCATATCAGTATACATATTCCTACCGGGTAAGCCATGTTCATACCATCCAATGTTATTGATTATTTCCCTAACCATATATACACATAATATCTTTATAATTGTATACCAATAACTATTAATATTTTTTTTAGGATCTGATGCAAATGGGCCATGGAGGAGTCGTGAGTCCTGCCATCTGGTTTCGCTATGACTTAAGTCCAATAACAGTTCGATATACTGAGAAACAAAAACCTTTATACACATTTTTAGTTATGGTAAGCTATAATCTTTTTTTTTTTTTTGGTAAGCTGAAAAAAAATGTTACAATTTACACCAGAAAAAGTTTTCAGTCAAGATTTTGTCACAATTTTTCAACATACCATTACTTTTAGTTCTGACCTCTAATCGGTTATATTGCAACAATTTAGCTTTCTTTAAAGATTAAATTCACCAGCTGAAAGAATTATAGAAATAGAGAAGGTTTAGAGGTATGAGAAATTTATAAAATGAAATTTTCATCCTGTGATCGCAAAATATCTTTGGTGACATGTTGAGCATGACATTATTGACTTCAGGATGTCATTCAACAGAAAGGGAACTGAAACATTGTGGGTTAACCTGCACAAATACCAGATTAGAACTCATCAAGAGCATATACTTTGTGGCAAGGCCATTGATATGGTAGTATTTAACTAGATTCAAAAAGAATGATTTAAAACAACAGTTTAGTGACAAAGGCATTGCAGGTGGCATGAAATTGGGACAAAGATATTAAAGCTGGCATGAAGTTGTAACAAAGACATTTTAGGTTTGCCAGGTTGAAATCAGTTTTTTTTTTTGTTTAACCATAAATTTGATGATGTCATAAACCATCTCTGTTGACATCATAACCCATTTCTTTACTTTTGTAAAAGTCTAAACAAAACTTTTCCTTGCTGCATTTCTTCATTGCTGATAAATGTATGTGCATGCAGCTTTCATGTGTCCACTTTTGGTTCTCAGATCTGTGCTATCATTGGTGGAACCTTCACTGTGGCTGGCATCATTGATGGTCTTATCTTCTCCGCTTCCGAAATCATCAAAAAAGCAGAACTCGGGAAACTGAGCTGATTTGTCCATGGCATTATTTCTTGTGTTCACCTTCTCACTTTTCTATTTAATTATCTGTGTTTTTATGAGGACCAATATTAGATCTTTTTTTTTTGTTGTTGTATTTTCTTTATAGCAAGGAGCCAGTACACACACCATAAAAATTGTAATGGAGCCGTATGGCTTTAGTTTTGTTGTTACTTTAGTCATAAATAAATTGTATTCTATCATATTTATAAGCATTGTTGGTTTCTCTGCTGAAATTAAAAAAAAATATTTTTGTATTATTTACATTAGATAACTTGTTACCTAGATGTATACTTGATGTATGGCCGTCAGATTTTGAAATGTTGATGTCTAAGACAAAGAGGGTAAAAAAGGTTTGCTTTTTTGTTGTACTACCTGTTTTTGTTAAGGTAGGTGTTTTGTGAAGATTTCTCTGTTTATGAATTATGTATAGCTTAGAAGCAAATATTGATAATTAGCAGTTCTGTTTGGGAATAGGGTAAAGCTCAGAACCTAAGGGTGATAGTTGGCAGCAATTTAACAAAAAATACACAAGTTTTAGCATAAGGTTAAAAACTTAAATATGTGTCAACAATAATAACCTTTGACTAGAGCACTTGAAGGAAAATATTTTTTGTAGCCTTTTTTTTAATTACTTAAAAGGAAAACTAAATTTAAGCTTCATTATTTTTTGTTTAGCTAAAGGAAAAAAAAAAAAATCTATTCAGATTATATTTTAATTTTTATTGATTTAAAAATAAAAAATATGTTAATATTGAGAGACTAATGTTATGTTGCTATAATCTGACTGCTTTGTGACATGGCATAGGTTAAATCTTAGTGTAGATACAAATCCAGAACAATTTTTTGTGTGTCTTTAAGCAACAATTTGCAGTCAACAGCTTCTGAAACAATATGTAGTGTCTTGTTCAACAGCTTCTGAAACAATATGTAGTGTCTTGTTCAACAGCTTCTGAAACAATATGTAGTGTCTTGTTCAACAGCTTCTGAAACAATATGTAGTGTCTTGTTCAACAGCTTCTGAAATTTAAGTTTAATATTGCTTCTATGTAAAATAAGTGATAGTTTTTAATATGTACTAACAAAATTGGAATCATACTATTTAGTCTGTTGCTCATGTGGATGTGAAAAGATATTTAAGTTACAGCTACCCACTGGCACCCCATTAACATCATTCACTATATGCCACTAAAATGTTAATTTGTACAATCTATCTATTATTTCACCAGTATTTCATTATCTACTGTACGCTCAAAAACTATTTGTAATTTTTTTTTTACAATATATTTTATAAGTGCACTTTATACTCTCATTCTGTTTATGTACAGTCAACCTTGACCTTTCATAAGATGATCTATAAATAATGCATCCACACTCTCTGTAGGCCTTTAGTTGTTACCCACAACATGTTGATTAATGTGATCGGACGACTTTTAGTATGAAGTTTTTTTGGTTTGAGAAATTTCTTTAAAAATTATAATCTATTGTTAAGGTTAAGTACATTATGTCTTAGATTATTTTCTGTTTATATGCTAAAACTTAAAATGATCATCAAGGAACCAAACTTCAAAGTCAATTTGTATAGCAAATTAAAGTAAGATCTAAAAAAAATTCTCTCATGCATGAGTTGTATTGAATGTTGGTTACAAATAGTGTACTTTCAGTGAGTAGTGTTAAAGAAAACTAAATTCTGTTTTATATATACTGTGACTTCTGTTTTATATATACTATAGACTTCACCTTCACTTATTCCTTAGTCTGTTGAATGATTGGGGTACCACTCATGATCTTTCGGCTGTCTCACTCCATTCCTTTCTTTGCCTTGACTAGAATCTTTTCAATGACAGGTCCATTCTTTGATGTTGTCATCCCATCTCTTATCTTTTTTATGAAAATGTAAAGTTTTTTCTAATCTAAGAAATAATGTATTACTGAGGCTTGTGTTTAGATCAAGTCTGCTGCAAGCTATAAATACTATTTATATTTACTGAACCTGAGAAAAATGGTTCTTTAGACTTCCTGTCTAACATTCAATGTTGACCTTATCTTTAACATGATCTTAGTTCAAGTTCGAGCCATAGAATAATTTCTTTTGTGTCTTCGCTAATCTTCTTCATTAGTTGTAATTGCACAAATTTATCAATTCTAGCTTGACTCTCGCAATGAAATGATAATTTTTTATATTTGCATTAGTTTGTATTCCACTGGCTATTGTCATGTTCACATTTCTATACTAAGTTTGGAAAGTGAACTAAATTGGTTGTGTTCAGAAATATTGTGACAAAAAGCTTAAACAATGTCAAGTACATTATTGTTTTAAAAAGAATTGTTTCAATAGTGAAATAAATCTTGTGCTCTAAGCCTTTTTTTTTTCCCTCTTTTCATTCAATTTTTTTTTTCTTCCTAGTTTTCTTTTTATCCTCCCTTTAAGTTTTGCTTAAAACGCATTTATCTTGTTTACCTCCCTTTTAATCCTGGTTTATGTTGTATTCAGTGTGATAGGGATTTCTTCCAGTTGTTTTGACATTTTCATATACAATTATGTTTTTGTTACCATAAGACCATCTGACATGTATTATCTGGGGGTCACTCTTTATGTGCCATTGGGTTATGCACAATAAGTTACAGTGTTGGTTCATTTTGAAATTTCATTCAAGGTGTATTTCAGCCAAACCTGATATTCCAATGACGTTTTACACCCATGACCTTTGAAAGAGAATAGGAAATGAAGAAACTCACGATCACTTCAACTGTCAATGTATTTGACCTTTTTGTTTCATTATTTGGATATGGATATAGATAAATCATATTAAATATTTAAAAAATAAGACAAGACTCTTTTTTGCCCAGTAAGTAATGAGATAATCAAAACAATAGCTATCACTCATTTTATTATTATTATTTTTTTTTTTTTTCATTTTGACATTATACACTGGCCTATATGTCGATGTTGTAATTTTACCCCTAAACTTATTTTGCTATACAAAAATGCTCTTTTATGTTTTTGATGTTTGGATAAGGATTTTTTTGTGTGTTTTGGGGATTATTTTATGTAGACTGCTTGCATTGTTCTTGTTTTTCAACTATTTTTAATGGGCTAATTTTCAATTATGGAATTTGATCTGACCAACAAATGCCAGGGGGTGCTTCAATTCAAAATATTAGATATCAAATGTTAGATTAACCATTTTTTTTATAACAAATTAAAAATTTCAAAGATACAGTACACTTTTATTGTAGTTTTAAATGTGTGAATGTGACCTTCTGAAATGTATTGTTACCATGTGACCACACAAATGTTCTGTAAATGATAGCATAATGGCATGATGAGCTAATGAAGTACAATGTGACAGAGTTTGAGCCAATATAACAGTTCAACACTTTGGATACAAACAGTGAGAAAGTTCTAAATATGAATACATTTTGCATCATTGAGATGAAAAGAACAGATTTAAAATATGTGCCAGTTGGCCTTTTTTTTTCCCCAAAACATGCTGGATCACATTAAACACTTTCACTAAGCAAAAGTAATTTGTTTGGCCTTTTCTTTTATCTCTACAAATTTTGCATAAAGCATCTTATTATAGTTTTGGAAACTGTGCCAAAATATTGCTTGATCTTAAAATGAATGCATCAAAATAGTAATAAAAATGGAGGTAAATTATGACGAGACATTTTAGTCCCAAGGGTATTGTTAGATTAGCTGGCCAATGTATAAGTTGGTTTTTTTTGGTCATATTATGAGAAAATGTAACTTGAAACTTTTTTGTTTGGGGTTTGTACATTCCAACCTAGCTTTGCGTTTCAACATTTTGTTAAAAAATAAAGTGCAAGTTTGTTACATTTCTTTATACTTTTGAATTATTTTTATTACAAAGTTGATATCAACTTATTCTGTCTGTCTGTCTGGAGAGAAGTTTGCAAACATTATTTCTCATACACCTAATCTCGGATCAAGTTGAAATTTTGCACTTGTCAACACAAGAATCAGTTTTAGAAATTAATCAATTAGTTAATTAACTATAGATTGTTTGGCACTTCTGAGCTGTGTTATATCATATTATATGCAGATAAACCAAACAGAGGTAACACTCTAATAACGAAATCCAACAATGCAGGCGAAAGGCCAAAAATATAAGATAGTCGATGCTGATAGTGAATGTTGAACAAGCCGTTAAATAATAATGAAGGGAACTGTCGAAAGTCGTCAAACTATATCTCTACGTTCATAACAACCTGCCTCTCTCTAAAGCCGTCCAAAGTAGTATGTTTACATTTCGCTATTCTTCCTCAAACCCTAGCCTAGTTTTTAATAGTCGCGTCATTGTCTTTAAGTCAAAAACTTTCCCTATTTATGAAACAAATAACTAATTCCTAATTGTTTACATTTAATCCATCAATATGTTGTGTCCCTGTTGAGTTCAGTGTAAGCATAGATGTGAAGTCAGGTGCTGTAGCAATGAATGATGTTTACATACTACAGCTGGGACCAAGAATGGTGAATCAGATATAGCAACAAAAAGGAAAGTCTGAACAAGGTCATCAACCATGGACAATTTTCTGATACTCGCCACGGATACTTCTGTTACTGTTACGTCTCGTGCCAGAATTTCAGTCTTGGTGAGTCATTGAGCTCTTGATAAGCAACTGACAAAGCATTTACCTACCTTTGTGCTCCTGTGTGTCTCATCTTCAGCGAACAACAGTTTTAGTTTTGGCTTTAAGTCGAGCCATGTTAAAAAGGGTTCCACTGAATCTACTGTGGATATGTACTTCATCCTCTAGGGATTTAAAGGCGCTGGCGATTACAACCGAAATGAAAATGCTGAATAGTGTTGCGGCCAGAACATATATCCCTGTTTTATCCCGAACTTGATGGAGACTGGCCTAGAGGCGGAGTTGGCGATTTGTAGACCTACAGATACCTGCATGTTTTCAAGAAACGCTGACACTAGTTTCCGTAGCCTTTTTGAACAGACAATTCTTCTCCTTTACAACAAACAGACCGCTTTTACTAACTTGGTCATAAGGCTAAGTCGATAAAAGTTTTTATAAGGAAGCTTTTTTTTTTATTATCTGCTTTTCTGCTAGGCAGCTGTCGCAAGGAGAAAAAAATCATCTCAATGACATCTGATAAAATCTGCAGCCGTTTAGTAGTAGGCCTACTCTTGCCTTTCCAACAATGCTTAAAAGTGAGATAGGCCTACATCTGTAATTGTTACAATCAGAGCAGTCGTCCTTATTGTTGTTGTTTTTTCATAAATGTTTGCATCTATTAAATCCAGATGGGACCCAACAGTTTGTGGCGTGACTTCAGCAAGTCATGTTTTCCAGCTTAATGGTTTTTGCAGGGATTCCTCCGGCTGCTTTCCAATATGCAAGCTTGTCAATGGCCGCTCTCAATTCCTTTACAGAGTGCGTTACTTCAAATTTATCTCAAATTTGCAAACGGTTATTAAGATAGCATTTACGATCTAGTAGAGTTGGCGTAGTGATCTACCCATAGTTCCATTTGCCTACTATCACTGATGATCATTTCATTTTTTGACTTACATTAAGTGGTAGGCCTATAGGCCTATATACACACTAGCTGATCCAATGGCTTTTTTCATTACTCTGTCAGCACAAGATTGGCTAAACTCTCTAAGCATATCTTGGAAAAAAGTAAACTGACCATAGCAAACAAAATGCTAATCTAAAAAGCCTGTATAGTGAACACTTTATTTTAGAGAGAGCTAGTCAACCAAGATGAAACAGTTTTCACTAATGCTGCCTGTGGCTTATAATGTGAATCTCCTAAAAGGGGATTTTGTTCCTAATTAAGTTTTGAAACTGGCAGCCATAAACATATCATATATGCTCTTTTGATACAAAGAAGAATACGTTGAATTGGACATGTCACCCGCATGCCAAATGGAAGAATTCTATTTGGCATCCTTAATGATGAATTTGCTGAGGGCGATATTCCCTAGGCTAACCAACAGCGATGTCTGAAGGCTGCAGGTATCAAAGAATGTGGTAAGAAATAAAGATCGGTCAACATGGAGACAGATTATTCGGGCTGGTACGAACCTCCCCCGATAGCAAAATGAATGAACCGGTCATAGCCAAAGAATGAGAAAGAAAGCTGCCCTTAAAACAGAAAAAAAATCCACATGCGCGGCAAACTTTGCCCTCTAAAATCAGCGTGTTTAGTTTCATCAGATTCTGACTGGACTCAAGAAGAAACTAAAACTAGGGATTCATCAAGGTACATGATACACCACATCCAATGTCTCTTTAAGAGACAGAAGAAGCCATGTTACGGGTGGCAACTTTGTCGTGGTTAAGAAGCTTGTTTGTAGGCCTACTATAGAATTGCAGTTTCGGATCTATGGCAGTGGGTTACCCATATTATGGTCGTACTGTTGTCTCCTGTGTTGTTTTAGCCGCTTTGCAGCAGCACCAGAGTTTCCTCTCCCAGGCGCATTCCTGGGCCTTGGATAAAGGGGTCATGGGTGGCCCATGCGTCATGATCCCTCTCTCGACCTTGCTGATGTGATCCAAAGGAACGTATCGCGTTACATTTGGCACCAACTTAGTTGCAGAAGCTGCTGGAGGGAATTTCATAGCTGATACTCCCAACGCCTAAGGGGCTTCACTCCTGATTTCTCCTCGAGGTTGTCTCTTGAAGTCTCAGTACCGCAAGGCAGCGGGTGTTTGAAGTCCGAGTACCCCTCTCCTAGATGAACTGCCTTACTAGGCTGACGAGCTCCATCTGCCTGAAGCTCCTGGTTTTGTGGCGCCAGGTATCCGCCTTCACCCCTTCACCTGTTAGTAAGAGCAGTTTCGCCGGGCTTAGAATCTAAGCCACACGAGCAGGCCAGGTGCTGGACTTAGTTGTCAGAGGCTATTTGAGACGCATGCCATTAGGATTATTTAAAGACAATGGGAGCTTAACCCCCATTGACACCCCTGGCCATGACAACCTTTGAAACTGGTCGTACTCTACAAAAACTCAAAATAGACATTTAAAAAATAAAATTGCATAGTAAATAATTGCAACTTTTTTTTAAAGTAGGAAAATTTGTTACAATTTACAAGTAGTCTCTTTCTTTCTTTTAAAATACGGCTTGCTATTAGAAATCAGCATGTGTATTAATTAGTATTTAAAAGTGGTTTTATTAAAGCTTTCTAAGAAGTGTAGGAGCGTCCACATACTTAAATCCGGCACTGAATAAGCTTTCTCTTTTTTAGTGATCGTAATAATGATGGATGAATTGAATGACTATTTAATAGGCTTTGGACGCATCTACTTCTACTATCATCATTTCACAAACCTATTTGATGAAGATTTGGACCTTTGTCTACCGAGGAATGACATTAACACATCTTGAGAACTAAACTGCATACCAGGCATGTAAAACTCATTAAGGTGTATGGGCCATATAAAAAACTTACTATGACCTGAGGGGCCGCAGTAAAAAAATCAGTTGCAAAACAGACTACTAGTTTTATGTAAATTAAAAACAATTCAATAAAATACAATAATTAATGGCATACCTGTCTCTTAGTTAGCCAAATAGTACTATTAATTGCTTTGTCCTGATGCTTGACATCTTTTCTGGGCTACAAGTTTATTAATGTCAGGTGAAAGTTTTTTTTTTTTTTTTTTTTTGCTTTTGCCACTGAAACTTTCATCACTGATGATAAATTTTGGTCAGATAATCTCGAGCGACGAGATTTTTGTGTAACTTTCAGAATGGAAAAGAACTGCTCACATAGATCAGATCATGATAGCTAGAATTCTGGCTGCAAATCTCCGCAATTCTTATCATATCTTATATAATACAGACGTTACTTCAAAAAAGAAGATGATTACGTCCTACGCGTCATGCATTTAGTCATGCATATTAACCAATGACTTAAATTCTGCCAAGTCATTGGTTTTCCTGGCTAGCTCAGGCAACCCATTCCATGCTCTAATAGCACTAGGGAAGAAGGAGTATTTGTACAAATTTGTCCTAGCATATGGGACGAGGAGTGTCCCTTTATCTTTGTGTCTTTGAGAGTATTTTATTAAATTTTGTTTTTGTATTTGAAGATTATGGTTCAGTGTTTTATGTATAATTGCTACTTTACTTTTGAGTCTTCTGTCCTGAAGGCTTTCTAAATTTAGTGATTTTACTATAGGTGTTACTCTAGTCAAATGTTAATATTCATTTGTTATGAATCTTACTGCTCTATTTTGTGTCTGTTCCAGTTTCTTAATGTTTTCTTGAGTTGAGGGGTCCAACGTATACCGTTCAGGGGAAATAGCTGTAAAATTGTGGCACAGCCAATTCTAAATACTTCGATTTCAACAAAGAATCTGACTGCTATTCTATCAGCTTTAGTTGCACATTATCAGCAGCATTTCCAGGTGCAAATGAAAATGGAGATATAAACAACGAAAATTCATGCTCGTATGAAACGAAGTCACGAAACGGCCATTGAAAGAATTTACTAACGATTCCAGGTGTTAGACATATTTACCAAATGTTGTAGCTGTATTTAATCTTTTTAGTTCCTGACACGTTGAGAAGTGAACAAGATTTTTCCTTTATATTTGGTTTATCCACAGTCGTAATTTTGCTTCAAAGCACTTCACATGATTACACTCACAGTTGTGACAATTTAGTCTTTACTTTGAAGTTTCAAATTCAAGTCTTGCAGGTGAGATCAACTGCAAATGCCAAATCCTGAACCCATTCGTCACTTTGGAAATGTCCAACAGGTTCACCTTTCATGTTCAGAAATATTACAATTTTCTCACGCAGTGCAAAAAATCTCTTCAATACTTTATGACATGAGAGCCAGCGTAGTAGGGAACACAATCAAATTCGTGTCCAATGTCATCCAGAAATATTGAAAATTGACGAGGATTTGAACCACAGGCACGAATAAAATTGAGAGCGACTGAAACCGGTCTGTAATTGGTGTGCGCAGAATGTTCCTTGGTAAATGATGCTCTAAAAATGAGCAAAATTAAAATTAGCATCAGTCTCTCTTATTTTTGCTTCGAAACCATTTAATTTCATGGTTGGTGCGCCATCCGTTGTAAGACTAGTTCGTTTTACCAAAGATAAATTGTACTGCAATATCACCTCCTGTTATTTCTGTTAAGCATAGAACAGAGCTCAAGTAGTTTTTCATGTATCTTAAAATTCCTGTGACAGGCCCTTATCAATATAGCCAACTGTGCTACACCCGTTACATCAGTTGACTCACCGAGAGCCAGTGAAACGAATTCAAAATCTACTATTTTGTTCTTTAATTGTTCACGCAATCTGACTGACATGTCATTTATTCTATCTGCCACAGCGTTCCTAGTTAACGCTATTTATTTGAATGCTTTCACCTTTTCTAGACAAAGTACTTAGGTTTTAATGACACACTCCTTAATAAAATCACATTCACTAAATGATTTGTTATGGCTTGCAATTAAGTTTGACAAAACGTAGCTTGCTTTCACTGCATACTCACTCTCGTTGTTCAGTTTAACAAATACTATTTTTCAATTCAAGTAGCTTGTCATTGTTGATTAACATGAACGAATAATAACAAGACTCTGGATATAAATTATAAGACATGAAATCAGCTGTTTAATCTAACACCATCTTGGTTGACAACAACAGTTACAAGAGATGTTACTCCCAAACACCGATTGGTGCAACCTATATAAAACACACATCAACAGTCATCTCTTATTTTCCAGCGTAATAGTTTAACATTAATTTGATGATATTTTAGGTGGCCAAGCGGGCCGCATTCATCCCCCGCAAGCCCTGTGTTTGACATGACTGTAAACACACTGGGGATTGGTTTCTTAATCAAGCAACTCTCAAAAACTTGCCAGATTTGTTATTGGGGGGGGGGGGGGGGGGCTATGTTAGACATGTCATCTCTTTGTGCTAAGGAATATTTCTGTTAGGACATAAAAACTTTGCTTCAGAACTAAATGTTCAAATAGCTGAAAAATGGAACTAGTGAACTTTTCCCTTGTGGAGTATCTCCAGAGAATGCTGACCAGGTTCTTCAATACAGCTGGAAGGAAAGCTGCCAGATTTTGCAACCACTTAGCAGTTAACCTTAGATGTTGGTCTAGTCATCTGAAGTTCTGAACCCTCCAACATAAAAATAAGAAAGCTGAATTGCCAATTAGAACCTCAAAACTAATTCCCAAGCTTTTAGTAGCTACCTTCTTAAATTCAATGATGATATCAAAAATTTAACTCATCTAACCAAAATTAAAAAGCAACTTGAATTTAAGGAGAAAAAGTATACTAGGGATTTTGTTGAAAAATTTATTGTTTAAATAATTTTCTAGATTGATTATAACTGTACATAAAAGATAAGATAAATATCAAAAGAGGTATATTTATTACTAACATGAAATGAAAACACTTCACAACATTGTTTTTAACTACATATAATATGCCATAAAAAAAAATTCATTTATTCATGTACAAATTTTCGACTAAAAGTCTACACCCAAATAGTTTCAGAGATTATATATATATATATATACAACTTCACAGGCCAAAACAAAGACATAAGGAAATACAATTACTAATTCTTCATGGCGGAAGCTGCAAAAAAAAATTTTGAAATCATGCATAGGAAATGAGATCCTGCATTTCTTTGATCCTGAAGGTAAAGCTTTACCTAGATTTAAAAGATATCAAATTGTTTCTTTTCCAAATTGATTATTAGTCACGGGTCAGTTTTAGTTCAACACTCCAAAATATCTCGTTTTCAAGTAATCAGCTGAGTATTCGTTTTAAACCTAAGAAAATGGAAATATTAAAATGGCAAGACAGATCTCTCATAAGTGACGAATTTTCCAGAATCGTCTAAACTTAAGCTATTTATAACACTCAGCATGAATTCGACAGTTTGTTGAGCAGTTAGTAGCTTCGGTACATTCTTGTGGTATGGCCGAGAGAGATCAGTATCCACAGTTCCAGGATGCAATGCAATGCACACAGTTTTTTTCTGTCCCCTGGTCAACTCGATGCTGAGATTCCTGGTGGCCATGTTCAAAGCTGCTTTAGACATGCGATAGCTGTACCAGCCGCCTAAAGCTGAACAAATGAGAGAGTGAAAAAAATCATTACAAGATAAGGAAGTTTCTTTAAACAAGAAGATAACTACATCATGCTTATAAAACCTGTTAGGAGGCGCGGTGGCTTCCAAACCGGGGTCCCGGAATCAAATCCTGGTGAAGACTGGGATTTTTAATTTTGGGATCTTTTGGGAGCCTATGAGTCCACCCAGCTCTAATGGGTACATGACTTTGGTTAGGGAAAAGTAAAGGTGGGTGGTCGTTGTGCTGGCCATATCCACAGATGACCTTTACGTTGTCAGGGTGGGATTTCAGATTAGCTAGGGTATGATATTATGGTCCGGTATCCCCAGCCTGAACAGAGTAATGCAAGAACCTAAAGGTAATAGCATGTAAAATATGAACATCGAATAAAAGTTATTCAACTGAACATTTAGTGAATAACAACAATTGTCAACAGGAACAATATTTAATCCTACTTAATTATATGTTACCAACATATTTACATATACATCAATATCATTGATGTTAGCATTTGATTAATAATTAGGCCAATATCACACCAATACGTTTCTATAACACACCTTTCATGCTCACACTTCATCTCGGCGCCCTACAAAACATCAACTCCCTACACCTCAACAACGATAGTTACTATACGACTCCAAGGGCGGAAAGGCGACACACTTTCCGCTAGCCCCAAGCCTAACACCCTGTAACGAAAAGAAAACCTAGATCTAGCGATGCCGCTACAACAAAGAACTTCCCCATAGCTCAAGCCTAACACCCTGAAACGAAAAGAAAACCTAGATCTAGCGATGCCGCTACAACAAAGAACTTCCCCATAGCCCAAGCCTAACACCCTGAAACGAAAAGAAAACCTAGATCTAGCGATGCCGCTACAACAAAGAACTTCCCCATAGCCCAAGCCTAACACCCTGAAACGAAAAGAAAACCTAGATCTAGCGATGCGCTACAACAAAGAACTTTCCCATAGCCCCAAGCCTAACACCCTGAAACGAAAAGAAAACCTAGATCTAGCGATGCCGCTACACGAAAGAACTTTCCCAAAGCCAAAAGCCTAACACCCTGAAACGAAAAGAAAACCTAGATCTAGCTATGCCGCTACAACAAAGAACTTTTCAATAGCGACACCCGTACCGAAGATCAACCTACTTAATAAAACTATGTACTTACGTACCCTTACAAGGGGAAGCAAAAAAACCAGCTCCCCAGATCACAAAAGAAGCTCTCTCTTGCGGAAACTAAGGATGACGTGAACCCACACATACACAATATTCCATACAACAAAACGCACTTACAAGAAACTATTTCCTATACGATAAAACACCAATATTAAATGCAAAGAAAACTTCATGCCCGCACGACATACGTCATCTGTCCTATGGACCGCAAGGTTCGAGAGGGGAACTTTATTTTTTTTTATAACCTGTTAGACATAATGTAATGTATCTTATCTTAAAAATATATAAGTATAGTAATCCCTTTCAGACCTTGCCATTTATTGGGGCTAGAAATATAAATCTCATGTGTTTGTATGGCAAATTGTAAACAAGGTTTAGCACATGTGGCTACCACAACAACCAACAGCCTTTACTTTCTCAAAATAATGTCAGGAAGCCATTAGAGTTGGGTGGACTCATGTCAGGTAGCCATTAGAGTTGGGTGGACTCATGTATGGTAGTGGTTAGAGTTGTGTGGACTCATATCAGGTAGCTGTAAGAGTTGAGTGGACTCATGTCAGGTAGCCGTTAGAGTTGGGTGGACTCATATCAGGTAGCCGTAAGAGTTGGGTGGACTCATGTCAGGTAGCCTTAAGAGTTGGGTGGACTCATGTCAGGTAGCCATTAGAGTTGGGTGGACTCATGTCAGGTAGCTGTTAGAGTTGGGTGGACTCATGTATGGTAGTGGTTAGAGTTGGGTGGACTCATATCAGGTAGCTGTAAGAGTTGAGTGGACTCATGTCAGGTAGCCGTTAGAGTTGGGTGGACTCGTATCAGGTAGCCGTAAGAGTTGGGTGGACTCATATCAGGTAGCCGTAAGAGTTGGGTGGACTCATGTCAGGTAGCCTTAAGAGTTGGGTGGACTCATGTCAGGTAGCCATTAGAGTTGGGTGGACTCATGTCAGGTAGCTGTTAGAGTTGGGTGGACTCATGTATGGTAGTGGTTAGAGTTGGGTGGACTCATATCAGGTAGCTGTAAGAGTTGAGTGGACTCATGTCAGGTAGCCGTTAGAGTTGGGTGGACTCGTATCAGGTAGCCGTAAGAGTTGGGTGGACTCATGTCAGGTAGCCGTAAGAGTTGGGTGGACTCATGTCAGGTAGCCATTAGAGTTGGGTGGACTCATATCAGGTAGCTGTAAGAGTTGAGTGGACTCAGGGTCGCCCTAAAATCCAGAAGTAAAAAGTCCCAGTCTTTACCAGGATTCAAACCCAAGACCTTTGGAAGTTAAGTGCATTACCACTCAGCCACAATGAGCCTTGTTATGACTCAACATTCTCATTAATAGCTCATAATTAATGTATTTCTACCATTATCACTAATGGAGCCCACTTTTGCACTCATGTTGACCAACACAGAAGAATGCTGACTTCTCTTATCTGCAGCCTGCTTCCCAATCAGACCTTCACCTTTACTTAAAAGTGCAGCAAAATGTTTTGCTATCAATAGAGGCCCGACAGAATTCACCAGATAAGTTTCCAGTAAACCCTAATGAAAAAAAATCAGAGAAGTTTGACCCACATTAAAAACAAATTCACTCTTATCTTTTAACAATTTATATAACATTATTCAACATCAACTTGGATCAGAAAATCTTGGCTTTTAAACAAAGAGAAAAACTAACTCTCAAAGATGAAAAATTGTTTTAGTAACACTAAATAACACGCAGATTGTGTTTTCACATATACAACAAACATTTTTAGACATACATTTAGTCTGAATAAATATTATTCAACTTAGAATGTTTAGGCTGCATAACAGTTTACCTGACTAGTCACAGCTTTAAGACTTGTTTCTCCCAATTTAGAAGGATGGATTATTCCAGCACAGTTTATTAGAAGGTCAAGTTTCCCGTGACTAGAGAAGAATGAATAAGATGTTCTTATAAATATTAATTACAAATATTCCACCAATAAAATAACATATCAATGTGTTAACCTTATGGAAAATGTTAATAAGACTAAAAAGTATACTATAATTGGTTTTCCTAGCTGAATCAGACCTTTTCCAAGCTCTAATAGCACTAGAAAGAAAGAGCACTAATACAAATTAGTCTTAGCATTAGGAGAGTTTAGTCTCTAATTAATAAGCACAACTAGCTCGACACATGGGTACACACAGGATGTAATTATTTTCTTCTTGGAAAGAACATCTGTGTTTAAAAGGTAAGAGCATTGTCATGAAATTGTTTTAGTTTATATGGATTGTTACCACTAGTGTTTATATTTGTGAACTCATGTGAGACTGTGTACTGACTATCTTTTGTGTCTTGACCTTTACTATGTGTGTAGTTAATTTTCAGCATTCAGTGTAATAACGCTTTAGATGTTAACACTGACATTTTTTTATATTAAAGTACAAGTATTTTAAAAAGCCAGAAGGCAAAAAGCTCTCAATTGCCTATTTGACAATGAGATTTATGATTTATCTCCTCACTTCTTATGCTAGAGGTAATTTTTTCTGCAAGCTTAAAGGAAGATGTGTGGGGTGTGTAACTGAGGTGCCCTCCTAGAAATGTTTTAAACGCTGGTCTTCACTGGATTCTGTTTGATAAGGTGCCATATATATTTTTTAAATTGAACTACATGAATTATTGGATTTATATGATGTTAATGGTCAATAGCATTATATTAATAATCACAATTAGATTAATGACATAAAAATATATATGTAATTGACTCCAAAATGAATAACAATTGTAACACAAACTTTCTTACCTTTGTTCCACTAGAGAAGCAGCAGCTGATATGGTGCCTTCATTAGTGACATCAATATTTAATACACTAAGTCTCTGGCTATTGACCTTCATTAGCTGTTGCAGGTCAGTGGCTTCTGATGGCTTTCTACAAGTAGCTATCACCTGAGTCTTGTTGTTCATTAATAAAGTTTTACAAAACTGTAGACCTATGCCGCGGCTAGCCCCTGAAAAGATTATATTCCAATTAGGTTTATATTGAGTATTTTCTTTTTTTTTTTAAATTTTATGCACATATTTCTGTCTCTTTTAGAATAATGGCAGCCTGAACTGCCATTCTGTGGTCTTGAATGTCCAGGGTTCAAATCCCAGCCTATTACATCTGATGTCCTGCAGGAGGTTTGGGCTAGGATGTAATTTTCCACAGAATCTGAAGGAACATCAGAAACATTTTTCATAATGACTTTCCACTAGAGCACACAGAGATACTTGGCCTGCTTTAGCACATCTCTCCATTCTGATCTATCCTGTGCTTTACATCTCCATAACTTTTAGCTGTTGTAGATCTGCCTCTATGTAATGAACCCATTTTTGGTTTTTGCATATATTTATATATATATATTTCAAGTAGTCATAGTCAACACATACACCATGGCGATTGGGACTAGAATATATATTTAATATTATATATACTGTATTAGTATACAGGAGGGGCTCGTTAGCCATGGCTGGCTACCCACATAGGAGAAGGAAAACTCTGAATTCAAACCTCTGTTGCCTTGCAGCTATACCCAATCATGGGAAAGGCTTCGGGAGTCAACCCAAAAATCAGGAGCTGGCAACCCTAAGGCAGTTTGCAGCACCCAGTGCTACACTCTGGCAGAACCTGGGATGCCGCTGACCCCAAACTGTATCAGCATTGCCATTCCTTTGGATACATCAGCCGCGTGGAGAGGGGGAACTGATGTGTGGGCGACATCGTTCCGACCACAACTAACGCCCAGGCATTCATCTCACCGAGATGATCCATAGTTGCTTTGTGACTGAAGGAGGCCATAGAGATAATTATAATAATATATATAGATCATAGCCCTATATACTAGGACTAGGCCTAACTTAAGTCACTTTAGATTCTATAATATAGATCTAAATATAACTAAATTTTTTAGTATATTAATCATTATATTGTAGTTAGATACTAGATTTATAAATAACCTAGAATCCTAGATATTTATCATATTATTTAAATTATTTACCTTGAACAAGACAAACTGCAGACATTTTTAGATTTATATTAATTATAATAGGCTAAGGCTAAGCAGAGAAAAGCTAGATTAAAATTTAATTTACAGAAGAGTAGACTCTACTAGATCTGATCATCTGTTTTTGTATTATGATTATCTTATGTATTACTTAAAGTTACTGTTCGTCTGTTAGTCATGCAAACTTAGACTTATATATACTATATATATATATATAGTTAATATAGATCTAGAATCTAGTGTCACTTAGTCTAGTGAGTTCTGAAACTAAAAATATTGGTAATATTGTCACACATTCACATTGAATGATGACATTGTCACTGTGACTCATTGTGACTTGTCACTCATTGTGAAAAGCCTTCTATGTTCTACGCCTAACTAAGCCGACTAAAGTCAAAGACACTCTGAACTCTAAATCTAGAAAATGATTAAAATGTAGATCTATATCTAGACAATCTAGATCTAGATATTTAGTAGTATGTATGTTACAGGACAGCTTGCCGCCCAATGCGCCGAACGGCGCGGGAGGACCTAAGGCAAGCTAAGCTAAGCCAGCCTAAGCTAAGCCTAAGTATGTTACAGGTACTTTCTAGATAGATTCTAGAATCTGGTCTAGTAGAAAGACAAAGACTATTTAATTTGCAACTAGCGTCTAGATCTACATCTGATTTATAAATCTAGATATCTATCTAGAACTAGATATAGAATAGATTAAAATAGATGTATCTAGGTCTAGTTCAATGTTAACATTATATAATCTATATTATTAATATGTTTGATTTCGTTAAAAATGTCCGGTTTTGTTTTTTAGTGTCGAAGTGTTTTACTCTTTTACTCTGAAATCACATTATTTTAATTCATTCACAGGGTTTGTCAACAACATGGGTGACCTCTGAAAATATTGAAAACATTTCATCATAGAATATTTTTAAAAAATATTTATCGTCAATTCTAACCTGTTCTAATTTGGAGCATTATGAAGATTATTTGTCTCTCATCCATGAACCTATATTTATTGATTTCAATATGTTTGTTTTAAAAGTGCACTTCAAAAAACACAGAGTAAGAACAACTAGAGTAGAAGTCTAAAGAAGTAAATTAATTAATTAAATTAAGTTAAAAGCCGGACTGCGAGTGACCACGTTACGAGTTACGTTTCATAATCCTCATGCCTCGTTACTAGTCATTACGTTTCATAACCCTCATGCCTCATCAATAAGAATAAATTTATAAAAAATTATCATTAGTCTATGATTAGACTGATTAGTCTATCATATGATAATATCATTGAATTCATTGTTTCAGTTTAAAGGGAAAAAAAGAATAATTTTTTGATCTTTCTAAATTCTAGATAATAGATTTAAATAAAAAAATCATACATTATCATACACATATTGAATGATAGTTACATACCTCATACACAGCATACAGTGCCTGATAGACTGATACTAGTGATACACACTACTTAGACTGCTACCTTGTACCTACTACTTGAGACACTAGTCACTAGACTGACTAGGACTAGAGTCTAGGTAAGTAGATAAATCTAGAAAGATCTAGATCTGCATCAATCATCAGGGTCAGGTCATGTCTGGCTTGCTGAACTTGCTGTTCATAGTGTCTAGATTAGATGATAGATCTAGATTATTCTAGATAGAATCTAGTAGTGTAGATTGTACATCTAAATTATGTTAGTAATGACAGTAATATAATATTATGTAGTTAGAATGTAGATATCTAGAATCTTTTTTCTAGACTCTTGTCACTCTACTAACTCTACTATTTTGTCACTCTACTATTTTGTTGTATTTATCTAGTTAATTCTAGTTCTAGTAGGTACTTCGAT
This sequence comes from Biomphalaria sudanica, assembly GCA_036873155.1. Lineage (NCBI taxonomy): Eukaryota > Metazoa > Mollusca > Gastropoda > Planorbidae > Biomphalaria > Biomphalaria sudanica. Next base: position 263,538 of record JAZGLO010000416.1, read on the forward strand.
AAAACGTTCAAAATGATCACAATGCAATTTAACCTATTTGGTTAGATAGAGCTTGAGAAATGCTTTCCAATGATACCAATTTTATATTGCTGAGTTAATTGTGCGGGAAGTTATTAAATTTTTAGTGGACAAAAATTAGCCTTTGTAAAGCAAAAAAAAATCTGTGACCGAAACAACTGCCATTTGAACTTTAATTAACTGTATTATAAAAAGTCTTAAAGATATGGGGTTGAAACTTCACACTTTTTTTCATTAACCTGTATTCTGTTAAAACGAATTAAAAAATAAGACCAAGCAATAAAATCTTTCAAAAAAAGTGAATTAATATATAAAAAAAAGTCTTCAACAAAAAATACAAATATATGTGATTTTATCATCATATGAGCCCAAAAATCACAAATAAAACAAATCAGAGATCTGTAGTGTGTTTTATTTTGTTTAATTATAATACTACTGTATTTAAATAGCTATTTATATGCATCAGATAAATAATTTTTATAAATTATAAATGAAAATAGCACTGGGCAGAAAAATATTTGCTAAAATTTAATGACTAAGAGTTTAATAAACTTCAGTTTAAACTTTTTTGTAAAGTACTGGCAATTAAAATTATTAATGATTTTAAAATGCCTGATTTTAAATGCTTTAAAAATTAAATTGTAAATGAAAAATTTCTTGCTTAGGACAATAAAATAAAAAAAGAAACCTTGCGATTTATTTAGAAGTTATTAAAAGATTTTTTACTTAAATTTGTGTGCAGTAATAGTTCATCATTTTAAAAAGATAATGAACTCATTTATTAACTATTAATTTACATGTATACTAATAGAAAAAAAAACACGGAAAAAAAAATTAATTGTTAGCTAAAAATATGAAGAAAAAAATTATTATTTAATATTATTATTTTAAAATATTTATTTTTACTTTAAAATTTGCACATTACAAAGTCATTATAATAAAGACACATTCCCTCTCCATAATCTAGCATTCAAACATTATAGAAGTTAATCTAAATGAAAAATTCCTGTGTGTGCTTCTAAAAATAGGACGTGATAGATAGAAATTGACCATTTATAGTAAATCAAAACGCAAAATATCTAGGTGTTATAATAAATGAAAAACTGTCATGGAATCCACAAATTGATGAAACTATAAAAAAAATCCAACAAAGCATTAGGGTTTATTAAAAGAAATTTCTATAAATCAAATGAGAACATAAAACTAAAATGTTATTTAACCTTGGTTAGGCCAATAATAGAATATGCATCCACCGTTTGGGACCCCTCAACTCAAAAAACCATAAAGAAACTGGAACAAACACAAAATAGAGCAGTGAGATTCATAACAAACGAATATTCACATTTGACTAGAGTAACACCTATAGTAAAATCACTAAATTTAGAAAGCCTTCAGGACAGAAGACTCAAAAGTAAAGTAGCAATTATACATAAAACACTGAACCATAATCTTCAAATACAAAAACAAAATTTAATAAAATACTCTGAAAGACACAAAAATAATTCCTCGTCCCATATGCTAGGACAAATTTGTACAAATACTCCTTCTTCCCTAGTGCTATTAGAGCATGGAATGGGTTGCCTGAGCTAGCCAGGAAAACCAGTGACTTGGCAGAATTTAAGTCATTGGTTAATATGCATGACTAAATGCATGGCGCGTAGGACGTAATCATCTCCTTTTTGAAGTAACGTCTGTATTATATAAGATATAATCACAGTGTTGGTTGTTATTAAAAATAGATTTTAACCATCAACTTTGAAAATTAATATCTAAAGAGTGCACCAAGCTACAAAGTTCAAACTTAGCACACAGATATATATTAACATGCTAAATTCAATAGAATTAGTGAGATTGTTGTAACTATAAACACTTTTATTTTATTTAAAAAATAAAATTTTACCTTTTTTTGTCTTTGTTAATTTTAATATCAAATATCTTTAAAGTGCGCCAAGAGAATTTAATGAAATTTGAAATATACACATTTTATAATATGATAAATTATTGTAGCAAACAGCATTGTTGTAACTTTTATAGGAAAAAAGTTGTAAAAATGTCAACTTTCACATAAACTTTTGTTAAGAAAAATTTAACAGATTGGCTTCAAAAGCAAATAAAAATGATCTCTGATATCTTATGTTTACAAAAAGTAATCACAATTAGTCCTGAAATCAAATACAATGTGCTAAAACTTTGATGGAAATGACCACCCCTAAAAAAAGGGTAAAATGTGCTGACACATTTCAGCCATTTTTTGGGAGAAAAAAAAATGGATCTAGGTCAGTTTATCAAAGTACCGAGTTCTAGACTAGAGAAACTAGATTTAGATCTAGTATTGAATCTCTTCTTTAGTTTAGAGTTTAGACATTCTAATTTCTAGAACTACAGAAAGACATTCATTCCTTCCTTAAAGAAAAACACCAACAACGACAAAAAAAATTACTGTTATTGATGGATAGTCACTTGCCTTTAAAGGTTAGCTGCCTAATGCTGTTTTTGTTTTAAACCCCTTCTATGAGCTTAAACACTCTCTTCATGAATGGAAGGAAAAGTTGACCACAAGCTGGAAGTTTTAAAATTCCAGAAACTGGCTGTGAAGTTGGTAGAACATTGCGCTAATAATTATGTGAATGTCTACCCTGTAGAGTAACTCACTGAGTACTAAACAATTTTTTTAATGATGGTCTGATCAGATCTGATCCTGTCTGATAATATCTAATCCAATACAATTTTTTTAACATACAGTATAATATGAATTAATTTTTTTTTTAATTTTATAAAAATACTTAAAAAATTATTTTTTTAATTTTGTTAAGTGTTTTCCTTCAGTCAGAGAAAATATTTTAGGCCTGTCTATAGAGCGTTTGTAGATTCTAGGGTAACTGTAAATTTATCATCTTGTACTTTACAGTTAATATTGCTTGAGTCGTAGAAGATTACTGTTACTTGTTTGTTACACATGTGATAAAAGTATTGGAGTAATGTACTAAGTGCACTATTAATGTTTCCCCTAGGGTGTAAAAGGAACCTGTATACGAAATTTCATGCTGATCCATACGACAGTTTAAAAGATATCTTGTTCAATGAGTCAGTCAGTCAGTGAATGGTAGTTTACATATAATATACAATATAGATTGGGGTTAATATTTGTTTTATTTACTATTGTTTATGTTTTATCTCTACTAGAAGTGAGGTACCATGTCAATGCCTTCGACCAAAATGAGAATGTTAGGAGGTAATGGGCCACAACCACAGTTTAAGAAGGCTCAACCTCAGAGGCGACTGCTCAGGAAGAGAACAACACAAGTTGACTTAGAAAAACAGGTTAGTATTTTTGCAATGTTTATAATAAAATTAACTCTATTTGTCTGGTAGAATTCTTTGACATCTTTTTTTCTCCCACTTCCCAATCTTGGATCAGGTTGAAACTTAGCACTATTACATTGTCCATGACAAAACATGAATCAATACACACAAAAAAATTTAACCGTTTAGTTGTAATTAATAAATTTTGTTTTATTTAGAAAAAGAAATCTTGTAGTATTGAGAATATTGCAATAATTGAGAGGTTCTTTCCCATATTTAACTTTTTTCTTTAAAAAAAAAAAAGAAAGGATTTTAAAAATATTTTGCTTGTTTTTTATTTCTTTCATTTCTAATTTGATACTGATCAAACTCAACATAAAATTGACCAAATTTAGATGTAATAAGAAACTTGTTTTCTAGCATTCTTTTACAGCTCTTATATCTATAATATTGAAACTATGTCTAGTCTTGTTTTGTCACCACTATTGTCATCAGGTTCTAACTCTATGAAATCCCTCAGCTATTCCCCCCATTTCTAATTCATTTCTAATTATTATATAATATACTCTTCTACATTTAGCCTTTGGATATTTCAGATTGACATTCAGACTATTTGTGCTTTCAAAATGGCTCCATCTTTCCAGCCTGATCATTTCATGACTAAAAGGCCACTCATGGGAGCTTGTTGTGCTTGCATGCCGTTGAGTAAGGTCAGTATCACTTAACGTCCTTCACTCAGCAAGCTGAATGGTCTTGTTTTCAACATAACTTCTATAACAGGTAGAGTATTTACAGTATGGTTGCGTCATGCCCATGGCCTTGATATTTCTTTCATCATAAATGTCAGTTAAAATTTTTGAAAATTTAACTTTTGATATTTCTATTGCTGTTTATTGTTTATTTTCTTTCTTCTCAAGACATTCCTGAAAAAAAAAAAATATATATATATATATATATATATATATAAAGATATGTATAAGTCTTGATCAAGAACCTTTTTTTCTCCCTTTCAAATGTTTATCTAGTTATGTTGGTCAAAACCTAATAATTGAATTAATTAATTGATTATGTCAGTCATTAAAAAGGGTTTTCAAGTCAGCTGAGCATGTATTACTACCCAGATAAAATTTCATGATGATAGCTCCGTTTAAATAGATGCAGGATCTTGGGTACAGTTTTGTCCATTTACATCTATCACATCCAACAGATCCAGTTTGTGAGCAGTCAGTGGACAATTATTAAGCTACGTTTCTAATACTTTTGGCTGGAGCACTATCCAAAAGTGGATAAGTGACTGTCATTTAAGGAGAAAGCCATTGGTGGCAGAATTTACAGAAGATACTTGGAGATGTGAAGATAATCCAATAAGAATCCATTAGGATTTAGCCATTTAAGATCAGTTCTTGCAGGCTCTATTTTTTTTTAACTCCCATTTTATGTATAAAGGATGTGGGGCTTTACTCCAAGTCTAGGTGTAAGGGATGTGGGGCTTTACTCCAAGTCTAGGTGTAAGGGATGTGGGGCTTTACTCCAAGTCTAGGTGTAAGGGATGTGGGGCTTTACTCCAAGTCTAGGTGTAAGGGATGTGGGGCTTTACTCCAAGTCTAGGTGTAAGGGATGTGGGGCTTTACTCCAAGTCTAGGTGTAAGGGATGTGGGGCTTTACTCCAAGTCTAGGTGTAAGGGATGTGGGGCTTTACTCCAAGTCTAGGTGTAAGGGATGTGGGGCTTTACTCCAAGTCTAGGTGTAAGGGATGTGGGGCTTTACTCCAAGTCTAGGTGTAAGGGATGTGGGGCTTTACTCCAAGTCTAGGTGTAAGGGATGTGGGGCTTTACTCCAAGTCTAGGTGTAAGGGATGTGTGGCTAACTGGCAAAAACTAAAGGTGCTAAGTTTGAATCCCAATGAAGACTAAACATTAGTGACGAGTTGTGTTTGAAACCTTGTAGCTGATACCTCTCTTCCCCCCAGATATCCTCCTCCCCCCCCCCCCCCCACACACTCTCATATCCACAAAAGAAGATATAACAGCATTGAAAAGGTGTGATACTAAGCAATAATAATTAGGTGTTGATCTGGCCAAACAATTTCATAATAAAATAAATTCTTTATATTTTTGTTTTAATTGTCAGAGTGATTTTGTAAGACCCGAGCTGCGAGAATTAGGAATGAGAAACATACTTGATGTCAGAACAGAAATGGCGTAAGTTATCTCTAGCGAGGCATATTAAATATAATATATGTTTGTAAGTATATCGTTCGACAAGATTTTTTTCTTTGCTTTGTTTTTCAAAATATTTCTTAACGTTATTTGTTTACTTTCATTAAAGCAACACTGGCTATATGTCCAGATGGTTTGCAGATGAGGCCTATGCTCTAAGACGACCTCTCTTCTATACATATCCTGATGTCTCAATGTCTGTACTTAGGAGTCCAAGGTAAATCATTTCCTAGTTTGTGATAAAAAAAAGTGTCAAGAGGACATGTGATAAGAAAATGTCATAGTTGTGTCATCTAAGTTAAAGCTGTTTACATTAGAAACATTGCATTTCAGAAAGGTTGTCTTTATATTCCATTTTTATGTTTATCTCGATTGAAATTAAAAAAAAAAAAATCTTCTTTCACTCCTTGGAAGTGGAAACATAGCTCTTCTTTCTTTGGTGGTAGCTTAAATAACTTGCATTAGAAAGATAAAAAACTTGGAAAGGTTATTACAACAAAACAACTCTTTACAGATTAGAGGTGTTAAAGCTATAAATTGGGAAGCAATTTGTAAATAGAGATAACATAAGATTTGTACCAATTTCTTGGATAAAAGCAAATCTGGTTAAAAGGTTCACATTTTGTTATTGCCCGGCCAATGCTTTAGATATACTTTGTTAAACATAAATTATGTCTTTAATAGTATGCTTATTGGAAAACATTTTGTTTGTATATAGTTTGTCTGTATGTTTAAATTAGTGAATGCAGTATAGATTTCAACATTTCTTATCATTTGTATTTAAACTTTGTCATTCCTAGAAATTAGTGAATGCAGTATAGATCTCAACATTTTTTATCATTTGTATTTAAACTTTGTCATTCCTAGAGTTTTAAATGCTATTGAACAAACTGCCAGTCAAGAAATCCAAATTTTACAAGGTCAGTACACTTTTTATTAGGCATAAATTGTTTATGCTTTTGTTGATCACCAACAACACATCTTGTAGTGTGTTGGCCTCCTTCAGTCAGGGGAAAAAAAAATATGGCTCATCTTGTAGATAGTGAGATGAAAGCATGGGCATAAGCTTTAGTTGTAACAATGTTGTTCAATCTCTATGCAGCCAATGTGTGGAAGGGAACAGCAAGTATCCAAAATATTTTGGGACCATCAGCATCACAGGCTCTATTTTAATGTAGTGCTGTGTGCTATAAGCTACCTAAGGATCACAGAAGCCTTTCTAATGTTATCTCATGTTTAGGTAGAGCTGCAAAGCAGCAGAATTTTTTTTCTTTCTTCTATGTAGTCAGCAAAGGCTAACGAGCCAGTTTCTTGTCTTTACCATTTTCCTAACGGTGATAACTTAGCAGTAAAAGCATATGTCCTCAAGCTTAGATTTTAGACACAGAATAAACTAGTCATTTGTTAAATATAATAATTTATTCATTGATTAACCAACCATGATAAAATAGATGTACATTGATAATAAGTTGAACTATTGGAATTTTGAAAGATTTAACACCAGGAATATGTTAGGTAGTTAAAAATTGTTAGAATTTAATCATGTCTCCCTGTTTTTTTTTTAAAAATATTTTTGCTAAGTGACTGGTTTAGACCAACACCATCCCAATGATTTTATTTACCTCTTGTAGTATAAACTTGTGTATGTAATCTTGTAAATGTGTATATTGTCTAACCAATTTTTATGCTATGTGCAAAAGAATTGATAGAATTTAAAAACAGAAGAAACTCAGATTAGTATTGTTTGTATTTGTCTTGATCAGGGGATGAAGCAGCGATGCAGAGGCACCTCTCAGTAATACAGAAACATTGCATCTACACTATAAACAAAATGAAAGCTTCAGTCTCCAGTGTATTTATCAAGTCAGTCTACTGCTCTTAGTAATTTAGTTTTGAAATACTTGGGGAAATTTTGTTTTCTATACATCATTAAACAAATGAAAGCTTTAGTAGCTAATCTATTTAGCAAGTCTTGCAACTAAAGTTAAGTTTATTTGGTTTGAAAAAAATATGCGAATTTGGGTTATTATCATTAAAGAACTTTGATATCTCATGATTCTTTCAGAAGATCAGACTTGTCATTGCGACATGAAAGAGTTATCTCTGTTCAGTTAAATCTCTGTTATTATATTAGACAAACATTAGTGGGATTACTTTCAGTGTGTAAACATTTAAAAGTAAACAAATATGTAATCTATTGAAAAAAAAAAACCATTAGACATTTATGTATGAAACCCAGCTAGACCAAAAGTTTCCTATATGGATGTAGGCCCTATATACACTTGGCTGTATGGTCGTTACGTATGCTCTCTGGGCTGTCACCTTGATGGTTTTAGGTTTGAACCCTGCCAACCGCCATTCATCTATATCCTACTGGAGGATTTGGGATGTGATGTAATAATCTTCAATTCTGAAGGAACATCTGAAACTTGTAAAATAGAACAAAGCTTATTGAATTTTTCTTTAGAGTTGTTCACCCTGCTAGATTAAATCTTTTTTTTTAACAACCAAAAATAACCACATGTGTATACTTGTTCTTTTCTTTTAGAATAACTGCTTGGTTTCTCACCAAATTTTTGTCCAAATTTTTACGAAGTGTGCAAGTGTGTCGTGCACAGATGTTGATGGTCAAACAGGCCAGTGAGGTAAGTGCATTGATATATGCTATATATGATATACATATAGTTAGCATACATTGGATTTATTGTTACTGTTTGTTTTTTTTGTGTGTGTTTTATTTTACATAATGTGCCCTATTTTAATTCCATTCTTAAAATTTTGAACTGAATTTTAATTTACAGAAAGGTGTCCCCATGATTTATTTGCCCCTTCACCGCAGTCACTTAGACTACATCTTGGTGACCTACATTCTCTGGCACTATGACATCAGAGCCCCCTATGTGGCAGCAGGCGATAACATGGACATTCCTTTCTTCAAGTATGTCTTTGTTTTGTTTGCAGTGTTGTAGAGCTAAAAATAGTATTTTGATTTTCTTTGATCCTAAAATTTGATGAGGATTTTTAAATAGTTTTCTGTTATGTTCATGTTTTGTTTAGTGAAATCTGTCTTTACTCAATAGTAAATTTTACTTGTTTATACAAATTTATCCAATTAATCTTTTTTTTAAAAGTGGGCTCATGAGATGGCTTGGGGGATTTTTTATCCGTCGACGTTTGGACACAAAAGCTGGACAGAAAGACTTTCTTTACAGAGCCATATTACATGAGGTAATATTTATAATAATTCATTCATTTGGTTTCTTTTATTACATTAACACATATTTAAAAAAAAAAGAAGTTTACATGTAGGCAATTTTTTAAAACTTTTATCACACCTTTTCTTTTTACATAAAGCTTTTCATTAAATCTATTTAGGAAACTGAAAGAACTTTTTATATCTATTTTTATTCAACTATTCAAATTCTATAAAAGTTTTCATAAGCTGATTATCTGAGAAAAATAACTAGTAACCACTTCTAGTGATGTCATGTCTCATTATAGCAAGCATATTCCAGAATTGTTGCCACATAAATTGTTTTGTTTTAAAATTGAATCCTTGTTTTTATTTAGTACATGACAAAACTTTTGAGCAATGGTGAAGGTTTGGAATTCTTCATTGAGGGTGGCCGAACACGCACTGGGAAAGCTGTCATACCGAAAGGCGGGCTTCTGTCTGTTGTTGTCGAGGCTTGTAACGAGGGTAAGATATTAATGTTCTCTAGTTGGCACTTGTTAGCGAGTGTCACTTATTCTGTTGTTGTGCAGGCTATGTTTTTTGAAATCTTATATATTCACATTGAAATGCCTTTGTCTTTCTATTTAATTGGTAAACTGTATTTTCAAGGTTAATAATTTCATAGTTGGCAGCTAATTTCTAATAATTTTTGTTTTGACAGAGGAAATCTCAGATGCTTATATTGTACCAATCACTTTTAGTTATGAAAAAATAATTGATGGCAACTACTCAAGAGAACAAATGGTAAGTTTAACATTATTTCAAACCAAACTTCTTTTTGGTGACTGAGTGGTAAAGCACTCGGCTTACAAACTGGAGGGTTCCTGGTTTGAATCCTGATGAAGACTGGGATTTTTAAATTTTTGAGTCCATCACCTATCCCATAGTCTGTTGGACCATTGGGACACTACAAGAACTGTCAATCATATTTCTCCATTCCTCTCTGTCCTTTGCCTTGGATAGAATTTCGTACACCGACAGACCTGTCCATTCTTTGGTTGATTTTGGAGTCCACTCAGCTCTAATGGGTATCTAACATTAGTTGGAGAAAAGTAAAGACAGTTGGTGGTTGAGCTGGCCAAATGACACACTCGTTAACCATAGGCCACAGAAACTGATGACCTATACTGTAGATGAAAGGGGAACTTAACTTTACTAAACTTCTTTTCATATTCATGGTTGATTGATTGAACATGCATAAAAACTTGTATTATATTTCAGGGTCAGGGAAAAGTCAAGGAAACCTTTTTCGGAGCAGTGAATGCCATTTTTCATGTTTTCTTCAATAGTTATGGCAGTGTTCGAATTGATTTTGCCCAGCCATTTTCTCTGAAGGCAAGTTATATACATTAGTTAATAATTTGAATCTTAAACAATGAATATGTTATACGAAATAAGAAAAGTTATTGGGAAAAATTATTGTTAAGATTTTGTTTGCTTTTTGTTTCTAGGAGTTTTTGCTACAGGCAAAAAGCAATCCCTATCAACCACTGACTGCCCCTACCACGCCTGGACGTCTTCAGCTGGACTATGGCACATCTTACCCCAACTTTTCTCAGACACTTTTGTCCACCAATGGTGATGCTGAAAAGACAAGAATGATGGTCAAAGCATTAGCTGACCACACAGTTTACAGTAAGTTGTCATAGTGCAGAGGTACAACTTGATTTGTGTTACATTTAATTGTAGATTGATTTGATTCACAATGACATGTTGCATTAGTTTAATTCATCATCATCACATTTTTGATTAGCTTTATGACGTGTTAGGGATTTAGTTTTTTATTTGTACTTTTATTTATTTATTTTTTACTCTCCCAAGGCAGACTATTACATAGTCTACATGTTTGATTTTTTTAATCTACAGCAAGTGACCATTCAACTGCTCCAATGGCCACACATCTTGTAGCATTCTTACTTTTGACCAAATACAGACAGGTATGTCCTAGTATTGGCTTGGTAATGATGTTTTGAAAACTCACATGAAAAATGTCAACTATTAAACATAATTATTTTAAGTTATGGGTTAATTCAAGTCATGCAATTTATAAGAGTCTTGTTTCAATTGATGTGTAGTTTTTAAAATTTGTTGTTTTTTTTTATAGAAAGTTGTTAGTAAGCATTGAAGAGATCCTCTTCAACTTTGTTATGTCGAAATGTAATTTTGCACATCACACCATGTTTTTTTTTTATATTTGTAACTTCTCTAAAATTAGAGTTTGACAAAATAGCGATTTACTTATAATTTTGTCTTCTTTTCGGCAAAAACTTCATTGCTAATTAAATCATTTTATTTTAATAGTGGTAATTAGTTAATAATCATTATAGGTTATTATAATGGGTTTGTTTTTTCTATTGTTAAAATAATAATGCTGAGTTGTTTTTTTTTTTTAATCACTGTTTTATGATATACAATAGAGCTCTGAAATAATAAACCTTTTACCATCAGAAGACACATTCTTATTGGACAATGTAAACATCTTTGGTACAGTAATAATCTAGCTGTCTCAGTTATTACAAATACTAATTGCATTATTTCTTTATGTCATCAGGGTGTCTACACAAGAGAACTGAGTAAAGCCATTCAGTGGCTGGTCAGAGAACTGCAGGCCCTGCAGAGGGATGTTGGTTTCTGTGGCCGCTCTGAAGATGTTCTCCTGTACGTTCAGTCTTTGCTGGGAGACAGACTCATAACAAAGAAATGGTCAGGCTTGAAATTTTTTCTATAATTTAATTTAGGCTACCAGATTACACTTTTGTTTTTTGTTTTTATCAATACCTATTTATGGCTTCATGTTCAAGTTATTTAAAAGTGGTTGGATACATTTGTAGGAGTAAAAAAATAAATTATGTGCATTAAATATTTAAATTTGAGGATGTTGTTATTTTGTTGTCTGTCTGCACAGGAATGAGGAGGATAATGATCTCAAGTTGTTTCCTAACTTGACCTTGCCAGCTGTGTTCGAACTCAGTTACTATGGCAATCTAGTCACAACACATTTTGCCTTAGAGAGTATACTTGGTAATTCATTATATAAATAAATCTTTTACAGTAGCATTAGACTCAATAGCTGTATGAGTGATAAACTTTTTTTTTCTTTTTCGGCATTCATCATGGTCTTTTAGTGCGCTATGTCAATACTAAGTTGTTGTTGCTGTTATTTGTTATAAATCTTTTTAAGTTTTTTGTTTTAGCTGTTGCTGTCCTGCTGGAAGCTGATATTTCACTCTTCAACTTGCTGACAGCCGCTCCGCTGAGAGACGCCAAGGTGTTCAGGGAGAAAGTGATAGAGGTAGCTGAGGAGATTTGCATGATCGTCCACAATGAGTTCATCTTCATACCAGTAAGTGCCACCCTTTTTTGTTTTTTTTATAATTTCTAAGATGTTGACATTGTAGTGCAACATGAATGGTACATACACCGCAAGGAGAACTAGAAAAACAATAACATAGGATTCTGTACACAAAATATTTTGACTACTGGTACAGTATGTTTGTGGCATCCATAGGCTAGCACTTTTTCTTTGTTTACCAAGAGCTTTCATCTTTCTATTATTCCTTTGACTCCTGACTAAACCCTGTACTTGTCTAGACATAAGACACCTACTTCCGCGCTCATAATGAGTTGGCCTTAACTGATGATCCCATTGCTTTTCCTAATTATAAGCCCTCTGAAGACCGCTCCACCCCAAAAGAATTGTTCAACGTATAAAATCAATCATTAGCTTTTACATGATACAAATCTAAATGTATCTTGTTTGTTCTACAGCAAGCTAAGAGTTAACTTAAGTGTTTGGTTGTCTTATGGGGGACATACCCTAATATTTTGAACATTTCATTGAAACACCGGTAGTGAAAACTGTCACTTTTTATCATTGATTATGTCAAGTTTTTTTTTTTTTGTGTACCTTGCAATACTGTGGGTTATATTTGGATTTGTCTAGCCGTGTGAAAACTTGAACTCGGCTCTTGTGGCCATGTTGGAATCTTTCATCACCAAAGAGATTTTGTCAGTTGAGGATGACACAAAGGTGAGTCTGCCCATGTAGTCATTTGATGGTTCGTTATGAATACCCCTTTTTTGTTCCACTATCTGTTCAAACGCTTATAACAGCTTAATTGTTCTTTACTTTGTGAGACTGTCGAGGTTGTTAGATGACTTGGAAACATGTAAACATCCAAAAGTCTGTGTGTATAGTAAATTTCTTTTATGTTTCTTTTGGCTTTTATATAATACATTTTCAATTCGGATCGCAGTGTTAGTCTAATTCTGTCTTGATTTTAAAAGAAATGTTGCAACTGTCCAGGTTTCTGGCCTTTTGTTTGCTGGTAAAGACAGACGATGGGCTGATAGATTGGCTTTGGTTTTAGATGTTGATGAAGAAGAAAATGACGGTTACTATTCAGAACAAACTTTACTGGTAAGTTAACCAGGTTTCATTTTGTCTGCTTTTAAATGTTTCCAGAGTCTATGTATGTTAATTTTTCTTACCTAGTTCATGTTGATGAAACTATTTATAATAAGCTTTAAATTTTACATTGAATCTCTAAAATGTTTAATCTTGGCTAATTGAAAATATCTGGAATTTATTTTGTTTCTGAAAATGATTAAGAAGTCTTTTTTTTTTTTAAGAATTATGCTTTTGTTATGACATGTTATCATTATTGTTTTTAAGTTGAAATCTTGTATAGATTTAAACATCAAATTGAAACATTTTCACAGGTTAATCTGAACAGCCAGGACATACGAGAACGTCTCCATTTCTTGGCATCTGTAATTGGTCCCTTTCTGGAATCTTATCTGACAGCAGCAAAGTTTACACTGCAGGAACTGATAGCAGAGCAACCAGGTGCCCACACCTCAATAGTTTGTTTATTAATTGGACATTCTTAATTCTGATTCAACATTGATGTAGTGATGTACATATATAAACACCCGTTTGGCTATACCCTAACTTAGTCATCAAGAGTTTTTCATTTGTTTGTTTGTAGAGGAAGAGTTTATGTCTTCCCTAGGACAGTTTGCCAGAAAGAGAGTGGAAGATGGTCTGACTTTGTTTTGTAAGTACCACTTGTATGTTTAATGTAATATGATTCCTTGTGTCTAGAGAGATAATGCGTGTACCCAGGTGATTTTCCTGTTTGTTTCTTCCGCTTGAACTTTGGGAGAATCTCTAGGCCAATCTGGAGTATCTTTGTCAATGTTTCAATCTTATAGCTAGCAGTGTTTATCTATTATTCAAGGCTATTTCATCCTCTGGGCTTTCATTCATGCCAGCACTATCATTATCCACTATTTTTAATCACGGCAACTTTCCATATTTACTTTGATAACCTTGGTTCAATAGAGGTCCTGCTTAAAGGCATCTGTTAAGTCTGGTTCTTGATGCAAATTCTAGATTAAACATGACATGTAGCATAGAATAGCAACACTAAGGAACCAGGGTTATTGAGAGATGAAGAAAATATGATGACATAAATAAGCATCTACTCAGACTTCTGAATCAGCCCCATCGCCTAGTAGTGACCACGTAGCACTCTAGAATGCAGCTGACTTCCAGCCTAGGCAATCTTCAATGATGCTACTCTCTTTTACTGGCTTGAAATTTCTTGATTTCAGTCGCAGACAGCTCGTACAGAATGTTACTTCCAAGATCTTGGTGTATACTGTCGAGCAACTCACTACACTGTTATTAGAGATGAGCATTTAGTTACCTGACTTTTCCTCTGACTTGCTTTAAAGTTTTTCCAATTCTTTTTGTTCACTCATTGACTTGGTTCAATTTCTTAACAGTAAATGAACTTAGAATTATTCATGCACCTCTAAATGGTTGTTGCTTCTGTCCTGTTGACATTCTTTAAGTCTAAACTCTTGGGATAGTTTAAGTCTTTGCAATCCTGCCTGGCAATATTACGTGATTGCAGCTTTATTGTAGTGAAGACCAGTTTCTGAATAAGAATACACCTCCTCATTTTGGCTTTATGGTGAGCCAGATTAAAAAAAAACTTCCAACATTTTAGCTTTACATTTAAAATCATGTTAAAAGAAAATGTCTTGATGTGTTTTGTGCCTAGCTTCATCTTGTCATAGATGGAGAGTCTGGAGATAGAGCTATGGAACTCAACAGGGTTATGTAAACTTTACCTTCACCTCTCTCTTACTCTGTTTAACTGTTGGAGCATGCAAATGATCTGTTGACTGTCTTTCTCCATTCATTTGTCTTTATTAGAATCTCTTTTAATGGCAGGCCCGTCCATTCTCTGACATTGTCTTCCCATCACTTTGTATGCTTCTTCTTACTTTGCTTTTTCCTAAACAAAGGTTTTTACTAGCCCTGAGCTTAGAGAAGCTGAGCAAAGTTTCATCACTGTATTAGACTGGTTCTGTTAACTTTGTATGAGACCTAAATTAAATGACATTAAACAAAATACAAATGACATTTTGTGAATATGAAAGATGATAACCCAAGTTGGAATTCAATGTAATGGTATTTTTTCGTATTCAGCTGAAAGTTGTGCCATGATGACCCTGAAGTCAGCGATGAAGTCATTTCAAGACCTGGAGCTCATCTACTGCTACAATAACGCCAACTTGACCATGATCGGGATGAGTATGCAGATGGACTCCAAAAATACATTAGAACATTACTGTACTTTGTTGGAATCAGCCGTTAACTAAAAATATCTTCAATTCAACAATGAGATTAGCGATGCTTTTTTTTATATTTGTAACTTAGATACTCAGCTCAAAGCTCAGTTACCGCACACAAACACATCAAATATCCGACTCAGGGAACGAAAGATTTTTAAAAGTTTTGATAGCACAAACCTAAAATCAGTTTGTTTTTTTACAACAGTCTTGCAACAGTCATTAGTGATGTATCAGTCTACAATTACTTTGTATGTCTAACATTTTAATAATTTCTAGACCTAACTATTTATCTGGTTACCAAATTATCATCTGGTCTTTTTTATTGTCTAATCCCACAATTCTCTTCTTCAAGGAGAACTCCTTTATTAAAAAGTTTTACTTACTAGACTATTACATTAAGGTCCACAATGAACTGTTGCATTCTGTTTAGCACAAATATTGACATCAAACTTGCTCACATTTTTTTTAAAATAAAAATATTCTACAAGCTAGTAAATATTTCAAAATACTCGGTTCATTTTGACGAGAAATCAAAAGCTAATGTTGACTTTTTTTTTTTGACAAGTTCTGTGTTGTGCTTGAGATTTTGTTTTTTTTTTTCTATTGGTGTACATTCATTATGAAGTAATTTATTTCTTATACTACAGACCAGATTATGTACCCTGATGTTTAGTTAAGTGACTGTATGAGTGAATGTCTGATCTTCTTATCTTATATAATACAGACGTTACTTCAAATAAGAAGATGTTTACGTCCTACGCGTCATGCATTTAGTCATGCATATTAACCAATGACTTAAATTCTGCCAAGTCACTGGTTTTCCTGGCTAGCTCAGGCAACCCATTCCATGCTGTAATAGCACTAGGGAAGAAGGAGTATTTGTACAAATTTGTCCTAGCATATGGGACAAGGAATGTGCCTTTAATGATGTGTGGAAGTTAACATATGCCTGATGTATGTATGTACAATTTTGTTTTGACTCATGAAACATTAGAAATGAACTTTGTGGTTGACTAATGGATACAAATATTATAACAAAATGGTGAACTATAACAGTATTGTGGTCAGTTGATTTTGGTATCCTAGTGTCTGCATGTTTTATAGAGTGCATGTTTCTAGAGAGGTGTGTTTTGTTGTTGGTAGATTCTAGACATGTTGGTAGAATTAAAAATGACCAGCTGATTGAGGAGACATTTCTGTGTTTTTATGTTCATCATGTTGCTTTGCTGTTTTTTTTGTTGGATTAGAATAGAAACTGTTCTCCTTCATCAACTTGTGTTTTTTTTTCTCTTTTTCATAAAATTATTTTTGGATATTAAAGTGGCTCTACCAGTATAACCATCAGCATTTAGAGATTAATACAAATGTATACATTATTGACAATAATCTTTTTGGCCTCTAAGTGTTAGGATGAGAATCAATTATATTTTAATTTGAAAGAATCAACAAGAATTATTAATCAAATCTAATTAAGTGTTAAAAAAAAATAAATCATGAAATGTTTGAATCCATTATATGTTATATGTAGGCAACAAGCTAGTTGCAGACTTGTTCAGATTTTTAAAAATTATAGATATTTCTTTTAGATCTACAGTAGCAGAGTGACATTAAGGGATTACGGGCACGACATAGCGTAAAGTGTGCCAAAAAACTCAAAACTCTACAGTAGCACTTTTATTATTTATGCATAAGGTCTTGGACAGCACAGTGTTGAAGATACATTGAAATAAATGATAGACATAAACAAAAATGGCTGCCAGGTCATGCGGTTTGTGCGCTGGACTGTTGTTTGGATTTATCAATGGTCCCGGGTTCAAACCCTGCCCGCTCCCATCCCGTCGTCCTGCGGGAGGTTTGGACTAGGAAGTAAACTATCTTCAACTCTGAAGGAACAGCTGAAATATGTACATTTTACTAAAAAAGATCCAAAAGCATGTGTGTTATCTGTTCTGCTAAACATGTTTATAAATATATTTTCTTGAGAATTTAAACAAAACTAATGGCAGGCCCAAGTGACATGGCTCCAGACCCATCTACCAGTGTTGACTGTTTTTGTTGCTATGATTAACATTAAATGGTATGAGTATATTGCCCTGACAATAAAAGTGTAAAATTATTATTTTTTTTAATTAAAAAAAAAGGACAATACTGAGTTTGAGCTTTACCGAGTGCAATAACAATTGAGTGCTCCACAATTGGGTGCTCTACACAGTTCATAGTTGATCAAAGGGAAGCACAGTCAGTGACCAAGCCAGTGCAGGACTTAGAGAAGAGTCCTCCACATACTTAGATCCGGCCCTGAACCTAGCCAAAGTGTATTGTCACCAATCTTTTAAATGAAAAAGAAAAGGTATGATCAAGCGAATAATTGACAAGTTTGTAGATGTCCACACATTTGGATATTGTTCGTAACAAATGGATCCAGTTTAATGGTTGTTATTAGCAAGACATTCACATTACAGTCAATCACCATCCTCAAGACATTCACATTGTGCTTCAACATTTTTAGAGGAACTGGCTTCTTGAGGTGTAGTTTTTAGCGTATGTCAACTCAACTCCAGATGCATGTTTTCCTTTACTGAATTAATCCTGAAAAAACAACAACTGTCCTTTAGAGGACCTGGATTTCGCAGATGACATCTGCCTCCTCTCCCGCTCACAAGAAAATGCTCAGACCAAACTGACCAGCGAAAAAGACTGGACTTATAATCAACAAAAGAAAGAAGCTATGAGGATCAACAGCAGACAAGAGAACCCAATCATGCTACAGGGAGAGAACATCCTTGATACGGACCACTTCACATATCTGGGAAGTAGAGTTGGTAAAGACGGCGGAGCTGATGATGGTATACTAATTCGGATCAATAAAGCTAGGTTTGCCTTTTCAACTCTTCAAGCAATCTGGCGCTCTAAGGCACTATCTCTACATAACAAGATACGAATCTATAATACAAACGTTAAGTTTGTCCTTCTATAAGATTCAGAAACATGAAGAATATTAGGAATTAGTTGACTAGTAAAGATAACTACTGTCGATTTGTGGGTGAGAACTAGACAAAAGCCCATAGCCCAAGATATCACGAAACGAAAGTAGAGATGGATAGGACACACCCTGCGAAAACCAGCCACCAATGTTGCAAGGCAGGCACTTGATTGGAATCCACAAGGAAAGTGGACAGACCCAAGCAAACCTGGAAGACATGGGAGCAGATGAAGAAAGCTGCCCAGGAGTCAGAACCGAGTTCGGTGGAGAGGTGTAGTTGCGGCCCTATGCTCCCCTGGGAGTGCACATGATTAAGTAAGTAAAGATGAAATGAAGATAATTAAGACTTTCACTGGAACCTTCTTACAAATTAAGCAATTAAGCTAATTGAATCTGTAGTTTTACCAAAACCTTTTGCACTAACGGGAATTGGCTAAACCTGTCTACTCAAGCCAGTGGCGTAGCAAGGTACCTGTTGGCCTGGGTTCAAAAACATATTGGTGGGCCCCCCTTCAGCCAATAAGACAAATTTAGTGTGTGACAAAAATGAGTAATCTAAATGTAAAGATTGTTTCTTTTAAAAAAAAAAGTAATTCGAATGGATGGTTTTAAGGTCCTACGATATGAAAAGTGTGGGCATTGCACCGTATTGGTTTCAAAATCAACCACCGCTAGAAAAGAAAAAACTAACAAACAAACTTCGAATGGATGGTTTTGAGGTCATACGATGAGAATGTGTGGGCATTGGCACCGTATTGGTTTCAAAATCAACCACCGCTTGAATCCGCTGTCAGAATAATTTAAATCGGCACTCGCTGAACCTCCAAGTAAACATTTAACATTTATATTTCATTTGTCCTTGACAAAAATTGTTTAGTCTGGGGATCGAACCCAGGACTTGTGTGTCAACAACCAGTCATTCTAATATGTGCAGCATTTTGTTTTTGAAATAAATGATTCAGTCTTTTACAATACCTAGATCTGCATGTGTCTAACAAGTTGGTTCTAGAATCTATTTTATTTATTTCTGTTCTGAAACAGATAAATCTGAGTTAATCTGTTAAATCTGAGTTAGTGCTTTTGGAGATTATGGCCTCCTGACCAATCTACCCGCTGTCTCGCGCCCCCAGCCCCCCTCCCCACCTCCGAGGTGTTGTCGGGGATAACGTTTAGAAGCTGAACGTGTAGGACAAAAGGTTGCCACCTAAAGCTAACGAGTTCCTCCTGCCCGAGGTGCTGTCGGGGATAACGTTTAGAAGCTGAACGTGTAGGACAAAAGGTTGCCACCTAAAGCTAATGAGTTCCTCCTGCCCGAGGTGCTGTCGGGGATAACGTTTAGAAGCTGAACGTGTAGGACAAAAGGTTGCCACCTAAAGCTAACGAGTTCCTCCTGCCTGAGGTGCTGTCGGGGATAACGTTTAGAAGCTGAACGTGTAGGACAAAAGGTTGCCACCTAAAGCTAACGAGTTCCTCCTGCCCGAGGGAGAAGGAAAACTCAGAATTCAAACCTCTGCTGCCTCCAGATAAATATGATTTTTAGATCAAAGGCATGTTTGATATGAGATACAGTCCACGCTTTTTTTTCCCCTCGGCGCTATTTTAAAGACATCATTGTGTCAGCACTACTTTGTTGTACGAAATTTTGGCATGTAACCCAATTTGAGTTATGTGTGCTTCTGAAAACAAGATTAATTCTAGGCAGTTCTATTTATTATTCAAGTCTATCTTTGTTCGTCCATCCTCGGTATGAGCTTGAAAAGAAACACATAATGTTGCTGTCTCTTTGTTTAAAGTCTAAAACTATAAAATCATATAGGTAATGTTCAGGTCGGATCTATTCAGACAAGGGTTAACAGGCAGGACCTTTTGCTTTGATTGTAAGCTATCGCAGCAGTGCCGGATTTAAGGGAAGGCAGAATAGAGACGCTTTGAGTAGAAGACTCGACGACCATTTTCCCTGTAAATAAACGTTTTAACGGTTTACCAAAGCTATATCCAGTTCTTTAAAGAGCGTCTGAAAAGCTGTGCGGACTCGCACGTGTGTTATAACTCTTGATTGGAGCATAACAATTTATCCAATGTGATAGCAGTCTGGGTGAAAGCACAAACATTAGAGACTGAATTAGACATCGCTTAAGGACTATAAAGACAGGCTCGAGTTAAATGGGAGGTAGCATAAATACGGCATGGTGTTGGACCGAATTGATGTTGGAAATCAAGTGCCAGTGCTTCTTAGAGACATTATTGTAAGAGCACATTCTTAAAAGCACGGGATAAAACGATATTATAAATACCTATTCGTTTTAAGATACATTATGAAGTAATATGTAAGCATGTAGTTTAAATATTGGACTATTAGTGTTGGGTTAAATTTTAATTTAGGTGATGGCCAGAGACGGTAGATCTATACGACGTAACCACTGCCTGCTACACAAGTAAATATCACACCAGTACTGAAAGGACTATAAAACGTAACCACTGCCTGCTACACAAGTAAATATCACACTAGTACTGAAAGGACTATAAGACGTAACCACTGCCAGCTACACAAGTAAATATCACACTAGTACTGAAAGGACTATAGGACGTAACCACTGCCTGCTACACAAGTAAATATCACACCAGTACTACCAGGACTATAGGACGTAACCACTCCCTGCTACACAAGTAAATATCACACTGGTACTGCGAGGACTATAGGACGTAACCACTGCCTGCTACACAAGTAAATATCACACCAGGACTATAGGACGTAACCACTGCCAGCTACACAAGTAAATATCACACTAGTACTGCGAGGACTATAGGACGTAACCACTGCCTGCTACACAAGTAAATATCACACCAGTACTACCAGGACTATAGGACGTAACCACTGCCTGCTACACAAGTAAATATCACACCAGTACTCCGAGGACTATAGGACGTAACCACTGCCTGCTACACAAGTAAATATCACACCAGTACTCCTTGTTCAAGAACATCTTGATGGGCTCCTCTCCAGCCAATAAGACAAATTTAGTGTGTGACAAAAAATAAGTAATCTCAATGTAAAGACATTCCAATGTAAAGATCGTACCTTTTTCTTAAAAGTAATTATGTCATAACGTTTGATTCAGTTAGGACTGCATATAAATAATAGTGTCTTAAAAGTCAATGTTTTTACAACTTCTTAACAGAGTTAAAAGTGTTTCAAATGAACAAACAAATGCTCTTCCTAAGTTCTAATGTGGGCCCCAACTGGCCGTGAGCCATGGGCCCAAGCGTAATGAGCTCCTTCGCGCCATGGTTGCTACGCCACAGCTGTGGGCCCCTATTGCTTGTGGCCCCGGGTTCATTGAACCCCTTCGCGCCATGGATGCTACGCCACTAACTCAAGCTTGTCTGGAAACTAAAATGTATTTATCTGAGGGCGGTATAATGCAATAGATCTATACTCTGGCGGAAAGCCTGTGTTACTGTGGCCTCATAGAAATTAAATGAATGCCTGGGCATTTGATGTGTTTGGAATCTTATCTTATCTTATATAATACAGACGTTACTTCAAAAAAGAAGATGATTACGTCCTACGCGTCATGCATTTAGTCATGCATATTAACCAATGACTTAAATTCTGCCAAGTTACTGGTTTTCCTGGCTAGCTCAGGCAACCCATTCCATGCTGTAATAGCACTAGGGAAGAAGGAGTATTTGTACAAATTTGTCCTAGCATATTGGACGAGGAATGTGCCTTTATCTTTGTGTCTTTGAGAGTATTTTATTAAATTTTGTTTTTGTATTTGAAGATTATGGTTCAGTGTTTTATGTATAATTGCTACTTTACTTTTGAGTCTTCTGTCCTGAAGGCTTTCTAAATTTAGTGATTTTACTATAGGTGTTACTCTAGTCAAATGTGAATATTCATTTGTTATGAATCTCACTGCTCTATTTTGTGTCTGTTCCAGTTTCTTAATGTTTTCTTGAGTTGAGGGGTCCCAAACGGAGGATGCATATTCTATTATTGGCCTAACCAAGGTTAAATAACATTTTAGTTTTATGTTCTTATTTGATTTATAGAAATTTCTTTTAATAAATCCTAATGCTGTTTGATTTTTTTTTTTATAGTTTCATCAATATGTGGATTCCATGACAGTTTTTCATTTATTATAACACCTAGGTATTTTGCGTTTTTAGTCTGTGTTACTGGTTTGCCATGAATACGATAAGTGGAATTAATTTGTCGACCACACAGCAGTTCACCACTCTCCACACAGCTGATGCACCCTAAGTCGCCTAAGGAATGGCAAGTGCTGATACAGTTTGGTATCAGCGGCATCGCGCTGTGTGCTGAAAACTGCCTACGGGTCCATGCTCCTGATGTTTCCTCAAGATTGACTGACTAAACTTTTACCATGTTTTGGTATATGCGTAAGAAAGCAGAGGTTTGAATTCGGAGTTTTTCTTCTCCTGGGTGGGTAGCAAGGCCAAGGCTAACAAGACTGTCCTGATCGAAGCTTTCTTATTTATGGGCCAGTTACTCGTTTTAACCCCTTCTCCTGTTAGTGAAAACAGTTCTGCCAGATCCAATATCTGAGCCACACGCGATGGCCTAGGGCAGTTTAGAATTTTAAAGAACTCTTTTAAAGATTTCAGCTCAACCCCGACCTAGACTTATATGTGCATTGTACATTAGAATTATATCTAGGTAGATGAAGTCTGATAAATGTGATAAAGATCTCTTTTCATCCAAGTAAGTATTTACTGATGAATATATTATGCTAGATCTATATAGTTCAGTGCTCTAAGGATACTTTAAATATTTCTTCCAATGAAGACGTCCAAGGGAAGCTACACATTTTCCCTAGCAACAGCTTTCCTCAAACAACAGTAAAATATATTTTATCGAGGATAACTTTGCTATATTTATTTATGTTTTCGTATTTTATTGAACAACATTCATGATGACAGAGGTAAATCAGATCTAGATCTAGAAAATAGAGTTTAGAGCTACACTAATATTTATAATAATAATATATGGGTTTCAAGATCCACTTCTTTCAGTTGACAGTTAATTAACTTAATTGTGTAAGTTTGATTTAAGAATGAATGATCAGAGCATGCAAGTTTTATATAGTACATTACCAAAAATTGTATTGTCAGCTAGTGTTCAAACTCCAAAATGTAATATAACATATCCATTTCTTTATAAATATGTTGACATTATAGCTAGATGTCATTATCTTATTCATGGCAAACCAGTAACACAGACTAAAAACGCAAAATACCTAGGCCTAGGTGTTATAATAAATGAAAAACTGTCATGGAATCCACATATTGATGAAACTATAAAAAAATCAAACAAAGCATTAGGATTTATTAAAAGAAATTTCTATAAATCAAATAAGAACATAAAACTAAAATGTTATTTAACCTTGGTTAGGCCAATAATAGAATATGCATCCACCGTTTGGGACCCCTCAACTCAAGAAAACATTAAGAAACTGGAACAGACACAAAATAGAGCAGTGAGATTCATAACAAATGAATATTCACATTTGACTAGAGTAACACCTATAGTAAAATCACTAAATTTAGAAAGCCTTCAGGACAGAAGACTCAAAAGTAAAGTAGCAATTATACATAAAACACTGAACCATAATCTTCAAATACAAAAACAAAATTTAATAAAATACTCTCAAAGACACAAAGATAAAGGCACATTCCTCGTCCCATATGCTAGGACAAATTTGTACAAATACTCCTTCTTCCCTAGTGCTATTAGAGCATGGAATGTGTTGCCTGAGCTAGCCAGGAAAACCAGTGACTCTGCAGAATTTAAGTCATTGGTTAATATGCATGACTAAATGCATGACGTGCAGGACGTAATCATCTTCTTTTTTGAAGTAACATCTGTATTATATAAGATAAGATAAGATCTATATAGAGATCATACACTGATTCAATTATTCATCATAATTTCCAAACAATTATGTCAAATAATTCTATTGCTAGATCTAAATCATCAGTGTGAAAGTAGACCTATGTAAAAGGTTAAAAATCTCATACTAAGCCATTGAGCTGCATCTGAACAAAAAGGGCATTATAAACAAAAAATCACTAATGAATTTGTTTTAAACTACAGTATTGAAAAACATTAAAGATTATCCCTAATTAAGCCATAATAAAATTTAATGACTGAACCATCGGAGACAGTATTTGCATGATAATACCTAATTGAGCCCTAATAAATATTTCAGTTACTAAACCATTAGGGCCAGCATCAGACCGATAATGGCACAATAAGGGTTATCCCTAATTGAACCCTAATAAATATTTCAGTTACTAAACCATTGGGGCCAGCATTGGACCGATAACGGCACAATAAGGGTTATCCCTAATTGAACCCTAATAAATATTTCAGTTACTAAACCATTCAGGCCAGCATCAGACCAATAATGGCACAATAAGGGTTATCCCTAATTGAACCCCAATCAAAATCTCAGTTACTAAACCATTGGGGCTAGTATGGGCTTGATTATGACGCGATTCTGGAAATCCCCTATGAATCTGGAAGTGGGTTTACCCATTCTGGGCCGATATTGGCATGATTAGGGTTGTCCGTATTGGTCCCTAATGGGAACCTAATGACGCCAATGTGCAAATGGTATCCGCACCCATTAGGGCGCCATTTGGGCTATTTAGGGCTGCAATTAGGGCAAAGGGGGATAACCCTAATTAAAACTGATACTGGGCTGTAATGGGCATGTTTATAGGGTCATTTCTTCCTGAATTACGTGAATTATTATTATTATTAGTATTATTTATTTATTATCATATGGTCATATGATATATTCTTATAATTGTGTATACACTACTACTGTGTTATTGTCAGGGCCGGTCCTACAGGTTGTGGGGCCCTATGCAAAATGGATTTTGCGGGGCCTAATTTGGGTTGTGGTAAGGATAAATAAGTGAAAATTAAGACTTTGTATTAGAAAATAAATTTGTCTTTGCATTTTATTTATAGTTTACTAAGTACAAAATCACTGTCAAAAATTAACTTTACGAGCCATCTACAGTAGATAGTAGTTTTCCAACAAAAAGCCCATAAACATTCAGAACTGCCTTTTAGATTTACTATCGACTTGCAAAATATCGCTTTTTTTTTTCTAAGAGGTCGAAATAGATATAAATCTATATTTGTATGCCAGTGACTATTAAAGTAAATTAAGTATTAGAAATTCTTGTTTTGGTTAAAATTCGGCTTATTATTACATTTTTATTAAATGAAAGCTGACAATGCCATTTTGTTTTGTTTTTTAATCGCGAGTAGGATTGGCATTTTCCATATTGAATGACACCACGAAATGACAATTTTGTCTGTTTTAAGGAGATTTGCATCAGTTTTTAGAAGATTTTAATAATTTCAGGAGATTTTCATGACTTTTTCTTATATTTGATAATTTCAGGAGAATTCCAAGAACCCTTTAATATTAAGTTAAAATGGATTAATATAATAATTTACACCTAGAATTTGCATCGCGGGGCCTATGAAAGCGTGGGATCCACTGCGGCAGCATAGGTTGCAGTGGCCTAAGACTGGCCCTGGTTATTGTATGCTATAAGTGTATTGTGAAAAAAGAGGCTAGATATTTTTAGACCCGTCTTTAATACTTTTCTTTTACTTATTAAGATTATTGTTACAGTCTACTTATTATTATTAATAGGTATTATTATCTATTAGCCAGGGGTGTAAATAACAAATACTGAGGCCAAAAGCTGAGCCTACAATAGATTCTATTTAGAGCTTATGCTACATTATTAAAGCATGGAATAGTTTACTTGTATCAGCTAGAGAAATTTAATGAATTATTGGAGTTTAACTTTGTAAACATGAAAGACTAAATTAAAGTTTTTTTTTCTTAAAATTTTTAAATGTAGGAAGTAAAACTTCAAATTAAAAGGTTTAAAAATTGCATTCTAAACTAATTAGGGAAAAAAAAAGGAAATTGATCTTAAGGTCTGCAAAGTCATCTTTCAAATTTCTCATCTTTCCCTTATAAAAGAAATCTAATTATTCTAATAGTTTCATATTGTTTATAGTAAATACACATATGCTGTGCTGTGTCTTTTATATGTGAGGATATTTTTTTTTAAGATAAGCTGTTAAAAATTATATAAACTAAATGTCTAGTCTAAAATTATTTTTTCATGTTTAATATTTACATTATTTTTAAACCTATAAATTTAAGCATTAATTTGAAAGGTATAAAAAAACACTTTATTATTATCCATAATGGTTTTTCTTGTTTCTCATCTGTCAGGAAAAAAAAGACAAAGAAAAAGCACCAATCGATGATAGTGCCTTTGAAGCACTAGAGAAAGATTTTCAGGAGGTGCGTACACCTTGAAATTCCTAGTCTTAACTTCTCAATCCAGTAGTGCACTATTTTTTTTACTGAGTCTGAAAGGCCTCCTTTAGTCACCAAGGGACTATGGATCATCTCATGGAAATGAGATGAATGCCTGGGCATTAGGTATGGTCGGAACAATGCTGCTCGCTCACTCAGCAGTTCGCCCACTTCCACACAGCTGATGTATTGAAAGGAATGGCTAGTGTTGAAACAATTGGGGGTCAGTGGCGTTGCAGGCACTGCTAGTGTGTAGCACACTGATTAAAGTATAAGTAGCTTGCTTTTGACCGGACTCTTAATCACCTGGTCCATAAATGACAAGATTTTGAAGGACATTTAATATACTAAAGTTAGTTAAAGTGTGTTATTAGGTTTTCATGCTGTGAGGTTAGGATGAAAATGAAATTGTTATTTTTCTTATTTAATTGTAGAAATATTTACTGCTGCAGAAGAAGCAACTGAATAGAGAAACAAAGATATCATATATAAAGAGAAATATTTTGGACCAAAATTAAAACTAAAGATATAAAGATATTCTGTCAATATATAAAGATATAAATATGGTCAAGTTATATAGATATATGGTCAAGATATAAAGATATATATATATGGTCAAGATATAAAGATATACAGTCAAGATATAATAATATACACTCAAGATATATAGATATATGGTCAATATAATAATAATAATAAGCTCCTCCTTCATGATCGAGGATAAGCACATTACTCATATCCTATGGTCAGTATATATATTATATGGTCACTGAAAGTATATGATAGTCTCATAGACCAAATGTTTTTAGTTTTAATACTTGGCTCCGCAAGGTTTCCTACATCTATGGTTATTGCCATACTTAATATGTAAAATTCTTCCTTAAGATTACTCTTTGTTCTTTTTTCTGAAAACAAAAATGAAGAAAAATTATTTGATGAATTTGCATATTCCCTGAGTCTGTTAAAACATTGGGGCAACACATAACATCTGTTGACTTTCTTCATTCTTCTCTGTATTTTGCCTTGGATAGAATTTCTTTCAACGACAGGCCCGTCAATTTTTAAATTTTGTCTTTCTTTTACTTTCTCTGTCTTCCTCTTCTTCATGGATCTGGTACTGTTTCCTGATGGAAGATCTTTGCAAGCCCTAAGGATAATGCAATAATTTGCATATTATATATAATTATTCTGCTGCTGCCCTGTAAACTTTTTAGTTAGTTACTTGGAGCTATTCATTGTCTTTGTATTTCATATGTTTGTGCAGGTGCTTGCAGAGCTGACAGGAGATAGAAGTCTAGAAAAGTTTCGTCTAGAATATGAAAAGCTTCACAAAGCTCTCAAGAAGTCTCATGAAAGTGAGCGCAGACTTATGCAAAAATGTCGTGAGCTCAATGCAGAAATCGTGGCTAATTCAGCCAAAGTGGTCACTGCACTCAAGCTGTCACAAGATGACCAGTCCACTATTGCCTCCTTAAAAAAGGTGAGCTATTCATTTAAATAATTCTTCCTTTTATAATAATGATTTTAAATGTGTATCATAGTAGATATTTATGGTTATGCAATAAATTGCTTGGAGGATCAATAAGCTTGGCATCCACTGCCATGAGCCAACTGTGGAAAATCTGGCAAAGCAAAATCAGCTTCCAAGTAAAATTAAAACTGTATTTCACCTCTGGTCTCTGTACTCCTATATGGTTGTGAAAGTTGGATACTGTTTTTATTTGTGTATATTTTTCTGTTGTGTTGTCTTTATATGAGAAAAGAGTCCTTGTAATCACAACAATTTTCCGTAAGGATCAATAAAGCAGTCTTAGTCTTAAATAAAAGCTTTGGAGAGTAAATGCTACAGAAAAGTGCTGGGTATCAGATACCAGAAAAAAAACACAAATGAGATTTTACTGTTACAATTCAACATTCTGGCTGGCAAATAGGAGGAACTTCTCAACATTTTGAAGAGATGACAGCTGAGATTGTTCGGCCATATTGTAAGATGTGGCTCACTATCAAAAGTCATTCTTCAAGGTGGATGGAGCACAAAGGGTTGTAAAAAAAAAATGTTTTACATGTCTCGGATGTTCCTTCAGAGTTGAAGATAATTACTTCCTAGTCCAAACCTCCCGCAGGATGACGGGGGATGGGAGCGGGCAGGGTTTGAACCCAGGACCATCGATAAATCTGAACGACAGTCCAGCGCGCAAACCACAAGACAAGGCAGCCATCCAAAGAAAAGCTGGCTGGACAACAAAAAAGAATGGATTGACTTCTCTCTTGATACCCTGCTAAGACCAGCTGCTGACTGGGAAACATGGTGGGATTTGGTGATGTGAACTATTACAGCACCCTTATGATGAAAGACAAGATATAAAGGATAAGGATACAAAATAAATTAATATATTGCAATACAATCAAGTACGCTGAAATATTTCTTATAATCTGGAGATGTAGTCTGAATAGTCTGTTTCTGCATTTTTAAACAGGAAGTTGAAAAAGCATGGAAGATGGTTGATGCTGCTCATGAAAAAGAAGTCAAGTCCAAAGAAACGGCTCAGAGACTAAAGGCTGAGATTGAGCAGCTCAGTAAGCTAGTTGAACAAGGAGCTGGACTTTCAATGGGACAAGACCACAGGTTCATTACAATTTATATAACTTCTTTTAAATGTCATGTCATATATCTGACTTCTTCTTGTACACATTGAAGTATATATATTAGGGGTGCACCGGATAGTCCCTCCGGCTCCGGCTTCTGGCAAATATCCGGCATTTTTTACTATCCGGTGCTATCCGGCTCCGGTCGGATATCACTACCGGATAGTAAACCGGATAGTAAAAATACACCTATTTAATATGCATAAAGTGGACCTCGTTCCATTACTGTCTGTTATAGAATGTATTAATGTTTATATGAAAACAAAATAATGTGCTTAAAAATAGAGCCATTATAAATATGCACCAAACATCGTTTATTATAAAGACAAGGCATGTTAATAACTTAATATAAATAGAGATGAAACTTTACATCATAAATGCGCTTTACATACAGAGATGCAATGGCTGGCACTTTTTTTCAATTTGTCTTGACCTTTGAGTAAGTTAGTTAACATGTTAAAATGTTACATTCCTTGACTACGTCATGCTGACCAGACGTCTGTCTAGCTGTGCGGGTATATCTCCAGAGGTAGAGATGAACAACTCCTACCCCCTTTTATTTGTTTAGTCCATCACATTGAGTTTTGTATAGGCAGGTAACCACAAGTTAAATACGATGGACGTAGGTTTAATGTCAGCGTATAGACACTCTCTAGTGGTCACATCTTTCGAGGGAACTGAGTTTGTTTACTTAGTAGTTAATCTTTATTGGGGAGGGGGCGGGCTGGACTACAAGAGCCACACCTCTATGGTAACCAGGTATATTTCTAGATGAACAACTCCCTCCCCCTTTTATTTGTTTAGTCCATCACATTGAGTTCATTGATTGACAGGTGACCCCAAGTCAGATACGATGGACGTAAGCACTCTCTAGAGATCACACGAGGGAACTAGGTTTGTTATTGGGGGGGGGGGACTAGACTTTACATTATAAATTCGTATTACATACGTATCAGCGATGTCTGGCACACTGGCTTGTCTTGACCTTTGAGTGGTCTAGTAAACATGTCATATTCCTTAACTACGTCACGCTGATAATCTGTCTAGATGTGCGGGTATATCTCCAGAGGTAGAGATGAGCTACCCCACCTCCTTTTGTTTGTTTAGTCCATAACATTGAGTTCACAAATAGGCAGCTGACCACATTAAGCCAGATGTCAACGTGTCGACACTGTCTTATGAGGGAACTGAGTTTGTTTACTTGGATTAGAATTTTTATTAGAGGCGGGACTACAAGCCAAATCTCTATAAGGTTAATTGGGTATGAGTTAGTTTATTATGAGATAGGTTGTCAATCAAGGGTCTGGACCACAAACCACACCTTTTATACTATTGGACGGATAATAAGTTTGTTTACTTTGAGTTAAGTCTCACGTATGAGTCAGCACTACAAGCCAAACAGACACTGACCAAGGGTATCTTTAAAGGGAGGGCTCAAGAGACTCAACACCCCCAACTTCTTATTTGTTTAATCCATGACAATGTATTGATAGAGAATATAGACATTGACCATTCTTAAGCCAGAATGGATTAACGCAAATTGTTAAGACATATTGAGACTGTCTAGAGGTCACTAGATGGTGACACTAAGTTTGTTTACTTGGAGAGAAATGTCATTTAGGGCGCTGAACACACGTTCGTTGCACAATAAAATAAAACAAATATGTGCATGTGTGCGTGTATGTATTTGTCCCCTTGTTTAATTCTATTGACTTAATATATAAAGGAAAACCTTATAATTAAATTTAACATCGCAGAAAATAAATTGATCTAAAGCACCACAATTAGATCTAGCAAACAAAGAAAAAATATGCTGGAATGTTAAGAAACACTTGACCTCTGTAACTAAGGTACAGAGATAATTTATCTATATGCTTGACTGATCATGCCAATGTGTTATCTTTTTTCGCCTGCACACTAAACACTATTGCGTATGCCCAAGGAAAAAAAAACGCGTGAAGGTCAACACCATCAACTATACACACTACACTAGGACTACATGCGTAGGCTCACTACGTCTATCTGATCAGGCTGTTACAATCAGTCGAACACAAAGTCTATTTATGTTTTTTTTTTTTTTTTGGTAGGGAGGGTGTGGGTGATTTTGTTTCTTTTATAGTTGGTTTTCCTAATTCTCTTAGATCTATATAACAGTAGATCTAAACATTGATAACAATAATAGGCCTACAGACTACAATTAAATCTATGCTTCGCAACATTTAAAGCTCAGGCTATGAGTAGGTATAATAGATGTTCCTGCTGTTAATAAAATATCGTTTGCCGCAAATGGATTAATAAATATATGACCTACTACGCTTCAGATTCCAACTATTAACTAACAGCTATCAGTATTAAGCCCTTGAAGCCAGAACCAGAAGCAGTCTTTGGACTTAAAATTACAAGTCTGATGACCAGTTGTTGGTCAGAAATTATTGAACACATACATCCAACCACCAAACAAGCCAGATGAGAGATTTACATTAGTAATTAGTTAAATATATACTAACATATTTTACATTGACCCTCCAACACACAGCCTTTATAGTTGGTGGCCTCGTACATACACACAGACACGCTCATGCTACACAGATTAATTTATGTTTATAAATACTGTTAATCTTTAATAAATCAATCAGCAAAAGAGTTTAAAACAATAAGGTATATAAAAGGAAAAAAATAATACCAACAAATATAGGTATGTTATTTAACAGTTTCGTAAAATGCTCAGCAACAACAGCTATTTACAAAACAATTAGGTATTCGGCTCCGGCTCCGGCACCGGCCGAATATCAAATTTTACTATCCGGTCATATCCGGCTCCGGCCGGATATCAAAAAGTACTATCCGGTGCACCCCTAATATATATATATATATATATATATATATATATATATATATATATATATATAGGGCATACATTCACGCTTGTCAACTAAGTGCTTTCCTAATATTGTGATTTGTATGCTGAGTTTGCCAATGCCATGTTTCCTAATGTGATATATATTTATTTCACAGCGTCAATGAGCTTTTAAAGGTCAAGGAAGACTTGACCAGAGAACGAGATGACCAGCTCACTGAGATAACAAAAATGAGAGACCTTCTTGCACAGGCCAAGGCCCAGCAGCAGAAACTAGAGGCTGACAAAGCGGATGCAGAAGAGAAAATCCAACAGGTTACTTTGTACACAATGTACACATAGTCTGATAGCTAATACTCATCTTCAGATATGACAACTTTATAGAGATACTAGCAGATACAAAAGCTGATTAATGTGCTGAACACAGCATTTTTATTTATCCTCTGTCTGCGAAAAAAGTTCCACACAGAACTGCAAGGGAATTCTAATAGCCCTTTTCTCTGATGTAACAGATAGAGATAGAGATACTCTTTTTACACAATTTAGTCTTCACCTCTTACATACTGGTACTCATTCATTCATTCATAGTTATAGCTAATATCCATTCCTTACTGAGATGAAATTGAGACCCATTCTTTACTAAGTTGAAATTGAGACCCATTCTTTACTAAGTTGGGGGTGCGGTGGCTGAGTGGTTAAGCGCTCAGTTTCTGAACCTGAGGTCCTGGGTTCAAATCTCAGTGAAGGCTGGGATTTTGAATTTTGGGATTTTTAGGGCATCCCTGAGTCCACCCAACTCTAGCTGGGGAAAGTAAAGGCGGTTGTCCATTGTGCTGGCCACATGACACCCTGCTCGTTAACCGTTGGCCATAGAAAAACATGACCATAACATCATCTGCCCCACAGATCTTAAGGTCTGAAAGGGAAACTTTACTTTTTTACTTTACTTTACTAAGTTGAAATTGAGACCCATTCTTTACTAAGTTGAAATTGAGACCCATTCTTTACTAAGTTGAAATTGAGACCCATTCTTTACTAAGTTGAAATTGAGACCCATTCTTTACTAAGTTGAAATTGAGACCCATTCTTTACTAAGTTCAAATTGAGACCCATTCTTTACTAAGTTGAAATGGTGAATATGTGTTGTTTATTTTGACCAGAACATTTTTTTTATTTCCTTTGGGACATCCCCCCCCCCCCACTTTTAAGTCCCTTGAATTCTAGTAAATCCAATGAACAAAAATGACATACACACTGATATTTCTCAGGCTAGTCTTCAGTTCTAAATTTAGACTCTAGATCAAGTCCTTTGCTACCGACTCCTTTTTGTACAACCAATCTATTCTGCCACTTCATGTTTGTTGTAAAATGTTTTACATATTTCGGATGTTCCTTCAGAGTTGAAGATAGTTTACTTCCTTTTCCAAACCACAGGATGACAGGGGATGGGAGCGGGCAGGGTTTGAACTAGGGACCATCGATAAATCCAAACGACAGTCCAGCGCGCAAACCGCACGACCAGGCAGCCATCATTAATACACAATCAAACATGTTTATACAGCTTTTTTTGTATTTGATAAAAAGTTCTGTGTTTTTTAAAAAAAACTATGAAACATAATTTTGTGCAATTAGTCATAAATTAGCCTTCTTTAAAGAATATCTGGTCAGATAAATGATAAGAAGATCAATATGGGGAAAATCATCATTTCACCAAATTGGTCTTGCTTAATTGTTTAAAGTACATGTTAAGGGTCAGTGATAAATAAATAGATCAATTAGTTCTATTTGTATAGATGGTTAAATAGTTCATTCTGTTG
Source organism: Biomphalaria sudanica (assembly GCA_036873155.1). Classification (NCBI taxonomy): domain Eukaryota; kingdom Metazoa; phylum Mollusca; class Gastropoda; family Planorbidae; genus Biomphalaria; species Biomphalaria sudanica. Next base: position 297,657 of record JAZGLO010000416.1, read on the forward strand.
TGGAACAGCTCAACACTGACATCCAGATGCGTAACAACGAAGCCCAGAGAGAAGGACGTAAGCGTGACAAGTTGGAAAGGGACTTAACGCAGGCGAAAGCAGACCTTGATAGCAAAAACTCTGAGATTAAGAAGATGCAAAGTCAAATAGAGCACTACAAAGAAGAGAAAGACATTTTAGATCAACAGCTCAAGGAGCAAAGGGTAGGTTCATTGGTTTTTTGTACAACACAACAGTAACCATGGAAACAAAATTAGTTTCTGATTTTATCTTTCAAATATAAGGTACCTGTTTTAAGTTTCAAAAGCTATGCTTAAAGCAAGAAAAAATTATTTAGCCACAGATACGTGCACATTTTACAAATATTTTCTCTCATTATAAGTGGCTCTCTATCAGTTTTGTGGGAGTTTTAAAGTTGTCAGATTATGAGGAACTCAAGTTGAAATGTAGGTAAAGCCAGGAAATTTAAGAATGCCCCTGAGTTGACCACATACTTGTCATGCTTGAAGGGGAAATTAGGCCCCATATGATCATTGTATTGGCCAGAAGACATTCATTAGCCAATGAAATAAGTGAACTGTACATCATCCTTGCCACTGACCACTATAGACTTCTAGAACTTTTGAGAAATATAAGTTGCTTCAAATTTCTTTCAATATGTATAGTTCCTCCATCATGGTTCGATGATGACAACTTTTGTCATCCAGGGGGCTGAGGGCTTTGCACTGGGGTTTTAAGCCTCCTCAGGTTATTCCAGCTAAGCTAGTGTATACTTTAATGGCAGTTTGACTGCAAATCAAAACTAAATAGTGAATTGCAATTTCTTATAAGGGAGATTGTAATTACATTTAATATAGAAATAGAAACAGTCAGAAAATTATTAATTAATTTATAAATCAAAAAGAAAAACTAAAAAAAAACAACAACTTTTTCTTTCCTGATACAGATTTTGAATATCACAAAAATATAAAAATATCAATGTATAAATGTTTTGATACCACAATTTTCTAAAGGTATTGAGTGAAAGGACACTTAAAGATGCAGAGGTTCTCAATAACAGGCTTCAGAAACTTACCTCTGAATATGAAAGTCAATTGATCAGTGCAGATAACTTAGCTCAAGAAAACCAAACTCGTGCAGCTGAACTTAAGGTAAGTTTATTATTATGGAAATAGATCAGAGAACATTTCAGATTTATAAAGGCCTGATGCATTACATTTTAAAAAAAAAGTAAATTTAGGTATTTATAAGTATTTCTTGTTTACCACTCTCAAGTTAAAAGAGGATGAACTGAACAATTTGAAAAATGAAAGTCAGCGTCAGAACAAACTGAGGGAGACAGTTCAACGCAAACTCAGAACTGTTGAGGACAGTAAGGCTGACATAGAACAACAAAAAGAACTGCTCAAAGGGCAGATCACTGGCTTAGAGCGAGGTAAATTTTGAAAATTACATTTAAAATGTTCTCTAAATATCTATTAATAATTAATTACGAAAATCAGCATTGTACATATTTACTTTACTTTCAAAAATCATTTGATAGGGAATAATTAATTAGTAAATTGTATTACCTTTTCTTCTCAAATAGTTATAATTCAATTTTTTAATAATAACAATTATAATAATTTAATTTATAGAGCACTGTTAACAAACATAATGTAGGCTCAGGGTGTTGTAATAATATTACAAACATTAACTCGAGAGCTAAACTGACAAACTTATCTAAAAAAGTTTTGAACAGATGGACATAAAAAATCTATAATCTACTAAACAATTGCATATTCACTTTAATGCAGAGAGTTTAAAAAATGTGTTGTTTTTTGTTTTTTTTCAAAAAGAGTTGGAAGCTGCTAAGAAACAAGCCGAGGTGGACAAAAAGGCCATTGACGACTTGGTTCGGGAAAGAGATATTCTGAATAAGGTTTGTACATTTTATTTTATTTGATATACTTCCATCAATCAGTGGGGCACTGTGGTTGAGTGGTTACATGATTGGCTTTTGAACCTGGAGTCCTGGGTCTGAATCTCGATGAAGACTCGGATTTTGAAATTAGGGATTTATAGGGTGCCCATGAGTTCACCCAACTCTAATGGGTACCTGGCATTACTTGGGTAAAGTAAATTCTGTTGGCCGTTGTGCTGGTCACATGACACCCTGCTCATTAACCGTTGGCACAGAAACAGATAACATTAACATATCTGCTCTATAGATTGCAAGGTTTGAAAGGGGAACTTTACTTCTGTCAATCATGTCAGTAAAGTTGAGTTATTCAATTGGTAAAACATATTATTATATTAAAAAATATATACTTATTAAGCCTTATAAACCTTCATTGCTAGAGGGTTTGATTTAGTAATATGCAATGCTTGACTGCCAATTTGAATCCCAATGAACTGACATTTAACTTGTGCTATAAAAGCAACTTGGAAAGCTCTACCAGATACATGTAAGAAAAAATTACTCTAGAGCGCACACAAAAAATATGTTATAATAGCATACAGATACAACTCCATACAATTTCTAACCAAGTTTATTTTTTACATTTTACGTCTTTTATTTATATATTTTTTGTATTCAAAGTTTTATATACTGATTCCATCTTGACCAGTACTGCAATACATAAATGTAACTCGAATTAGACTCACACCTACACAATATTTGTTTGTTTTCAGAATCTCTTAAAGGCAGCTGGGGCAACTCAGAAGCAACTCCATTTGGTTAAACTACATGACCAGTCCAAGAAGAATCTGGAACAAGAAATCGCCAATTACAAGGAAGAGGCCCAGAAACAGCGCAAAATTATCTACCAATTAGAAAAAGAGAGAGATAGATACATCAATGAGGCTAGTGACCTTACACAAAAGGTAAGATTTTGGTCTCTTATATAAAGGCATTCTATCTGCTATATTACTAGAGATGATTGTAGTATAACTGAGTTGATTTTCTGTGTGTGTCCAGCGTGTCAGAAGGTCATGCCCAGTGTGTGTGTTTCATGTCCAGTGTGTGTGTGTGTGTATAGACTGCATCAGTGTTATGCGAGACGTGCTGGTTTCATTCACTGTTTACTGTAATCTAATTTTGTCGAATAAAGCCATGTTATTGGTATTCTAGTCATTATCATTTCATTAAAATGATATATCAATGGGATACAGCAAAGCCAAAGAGGTTTTTACCTTGTCAAAGTGTTCCTATATGTTTTTCATTTTAAAGGTTCTTCAACACATGGAAGATGTTAAAGTTAGAGAGATGCAGATCTTTGATTACAAGAAGAAAATAGCAGAGGCTGAGACCAAACTGAAACAGCAGCAAAACTTGTATGAGGCTGTAAGATCTGATCGAAATTTGTACAGCAAGAATTTAATTGAATCTCAGGTAACTATTTCTTTATTACAATGTAATAGTCATCTTCACCTATCCCTAGACTGTTAGGTCATCACACAGGATCTGTCGACTTTCTCTCTTCATTCCTCTCTGTCTTTTGCTTTGAATAGAATCTTTTTCACTGATAGGTCTCTCCTTTCTTTAATTTGTCTTCCCATTGCTTTCTCTGTCTGCTCCTATCTCTTTTCTCTGGTACTGTTCCCTGCTGGAAGATCTTTGGGAGCCTCAAGAATCTCGTAATATGGCCATACAATTGTACTTTTTGTGTTTTTGATAGTTGTCAGCAGGTCATCATGGGGCCCAAGCTCAATTGTGATCCTGTTTTGGATTCCCTCATTTGTGGTACAGTCATTGTCGGTGATTCATAAGATCCCTTCTACGGTAGCGTGAGTTCATGGCTAGAATTGTCCTCTTTATTTCTGCAGTTAGTAGCCAAGATTTGCAAACATACAGGAATGTCCCCCGTGACCAAGCAGTGTATTAGTCTGACTTGAATGCTAAGGGCTAAGTCTTTGTTTTTCCAGACTGTCTAGAGCTAATACAATATTAAATGAGGTCAAGAATAGGTGAAAACAAACATTTAAACTACAACACAATTTTTAAAGCTTTTTAAATTTGTAGTTTACCTCATTTATGTGGTGATCACAAACAAGCTTGCTGCTACTGTACCCATGAATAGCTTCCATGAACGGGACTTTTTGAAAATGTTTAATTTTTAAATGGATGAAGTAGAATCTCAGTAGCATACTCTATTTATAATTGCAGTCACAGTTTCAAATACAACTTTATCATATTTTTCATCACTGTAACAATCCTAAAGTCACTTATAATTTCATTCACAATCTCATTAAATTTGAATCATAATTTTAATTACAATTTTACTGCTAATCTAAATATTCATTATTACATAATGAGAAACTTTGATCAATTCATTTAACTTTCAAGGATGAAATCACAGAAATGAGGCGTAAGCTGAGGATTATGACCCACCAAATTGACCAGCTAAAAGAAGAAATTCAGGCCAAGGAAGCTTCATTGGTCAAGGAGACACTGACCAATCAACAAGTGGAGAAGGAGAAGGAAACTCTCAAGGTAAATTGATAGAAAATCTAATGAAACAGTTACATACTTTGAAATATTAAAACATAAAGAATGGTTTAAATAAATATGAAAATTTGCTGTTATTTTTTTGGTTCCATGCAGGCTGAATTGCAGAAAATGAAACAGCAAGCAATAGAAAATGATGCTCAAATCAAAGAAAGAGAGTCAGAAGTGAAGAAACTTTATATGATTATTAGAGAGTCTGATGCTGAGAGAATTCGTCAGAAGAAAGAGCTAGACCAGGTAAGTGACCTCATTTCTTTTCTGCTTCTCCCTAGTGACCAGCACACATGTTCTTCCAACTAGACTATACAGTTCTCTTAAGGAAATGGTTTTGTAAACTTTACAGTGTCAAATTACTGGATAGACAAACATTTGTAAGTCAATTCTTTATTGTTTCTCAATACAAGATGAAAATAGACTATGTATATATATATATATATATATATATATGCCTTCAATAAAAATAATATGTTATTTTAATTAGTTTTCTTTGCTTTTTCATGCTACCTAATTCATTATAATTAGAAATTTAGTATAAATAATTATATATTAATTTTGTTTTAAGCTTTTTTTAAAAAAATTATTTTCTATATATTGAACTGGTATTATAATAACTTACTTTTTTTGGATTTTCATATTTTTAATTCTATGCATTGTCTCTGGATAAGCTCAGTTTAATAATTATGATAATATCTCAATTGTTTTTTCATCTCTTGTCAATATCATTCATGCCAGTATCCTTCTTATCTTGCAGGTTATCAGTGAGAGAGACATACTAGGCACTCAGCTAGTCAGACGTAATGATGAGCTGGCTCTTCTGTATGAGAAAATCAAAATCCAGCAGTCGGTGTTAAACAAGGGAGAGGTTCAGTACAATCAGAGGATTGAAGATATTCGCATCTTAAAGCTGGAGATCAAGAAAATGAGGAGAGAGAAATTTATTCTACAGAAGAGTGTTGCCAACGTTGAAGACTTGAGGTTAATCTTGCTTAAGTTTTTAGGATGGCTGCTTGGTCGTGTGCTTTGCTCGCTGGACTGTCATTTGGATTTATCAATGGTCCCGGGTTCAAACCCTGCCTGCCCTGCCTGCTCCCATCCCCCGTCATCCTGCGGGAGGTTTGTACTAGGAAGTAATTTATCTTCAACTCTGAAGGAACATCTGAAACATGTCAAACAAACAAACAAAAGTTGTTCTTCTTCTTCATCTTGCAAAAGTTGTCATTTGTGGGCTTTTTAGATTATTAGACTTAGGTCCTTGTTTGCTTAGGGGGGCAACAAGCTCTCTCCAAAGAAGTCAATTATAGGTAACTTCCACAGCCTTTACCAGCTGGTGCAGATTGATTATAGGTCTTATAAGAAGATTGATGAATTCTATTTTTAGTACACGTTACTTATCTAAACTCTTACTGTTTTGATAATTATTTAAAGAGAATTTTGATAGTAATCCTCTTATTTTTTAAAGTAATAGTCTGTATTTTTGATAAGATAAGATATGATAATATGTGGCTCATTTAATAAATTCACTAGCTAATTATAGTTTCTAAATATAGTAAAGCAGCATTTTGCCGTTTGTAATTGTACATCCTAATATAAAGAAACATTATATTAGTGACATTTTCTATAGAAGGAGTTTATCGAAGTTTGCTTTTAACATTGAAGTTAGTGTCATTGTCAAGTACAAAGTCAAGATAATAACAGGGCTGCGTTTATATTGATTTCAGGAGAGAAGTTTATCACATTCAGCGAGAGCTTCTAAGGGAGAGAACTCGCTGCAAAGCTTTAGAGGAAGAGTTGGAGAACCCAATGAATATTCACCGATGGAGAAAATTGGAAGTAAGTTTGTTGACTTTGGTGTGAGTATTCCATGGCACCACTTCATACGACTGTACCATTCTTTTTGACTCAAAAATCACTAATACAGATATTCGTCTATTTCCTACAAAATATTGATTCAAATTACAAGCCTGCCTAATATATGAAAATTTTCACAATAAACTATGTCAAAAAACAGCTGATGGGAATTTCACCGCTGCCAATTAAATAAAAGAATAAAGCTATAATTTTAACAATATCTCAGTCAGTCAACTCTCATATTCAATTTGAATCATTACGACTAATTAGTTGCCCAAGTATTTTGAAAAATAAGTCCTAGAGTGAAAGTAAACTGCTTCCTCCATCTTGAGATTATTTGGTGTTACAAATAGAAGAGCTCAGAAAGTTTGATTCTTCAGAGCTAAAAAGTGTACACAAGTTTTTATACACCTTTTAAAAAACAAAGATCATCAACAGTTCCTTGATTTTCTACACCAGATACATCAAGAACCAGTAGTTTTCTGCCATGAAAGAGAATCCCCACTATTCTAATAATTATTACAGCCTCTTATTACAAACATAGTTAGTTTATAAATAATATAATAATGTTTAAATTTATTCTTTTAATTTTGTATATAACATTGGTTACAAAAATATTTATTGAAATGGAAACTATCCTGGCCATAAAATTATTATTTCAGGGAATATTTTGTATAAAAATAGTGAGTTGAGATTTTGATCTATTTTATTTGTTCATGATACTTTAGGGCAGTGACCCATCCACCTTTGAAATGATACAAAAGATTCACACACTTCAGAAGAGGTTGATCCAGAAGACAGAGGAAGTGGTTGAGAAGGAACTCTTGATTCAAGAAAAAGAGAAGCTGTACCTTGAACTGAAGCACATATTGGCTCGACAGCCTGGTCCTGAAGTGGCTGAACAATTGACCATTTATCAGCAGACCCTCAAGGAAAAAACAAAACAAATGAAGGTTGGTGTTAATATTAATTTTTTAAATTAATAATAATAATGATAAGGCTTGTCTTTAAGTCCAAGAATTAATGAGGAGTGTATGTTCATGTTGGCAAAGTAGACATAACCATTTGTCCACTGGTAGTTGATTTAGATTTTCTTTTTGCTGTTTATGTCTGTCCTCGGCAGTGAATTTTCTTTTGGTTTCAAATTTATATACTGCAACTTTTGTAAATGATCTCCCACTGTCTATTCTAGAGCAGGGGTTCTCAACCCGTGGATCGTGACCTCCTTGGGGGTTGATTGACGATTAGCCAGGGGTCGCCTAAGTCCATCAAAAAAATGAATTGTTTTTGTCTATTCTTCTATTGCTGCATGTGTGTGTGTGGGGGGGGAGGTAGCGGCAGAGTGGGGGATTGTAAAAAGGGTTGCCGAGCTTAAAAGTTTGAGAACCGCTGTTCTAGAGTCTCCTGCAGCCCCCTTCTCTGTCAGTTAAAGCAAGTGATTGCTTACACATTAAGAAAACATGTAGACCGTCACAGTTTTTAAAACAATTGAAATTCATTATTAGAATTATTTTGAGAAATCAAATGAGAGCATAAGAGATGTCTTTGTATTTTTTTATCCACTCCTTTGGCTTGATAAATAGGAAATAGATCTTGAAGTATTGAATGTTCATTCTCCAGGGCATGGTTTCTGAACTGAACATGTATGAGGCTCAGGTTGGAGAGTATAAATACGAGATAGAAAGGATAGCCAGAGAACTACAGGAAGTTAAAAAGAAGTATTTCATGCAGAAGAAAAAGGAACAAATTTTCAAGTAAGCTGATTTGTATTTTTAGTTGGAAGTTTCAAAGTTTCAAAGAGAATTTTACACAAAGAAATTGAAAATATTAATGTTAGAACATTCCCCTAAACCACTGTAATCATTCAATGTGATGTATTCATTCAATGTGATGTATTCATTCAATGTGATGTATTCATTCAATGTGATGTGATGTATTCATTCAATGTGATGTATTCATTCACTATGATGTGATGTATTCCGTCAATGTGATGTATTCATTCAATGTGATGTATTCATTCACTATGATGTGATGTATTCAGTCAATGTGATGTATTCAGTCAATGTGATGTATTCAGTCAATGTGATGTATTCAGTCAATGTGATGTATTCATTCACTGTGATGTGATGTATTCATTCACTGTGATGTGATGTATTCAGTCAATGTGATGTATTTAGTCAATGTTATGTATTCAGTCAATGTAATGTATTCAGTCAGTGTGATGTATTCAGTGTGATATATTCATTCACTATGATGTGATGATTTCAGTCAATGTGATGTATTCAGTCAATGTGATGTATTCAGTGTGATATATTCATTCACTATGATGTGATGTATTCAGTGTGATATATTCATTCACTATGATGTGATGTATTCATTGTGATATATTCATTCACTATGATGTGATGTATTCATTGTGATATATTCATTCACTATGATGTGATGTATTCATTTAATGTGATGTACTCTTTCAATTTGATATTCATCATACTTTCCATTTTGGGATCATTCTTTAACAGTATCTTTGTTATACAGCAGACTTGTACTAAATCATCAATTGTTATGGTATGACTTTGTTTTGAAACAGTGTATATCCTCTTATAAATAAAAAAAAAAACACTTTTTCTTCTAGGGAGAGAGACAAAGCATTAACCCAGTCAGGAGGACCTCCAATCATATCCCAGCGAGCAGACGCACCGAGGTTTACAGGAGGAGGGTTCAATTTAAAGGCAACAAAGTCAGCAGCTTAACAAGAAGACTTGAAATAGAAATGTTCTTTCATGTTTCACAACAGCATCATTTGAAAACTCAACATTGATGTATTTCTTTCTATGTTACCTTACTTGGTTAAAATAATTTATGTAAAAATATGCAATAGAAATGTTTATTTTCTTGGAAGAAACCAATATTGGCTGTCAAAATGACCCACAGGGTTAAAAATGTTATTGTTAATTTAATGATTCATTTTTTAAGCATTATACACAATCTAAGTTTTTAATTTTTCTTTTTTTTTTAAAATTTTAAATAAATCACACACAAATATTTCATTACATAGAATCTTGAAACGAGGAGCAATACAAATCTACTGCTGAGTTAAACATGCAATCATACAACAAAATATATTAACGATTCTGAGGTTCATTTAAATGTAAAAAGTCCATTTTTTCAAATTTCTATGCATTGTTAAAGTGAGTACTGCTTTGATGGATGGCTGCCTGGCCATGCGGTGTGCAAGCTGGACTTTAGTTTGGTCATCTTGATGGTTCCAGATTCATACCCTATCCGCTGCCATCCCCCTCCCCCCCCCCCCCCCCCATAGTCCTACGTGAGGTTTGGGCTAGGATAAAGATTACCTTCAACTCTGAAGAAATATCTTAAACATGTAAAACATTTTACAATATTTAGTCAGTATTTGATTAACAGTTTACTTTTTTGTCCTTTACTGATTTTAATGTCTGCTGTATTGAAGGAACTATCCATGGCAGAACCTGGATAGTAAATTGACAACTTCAGTGATGTACAGATTTTAAAGAGTTGTATTAAGCTTTTTAATGCAAAGTTTTGTCATAGACTGTGATATTGTATTAATGTGATAGTAAAATGTAAACTAGCTGTCATCACTTTGTTGGTTTAATTAGAAACATGAAAATATCAATTAGTGTCATGGATTTACAGGAACAAATTTCAATGATTTCTTGTAGACTATATTTTGTGAACAGTTTTTCTGTTTGAAGTATTACTGTTACTTAAAATCCTTCTGGTACTGCTGATTATTTACTGCTGAAAAATAAAAATATTTGTTTATTGAAACTACCTCTGTGTCGTGTGAGAGTGTTGTGTAACTAATGTATCTAATATTACAATTAATTTTCTTCATAGGCATATATATATTTCAAATTTAAAAGATGAATAGACAGCCCTAACAATTGCGGGGCCCTATGCGAAACGGATTAGGTTTGTTTGGGCTGCTGAGCCCCATGCTGTGGCACCAAATTCTAGTACAGGTCTTACGTAACTGGTATAGGTCTTTTTCAGGATGTTGTGATTAGCTCCCCAATCTGTGCCAGCTAATTTTTTTCAAGAGAGATCTCTGGATGCCTTTACACTGTGTTATCTATTTGATTTTTCCAGGTTAGTCTTGTGTCATAGGTGACTCAAAGATATGTAGGGCTGTAATTTTTTTCTAAAGCTTCCTTATCTAATGTTAATTTTATTGTTTTGTTGACAGTGAGAATATGGTATATGAGGGGCGGACTGGGTATATGGGCATTTGGGCAAATGCCCGGTGGGCCGGTACCCAAAAGGGCCAGTAGGACCACAGAAAGGGTTGCATGGTTGTCACTATGTATTAAATTGTTACAGGTTTTATAATATTCTTTTACAAACGGGGCCCTCTTTAATCTCTCTACAGTGTAATTGTAATTTAATAAATTATTCGAAATAATGTAATAGCCTACATCCGTAGACAGTGCTACAAGTAGGCTTTTTGGGCCTACACACTGAGTGATTTAAAAACAACACAAGGGCTATCTTTTTTTAAAAAATAGAAATATAGAGCTCATTGTATGCATGTGAACAGTTATGGATGCTCAAAGTAATATAATGATTTTGAGGACCTATAATTGGATGTCCATCAAAAGATATGTAATTTACGGGCCTGATTGTATAGAAATGCCTGGGCCGATTTTGACATCCAGTCCGCCCCTGGATATATGTGGTCTTTTTTGTGTTGATGGACATGCCCCCAGTCTTTGGACCAATTATTGAGTTTATCGAGAGCATCTTGTAATCGAAATTTCGATGTTCCTCCATATTCTTCTGTGCTAATTAAGGCAAGGTCATCTGCATACATGCTGCTTTTAACTTTTCTTGGAAGGTTTTGATTTAGATCGTTTATGAATATTAGGAAAAGTGTTGGGGATAGGACTCCTCCCTGGGGGACGCCATTTTTTATACCCACTGTGTGGCTTCTTTGTCCTTGCATGCAAACTAAAGCTTTTCGATTATTTAGATATTCCTTTATCCAGTTGTACATTCTGTGGGATATGTGATGCTGGATAAGCTTGAGCAAGAGACCTTGTTCCCAGACTTTGTCAAATGCTTTTTCTAAGTCAACCCACACAATCGTTGTTGGTTTCTTTTCTTGAAAGCCGTCTGCTATTTCTTGTGTGATGAAGGCGATTTGATCTTCTGTGGATCTACCTTTTCTAAAGCCAGCCTGGGTTTCAATGAGTAGGTTATTTGACTCAAGGATCCAAGTGAGTCTGTTATTTGCTTGGACAAATTCGTACCATTTCTTCTTCTTCCCCACTGCCATTAGAGCATGGAACGGGTTGCCTCAATCAGCCAGGAAAATCAATAACGTAGAAGAGTTCGAGTCTCTAATTAACGTGCATGACTAGATTAGCGCATGAACACGCGTAGGGCGTAATGATCTTTCCCTTTCATGGACCGTTTTGTAATTTATAAGTTTGGGAATGTACTTAGCTTTCCATGCATTAGAGTAAATGACCAATCGAATTGCATGATTGGTGTTGGTTAAGATCTAGGTTCTCAGTCAGCAATAAGCAAACAACTAGCATTAGTATCATGGCGGAAAAACAATACTTTATTACATTGAACGCGTGCACCTTTGCGCACCATATGAACAAATTGGAGACCAACTCAAAGCAATAATCGAGGTTACATAAAAAAAAAAGGTCTAAGAAATGTTACCAAAATTAAAGTTTTTGTTAGCAATGCAATGGTTATTAACTTTAAACTGTATAGTCACACGATGAGTCCCATGTCAATTATATCAAGAGTGATCAGCAAAATATCTTGATTTTAGCGAAAAGTGTGCGCATGTGTGTCACACCTTACAGCAAGGGAGAAGTAAGCCGTCCAACTTCCTCAAATTAATACGCCTGCCGAAAAAGTCCAAAAATAGTTTGGCACAAAAGTTCGGTCGGTTTCCTCATTTGTCGTTCAATGACAAACAGGCTTACCTAATCTTTCAACTCAAGTCACTAGATGAGGAGATACACCAGGGTTCATAGCGGGTCGATACGTGCCTGACTCAACTGAAGGGTTCATGACCCCATGGAACGTAGGCAGTGGATCACATCGAGATCAGAGGTTAATGATGATTAATGATTAATACAAAAAAAGTGCAATCAAAGGGAAGTGATCGTTTTGACCAGGTCATAAAGTTACGTGAAATTGTGTCACTATTTCTAAGGACAGAGAGCTACCGGAAAGACAGTGTTGCATTATGGGTTGTTTCTGTTTCCGGAAAGGAGGAAGACTTTTTTTTTTCTTCATAACATTTCCACTCAGTTCTAATATCAAACGTTTCTGAAAAGGTCTGACGATTGGGTGTTGTTGACGATCGTTGACTTGTAGAACCAAAGTGCTGGTAGACAGCTAAACATCCTTAGGCTACTAAACTCAGTTTACTACAGCGCGCTTATCTTGCATCATTCTACAAGACCAAAATTAAATTAATGCTCCCTTTGTACAATTAACAATAACTACTCCCTTTCTCGATGAAATAAAGGCCCATTTCTTATTCAATACGCTATTAGAACAAGGAAAATTATCCCCTAAATCAGCCAGGAAAACCAATGACTTAGCAGAGTTAACGTCTCTAATTAACATGCACGACTAGATTTACGCAAGGATACGCGAATAGCGTAATTATCTTCTCCAGTCTATTTTTGTCAATGCTAACAAGTCACTCTTATTTTGCTGTTAAGTGACCTCATCGGCTATAACAATATTCGATTTCTTTTTTAAATACTCAAAAAAAAAGACGAGTAGGTAAATTTAGTTTCGTTTCATGTAAATTGGCAAAACTTTTAAAAAATCAAATAAAATGTTATACTAATAATACACGGTGTCTCAATAAAACGGCAAGAGGGTTAAAACACGATTATCCCCGCTTTCAATTTACGTTTGACATATTCCAGTCATTCCTCCATCATTGAAGTTAATGGGAGACAAATACAACACTGACAGGAATGCGCCCCGGAGAGGAAACTCTGGTGCTGCTGCAAAGCGGCTAAAACAACACGGGAGACAACAGTTACGGGTTATAAGTCCAACTTGATTGGCGTAATGTATGGACGCCACGGGTTGTCTCTGTCGGTGGGAGAGGTCTTCGCGCCTCACTGATCAGCTACCGCCCGCCTCAATCTGGGCAGCCCCCAGACAGTTAGGTGCTGATCCGCCACAGCCTGCCTACGGCAGGTTGACGATGCAAGGAAGACGGCGGTCATAAACAACGAGCTGAAAAGACTGCGCATTGACATTGCAGCTCTCCAAGAAACCCGACTAGCCGAAGACGGCATGCTCCGCGAGGCTGATTACACTTTCTTTTGGAAAGGAAAAGCACAGGAACAGATGAGAATGCATGGTGTGGGCTTTGCAGTCAAGAACAGTCTACTTCCCACAATAGTCCCTCCAGTTGGTGGCTCGGAAAGGCTACTAAGCATAAGTATGATGACTACATCTGGAAAAGTCACTCTAATCAGTGCCTATGCCACTACACTATGTTCACTCCAAGAGGACAAAGGCAAGTTCTACGAAGACCTAAGGGAAGCCATTGAGACTATTCCTCAAAAAGAGCACATGGTTATTCTAGGTGACTTCAATGCAAGAGTAGGAGCAGACCACACTACCTGGCCAGACTGCCTCGGGCTTTTTGGAATCGGCAGGATGAATGAGAACGGACAAAGACTTCTTGAATTCTGCGCATACCATAAGTTCTGCATTACTAACACATACTTCAAGACAAAACCACAGCATTGTGTCTCATGGAGACATCCTAGGTCTGGACACTGGCACCAGCTGGATATGATACTGACAGGGAAAAGTGCAGACTGTGATACTGATCACACTTTAGTGTCCTGCCGGACAAGACTGCTGCCTACTAAGATCCACTCATCACAAGGAAAAAGAAAAGCACGCCTGAATACTGCAAACACTAACAATGCTGATCTTAGCATCGAATTCGAGGAAGCTTTCAAAAACTTCTCAGTGACTGAGATAGAAAAAGCCTGGACGCTCATACGTGATACAATGTACCAAACATCATCACTGGTCTTTGGTAACAAAACAAAGAAAAATGAAGACTGGTTTGAAGCAAGTCTGCAAGAAATGGAAACTGCCACTAAAAGCAAGAGAGTAGCCATGCTAAACTACAAGAAGGAGCCCACCCCTAGCAACTTACAAGCTCTCAGATCTACTAGAAATGATGCCCAAAGAATAGCGAGACAGTGCGCAAACAAATACTGGCAGGGCCTATGTGAAAACATCTAATCTTGTGCCGACTGTGGTAACATCAGAGGACTAGACGAGGGCATGAAAAAAGCATTTGGACCTCGCACCAGCAAGTGTGCCCCAATTAAGTCAAAAGATGGCTCAATCATCACTGATCGTGCACTGTAAATGGAACGATGGGTAGAACACTATGCAGATTGAAAATGCCATCTCGACAACTGCTTTGTCTAACTTCCCACCACTTTCAGTTTTGGGCGAATTAGATGAAACACCTTCTGTAAAGGAACTGAGCACAGCCATTAACATGCTTGCACACGGGAAAGCACCCGGAGGAGATGGTATTCCTGCTGAAGTCATTCAGGCTGGAAAGCATGGCCTAATCAAGCCACTCCATGAACTGCTAAGTCTATGCTGGGAGCAAGGAATAGTCCCCCAAGAATTGAAGGATGCCAACATAGTTACGATTTACAAAAATAAGGGTGACCGCACGGATTGTAACAGCTATAGAGGCATTTCACTTCTTAGCATAGTTGGGAAGGCTTATGCCAGAGTAGTACTGAAGCGACTACAGATCTTGGCAGAACGAATTTACCCAGAATCGCAGTGTGGCTTTAGGGCCGGTAGATCCACAACAGATATGATCTTCTCCCTGCGACAGCTACAGGAGAAAAGCAGAGAACAAAGGCGCCCCTTTTTATAGCTTTTATTGACTTGACCAAGGCGTTTGACCTGTCAGCAGAACCGGCTTGTTTTATTAGAGAGAATCGGCTGTCCAAACAAGCTAAAGCCAAAACGAAGAGACGGCGTATCTTGATTAGAGAACTGCTGTTCGCAGACGATGCCGCACTAATATCTCATTCACAAGAAGGATTACAGAGGCCTTTGAATGCACTGGCAGCTGCTTGTCAAGAGTTTGGCCTCACAATTAGCCTCTCCAAGACTGAAATCATGGCACAAGATGTTGCAGAAATACCAGTGATACACATTTGAAATCACACACTTACGGTGGTGCAGGAATTCACATACTTGGGAGCAACAATAGCCAGCAACCTAAACTTAGATACTGAGTTGACCAAAAGAATAAGGAAGGCTTCTGCAGCAATGGCAAAACTCTCTAAGCGTGTGTGGGAAAATACCCAATTGACCACGGCAACAAAAATCCTTGTCTACAATGCCTGCATTCTGAGCACACTTCTCTATGGCAGTGAAAGCTGGGCAACTTACATGCGTCAAGAGCACAGATTAAATAGCTTCCACCTACGCTGCCTGCGACGCATACTGTGCATCTCCTGGAGGGATCGTATCACCAGCCAGGAAGTTTTGACACGGGCCAACATACACAGCATCTATGCTCTCCTTCAACAGAGAAGACTACGCTGGCTCGGTCATGTCACTCGCATGCCAGATGGAAGAATTCCTAAAGACATCCTGTACGCTGAGCTAGCAGAGGGAGCCAGACCCAAGGGCCGCCCAAGACTAACTTACAGAGATGTCTGCAAGCGAGACATGAGAGCCATGGGTATCAACCAAAGTATGTGGGAAGATATAGCCCAAGACCGGACAGCATGGAGACAGAGTGTACGTGCTGGTACGAACTTTGCTGAATGCAAAAGAAATGAAGCTGCATCGGTCAAGAGAAAGAAAAAGAAAGCTGCCCTGTCAGTAAGCCCTAGGACAGATGAATATAAATGCTCAAACTGTGGCAAACTCTGCCGATCCAGAATTGGCTTGATCAGCCACTCCAGATTCTGCCCCGTCTCAAGACGTAACCAAAGCCAGTGACTTATCTGGGCGCATCCATTGTCTTACGAGACAGAAGGAGCCATATATATATATATATATATATATATATATATATATATATATATATATATATATATATATATATATATATATATATATATATATATATATATATATAGGCTATATATATATATATAATATATATATATATATGACTTAGTGACTTGCGCTGAAAATTTTGCTATATATAATAAAGATCATCCATCCTCATACGGTGATGGCCACTTTTGTCATCCAGGATGCTGTGGGTTTTGCCCTGCATTTTTACGCCTCCTCGTGTGGCTGGTAAGATCTACGTAAGCCCAAAATGATACGCTGCACACTGGGTATTCTATTGCCAGCTGGGGCTCGGTTTTTTTGTCTTGATTTTCTTCTCTGGCGCTTTTCTTCTTGTCAAGGCTGTTTTCTTGTCAAAGCTGTTTTCTTGTCAAGGCTGTTTTCTATTTGTCAAAGCTGTTTTCTTGTCAAGGCTGTTTTCTTCTTGTCAAGGCTGTTTTCTTCTTGTCAAGGCTGTTTTCTTCTTGTCAAGGCTGTTTTCTTGTCTTCAGCGAGTTATGCGCTGTCCCAGCACAATGAACAAAAGAAAGAAATAGAATTCACATTGGCTTAGGTCATACTCTAAGGCATTCTCCTCACAAAGAACCATTTTAAGAAAATCGACTTCATAATATAGTTTTACAACATGTTATATGCTTCGTTTCGTCGAGTTAAGGTAATCATGTTTTTTGTTTTTTTTTGTTGTTTTTTTTTGGTCCTATTTTATAAGCATCTATCCTCTTGAGAAAGCACAAATTCTTGACCTGATGGTGACATACATGCACTACACATAACAGCATTGTGTCTGCCCAAGGCTTTGGAAGCTGTCAAGCCCTCACTCAAATAGAGTTAGATGATCCTCCTTTCTGTGATGCTTTGGGCGTGTATGTGTCCTGTAACCACAGTAAAAACCATTCTACAAAAAGAAGGTTTCTACGCTTGAAACAGTGTCTCGTACATTTCCACAGATCGTCAGATCACACAGAACCTCCTGGTTAAAGCGGAAGGATAAAGTAAATTTAAAAAAAAAAAAAAGTGACATTCGCTAGTTTACCTGGTTTGGAAAAGAAATTTGTCAGGGCATTAAATTAATGACATTGTCAAGCGAGTGACGTCATAAGATCTGTGTGTGTCTATTTGTGTGCCTATGGATTTCCTCACACCTTTCTAGTGACATGAGTCCCTCACAGGCTGGCCTAGTCCTGACAGGAGTCCCACATAGTGTGGTTAAGCCCAGTCGACCATGTCCATAAGGTGAGTAGTGGTGTTTTCATTCTTCATTTCGATCTCTTGGTTAATGTAATAATAATAATAATGAGTCGAGTGTTTACTGAGGGTAATTCACAACCTCATGACTAAACACAAGAGGTCGATCTACTCCCTGACTCGCACTCCACACAATTGAGAGCTGCTCTTGGTGGTAGAACAAGAGGAGCCAAAAGGATCAAATGGACGAGAGAAATGAATATAGACATTATCAAATCGTTCATCCGTGTAAACAATTGTGATGATAAACCTCTCCCAGGTTATAGGCAAAAACTCTTCCAGGGATTCAACAAACATTCTCTAGAAGATAAATCTGCACATTAATCGTGATAAACTAGGTTCTGTGCACATAAGAAGAGGTATATACCTGGGTGACTCACTATCTCCACTCTGGTTCTGCCTAGAGATTAATCCTCTATCTACATTACTCCAAGACTTAACTCTTTTTTTAATAATAATAATAATAATAATAATACTAAAGGAAATGAAATGAATTTTGTTTCTCTTAACGAAACTCGACCCTGGCTGCGCGGGACAATGAATACTCGTTCGTTTCTAACATAATAATAATGTCTTCGATTACAAAGATTAAGGATTAGTGCAGTGTTTCACATAACTACGCAAACCCAGTCGCGACTGGCATGCTTTTCCACAGATTTATCCTTTAGAATCATAAGTGTTTACTTTTTTCTTTTAGCGTATGCAAATTGATTGATTAAAATACATTCTGGTGGAATCTGTACAGTCTCTTTTCTAGAGCTGAGCTTTCACTGTAGACTGCATTAAGCTTTGATCACATTTTACCAGGCTTTCCCCAAATTATAAACGCTTGTTGTGAGATTGTAAATTCGATTTAAATGAGTTGAATGAGACAGCCTTTCGTTACGTTACAACACTAGTGTGAGTTATAAGTCACCAATATTTGTTTTAGCTATTAATTGATTAAATAATTAAAGAGTATTATTTTATATCCGAGATTCTAAATGTTCATAGACTTTGGAATTTAAGGATTATCAAAACCGTTGCCTCGTTTTGAAAGCGGGAAAGGTTCAAACTTGAGATCCCTTGCGACCATCGAATCGACAGCCCAGAGCGCTTACCTCACGACCAGTCGGCCATTAGTTTAGTTGTATTTAAGTGTCGAATTACTTCGCCGTTGATTCACATATTCCTGAGATTAGTTGTAAACGTACGAAGAAGCACCCAGTGATTGACTCATTCCTTAAGATTCATTTGATGTGAATTTTTTTTTAATTATTATTTATGCTGAGTGCCAGAGCCGCCCAGAGCTCTTTGGATTTATATCTTTGTCGAAAAAAGGAAAGTTTCCCTTTCAGACCTTATGATCTATAGGGCAGATGATGTAAAGGTCATCTATTTCTGTGGCCTATGGTTAACGAGGGTGTCACAACGACCAACCGCCTTTACTTTTCCCCAACTAATGTCAGGTACCCATTAGATCACATAATTAAAAATACCAGTCTTCGCCAGGATTCGAACTCAGGACCCCCGGTTCAGAAGCCAAGCGCTTTACCGCTCAACCACCGCGCCTTCATCTCTTTGTAGGCTTGTACGTTAACAGAAGAAATTGCTTACTGTCTTTAGGTGCACTGCACCCCATCATCGTATCACGCTTCTGGTCATTTATCGAATTAATCATCGGATCACTCTTCTGGTCATATATCGACTCAATCATCGGATCACTCTTCTGGTCATATATCGAATCAATCATCGGACCACTCTTCTGGTCATTTATCGAATCAATATTCGGATCACTCTTCTGGTCATTTATCGAATCAATCATCAGATCACTCTTCTGGTCATGTATCAAATCAATCATCGGATCACTCTTCTGGTCATATATCGAATCAATCATCGGACCACTCTTCTGGTCATTTATCGAATCAATAATCAGATCACTCTTCTGGTCATATATCGAATCAATCATCGGATTACTTATACGATCAATTATCAAAGAACTCTTTGGATCATTTACCAAATCCGTCATCGGATCAGTTATTGAAGCACTTATAGTATCACTCTTAAACTAACTAATTGGATCATTTATCAAATCATTCAACGGATCACTAATCGAATCACTCATTATATTACTTATCGAACCGTCATTCGATTACTTATCGAATCCCTTATCGATTCACTTATTAAATCACTTAAAATCACGAGCTTTTTAAAAATTTGTTTATTGAACTATAGAGCCAGTGCTTCCCTGACGATAATTTAAACTGCCTGATGGATTAAACATACTTGGAATTTGGAATAACTAATATATTTTCATGTTCGCATAGAGTATAGAGACTAAAAATGGCTACTATGGTCAACTTTACTTAAATGATTTTCCCCCTAATTTTTGCTTCGTAGAATTCTGTTGAAAAAAGAGAAACAGACACAGACAGACAGAGTTTAGTTAGATAGATCTTGGTTAGGATATTCTACGGCTAGGAACGTTCCATTTAAAATTATCATTCAAAAAGTGCCGGACTCTTTTGAAGTAGAATAAAAAGTTCTACATCAATATCGCTGAAAGGCAATGTTGAATAGGCGAAAGTTTTTGCACAGCAGATATAGCACCTGTCCTTCTCTGTCTTAATGTGTGTGTGTGTGTGTGTTTTGATAGCTAAATGTGACAGCATTGTTCTAAAAATAAACTTGACCCAGTTAATGAATTAAAAAAAAAACATGCCTGTAGTTGAACTTTTACTTTTTAGAGGTAAACATTTCCTTACAAGATCTATTGCACACACCATGAAACTCTCGTACACTTTCATTTCTATATTTAGGGGTAGAGAGTAAGATTAATAATTGTGAGATATTTGACGTCATAGAATATTGTTCTTACATGTTCAGGTTTCTATAAATAGCAGGGAGAATGTTTTCATGTATTTTTTTTGGCTTCTAAATTTGTCGTGTCTTGCTCGGACCTCTTGGCCTATTCCCGTAATCTTGTTCAACAAATACATATGATTTATTACGTAATTAATTAATTAATTAATTAATTAAATTATTCATTAATTTTTTTTTTGATTTATGAAGCACATAATAATAATGAAACTGTTTCATTTGAAAAAGAGATCGATCTAGGTTTTTTTTTTTTAGTTGCTGTTGTCTTAAATAATTCATAACAAAATTTTGCAAGTAAATAATATATATCATCCATATAGTTTTACCTAATTATTTGAAAAGTGCGAATTTTATTATGAAGTGCTTAACAGTCATATTGGTATTGTGGCTGGGTGGTTAAGTGCTTGGCTTCCGAACCTGGGGTCCTGGGTTCGAATTTGGTGAAGACTTGGATTCTAAATTTCGTGATGTAGGGCGTCCTTGAGTCCACCCAACTCCTATGAGTACAATACTGTTGTTTTACACCTGAAGCGCTAAAAAATTCAAAACAGGCTCCATTTTGCTTCTGACATTACGGTAGCTGTGTCACTTACAGAACTGACAAGCCAAGTGTCTGTAGAGATGTTTTGACCTCATTTCGTTGCCTCCATTCCAACCAGTTGCCCACAAGACAGATTCAGTCTTGCACACAAGCACGCAACCTGTCCTCTCTAACTATTGTTCAATTAATCTAGTCTAAACGTAATTATCTGTCTTGATTTAATGCATAAATTAGCTTCTTTTTTTTTTTCGTAAGCACAACAAACCGGAAACACAATGTTAAATTGATTACGAAAGGAGACATTTCCGTTGTTTTAAACGAAGAGCATTCTCTTGTCGTCCAAAAGTACAAAATTAGACAAGGGAAGTAGAGCGAGCCAACGAAGAGTGACTTGTTTGTAGCCTATCACAACACACCAACATTGACTGTTATTAGGCTATAGCCCCGCCGTGCACACCGCCATCCAAGTTAGTGCAGAAGGTGCGCTCTAGGTTATGCACTGTTCTAGACTAGACTTGGAATGAATGCTGATATTGGAGAATCAACGGAGTTCCCCCCCCCCCCCCCCCCCCAAGTCTGGGAACTTAGAACAAGCTGTGCTAAGGGCAGACTATCATCATGTGTATCATGTCCTGTAAATTCATTGGTTAATATGCATGACTAAATGCATGACGCGTAGGACGTAATCATCTTCTTTTTTGAAGTAACGTCTGCATTATATAAGATAAGAAGATAAGAAGATAACAAAGTCTGTTGTTATGGGAGCTGTTTTCACCGTTGAGTTAATGTTGTAACTGATTCATATTAAGCCATTACATCTGAATTATTATGTGTGCATTGTTATTTTACAACTAAAGCACTAAAAAGCAGGCGCCATTTTTTGCAGCACTGGCAGAGAGGAAAAGATTCACGTTGCGTTAGAGTTGTAGTTACTAGATCTAAATATAGGACTATTTGAAAGTAATGGGCCTCATTCACCAATCGTAAACAAACAACATTTAGCCACGCGATTCTATATATCTTCTATACAAATTATGTAATCCATAAAGGCTGTCACGTGATACCTATTTTTCATTGTTTTATAAATATTATGACGTGGCTGAATATGTTTATTTACGATTGGTGAATGAGGTCCATTGCATATTTCTCCAAAGTCACATGATCCTTTTTTTTTGTTACATGAATTATCTTATCTTCTTATCTTATCTTATATTATAGAAGAATAGTTTCCTTTTTATTGACCTGCTATGTCTATAGGCATCGTTCTTTCCACAGAATGTCGGCTCTGATCAACCTTATCACTAAGGTCAAGGGCAGCCTGTTGGTTGTGTTACTTCTCGTCTGCTCAGCCGTGCTGTCTGCTCCTGTACAGTCTACAAATACAGGTACTAGATGTTGTGAAGAGTCGTAAAGAACTGACTAAATAACTAGAGAAAGAAATAGGTCCACTATTACGTTGAGAACAGCAGACGACATTGAGAACAGCAGACGACATTGAGAACAGCAGACGACTGCGGTCCGTTATGATGAGCTGTGTATTTTAGAAGGGGATTTAAAAAAAAAAAGATATTTTCCATTTTTGGTGATAAAACAAAAAAAAACATGACTAGAAATGAGATGAAACAAAAGTGTTTCCCATCCCCCTTTATGTTAGGTATACACAACATAACGGCGAAACGAAATAAAACTAAGAGAAGTGAGGCCCAGCCTACGGCCTGCGGGCCATCTCCGGCTCGTGTTGGGATGCTATCCTTCAACAGGAAACAAAAATGTTTTTCCACCTATGCCCCCCCCCCCCCAATAAGAAGCAAAAAAAAAAAAAAGACACACTAGCATTGATTAAGAAAGTGTACTACACATTCATTAAAACTAATTTTTGTTTTACAAATCGCCTGCACCTCCCTCATTGAATCCAGACATTGTAGTAACACTGGCATATCCCTGAGATGGTCTCATCGAATAGTTGTATCTCATTCTATCCCAGACTATTCAAAAGATATCATAGCTCACCTTATAGGTTCTTGTTCCGTTTTAAGGTTGAAAACCATCATACGCTATTTTCTTTTGACTCTGGGTCTAAGTGGGATAATATGTCCGCCTTTCAGAAAGTCACGTCACTCTATGAAAACATTTCTTCAACGCGGCTAAGTTATGTCCCTTTCTGCTTTGCTAGGAACAGTGAGATATACAACAATATACACAAGATGGCGACACCATTTTTTTTCTTATTTACTTCAATCATAACAATTATTATACTCTTTCTCTCCGTAATTATTTACCAAATTCTGGTGGAATCAACGTTGGTATCGTCAGTTCGGAGAAAAAGAGTCAAGTCTGTGAGGCTAACTATGTTTCCCAGTTTTCCAATCTTGAATTATATTCTTCAAATGTCACTGTCGTACATTTTAATTAGACCTAGCCAGCATTACAATAGCTTCGAAGAGAACCGTTCTTTGTATTAAAATAGGTTTAAAATGCATATTGATACAAGTAAAAATCTTAAGAATCGTAAAAGTAAGGTTTGACCGTAACTTTAACCTTTTCACAGGTGATATCAACTGGGATGAGACGATATTAAGATACCTGGCATAATCTAGCTGACGCCATTTCAGTTATCTTTTGCCCCAAAATAAAAATAAATGTGTTTTCCACTTATCTTATCTTATATAATACAGACGTTACTTCAAAAAAGAAGATGATTACGTCCTACGCGTCATGCATTTAGTCATGCATATTAACCAATGACTTAAATTCTGCCAAGTCACTTGGGTGTTATCCCCCCTGATGGATGTCATCTTATGTGGTTCGCACCCCATCCTAGTGACGCAGCTGCATATTGCTGATTAAACTCTAGTGTGAAATGCTCGTTCTTCTCTGTTAGAGCATGGGATGGGTTGCCTGAGTAAGCCAGGAAAACCAGTGACTTGGCATAATTTAAGTCATTGGTTAACATGCATGACTAGATCGACCTAGGGATATGCGTAGGACGTAATCATCATTTTTGTTTAGAGTAACGTCTGAATTTTATAAGATAAGATAAGATAATCTTATAACCTTCTCCATTCCGCTTTTCGTTTAAACTCTCCGATTTAAAAATTTACAAATGTGCTATCAAGCGTAACATAATTTTAGAAAAAAAGTTAAGACCCTATTTAAAAAAAACTAAAATTAATTCCAAATTAAAAATGTTTTGCTTTCTTCCGCAGTTGGCGGTGAAAGTAAACCAGAAGCCACTGAAGCTTCCGGTCCCATGATCCTCTACCCGTTGAAGTTCAAGGTCATGCTGTTGCCCGCCGATTCGCAACCTTCACTTATGTATGTAAATAATAATTTAAAAAGTTAGGCTTTGAAAATATTTTTTTTTTATTTGTTTCCACGTCATAGATAAAAGTAAAGGGAAATAACTGGAGAATAGAAATGTGAAAAATCATTGACACTTCACATTTATACTCATATATTCAAAATAATCTAAAAGCTAAGGCTGTTCATTGAATTTTCCATTGTACGAGCTTTGTATATGAAGTTATATTGAAGCCATAAAGAACAATGGACAAATGGACAATCGAGTGAAAAAAAAAGGTCTTATGTTATTAAACAAAAACACAACGATATAAAACAGTAATGATCCCCTTTCAGACCTTGTGATGATGTAAAGGTCATCCGTTTCTCTGGCCTACGGTTAACTAGAGTGTCATGTGGCCTGCACAACGACTTTTCCCTACTTATGTCAGGTAGCCATTAGATTTGGGTGGACTCAGAGGTGCCCAAAGATCCCGAAATGAACAAAAAATCCCAGTCTGGGGTGAATGAAAATCATAAAACTTTTGAAATTGAAGAGTTTCTGAGTGATGAAAACCGCACAGTCTCTCTCTCTCTCTCTCTCTCTCTCTCTCTCTCTATATATATATATATATATATATATATATATATATATCTTCACTTTGGTCATATAATAAGATCTATGTCTATTGTAATTTTCTATACAGTCGTTCACTCCGGTAGCAGTAGATCATTATGTATTTCACATTATACATTTCACTTTACGTAATTTTTTTTATAGCAGTCTTTATTTAGGATAAGTGTCCGACCCAGCGATGCTGCCTGGTCGTGCGGTTTGCGCGCTGGACTGTCGTTCGGATTTATCGACGGTCGAGGGTTCAAACCCTGCCCGCTCCCATCCCCCGTCGTCCTGCGGGGGTTTGGACTAGGAAGTAAACTATCTTCAACTCTGAAGGAACATCCGGAACATGTAAAACAAAACAACAAACAAAGCTGTCGAATGGTAAAGCCGCCAGTCATAGTCATTTAGTCTTATCAGCGTATGCCCTTTATGGAGCGTATGCCCATTATTGAGCGAAGGTGCATTTGATGGAAGTGTTCGAGGATGCTAAATGCCTTCGATAGAGCACCCAAGTCTCAGAGCCATACAAGAGTGTAGTGAGAAACCCTGCTTTATTAACATTGACTTTTGTTGCCAGGTGAAGAGACCTATTCCTCCATACTCTCAGTTTAAGGTGACCAAAAGCTCTGTTGGCCTTTGCGAGACGGTAGTCTAGTTCTCTGGACAGTGATGCATTGTTGGACACTGTGCTGCCCAGTCGATCTTCTTCGGCGAGCTTAAAGGAAGACGGCGTAACAGGGGTGCCCCCCGTAAGCGCTATAAAGATCCACTCTGGCGCCATTTCGCGCTCGCTGGCATAGAAGAAAGTAGCAGATGGCCCCTAAGAGAGACAGCCTGAGAGCTCTCACAAAGTTTGCGGGGAACACATTTGAGACCCAAAGACAAGACCTTATTGAAGACAGGCACAGAAGACGAAAAGTTAAATAGACCGCCAGCGGACAACGCCTTTGTCTGCATGAGATGCGGAAAAATATGCAGGTCGCAACTGGGTTTGCGTGGCCATGTGAAATACTGCACTCATCCTTAATCTTCGGAATCGAAGACATTGCATTATTATTTTTTTTTTATAACAAATCTTTCATTACAAACTCGTTTTCAATTCTTTGTCTTCATATATATTAAAGTAAAGTTCCCCCCTTTCAGACCTTGCGATCTATGGGGCAGATGATGTAAAGGTCATCTGTTTCTTTGGCCAACGGTTAACGAGGGTGTCATGTGGCCAGCACAACGACCAACCGCCTTTACTTTCCCCAACTAAAGTCAGGTACCCATTAGAGTTGGGTGGACTCAGGGGCGCCCTAAAAATCCCGAAATTCAAAATACCAGTCTTCACCGAGATTCACCTTGGTTCAGAAGCCGAGCGATTAACCGCTCAACCACCGCGCCCCCTCTTCATATTATTAGTTTTCCTTATTTTTTTTTCGTTACCATAAATATTTAGTTACAGATTGACTGACCATTGTCCATATCTGGTGTGTGTCTTTCAGTAACGATGTCCACCAATGACCAGCACAACGACCACCCGCCCAAGCCCACACAAGACCACTCTCCCGGCTGCCACTTTAAGAACACGGAGATCGCTCTGCCCATCACCTTCTCTCTGGAAATGCCCTCCTACGTCATGGTGGGAGGGCACAAGTTCAACCTCAAGCTTCAGATGCCCAACATCAACATCTAGACCCAGGACAAGTCAGGACAAGCTCGGACCCAACACTCATTGTTCGCCTAACAAGAAAATGACAAAACTAAAATTCATACATTCTGTACTTGTGTATATTTTGTACATCTGCTATACAGCATGCAGTGAAGAATTTGTACACAACAATTAGACTATCATACTAATTGAGTCAGAGGATAACTTAGCTTTTTATTGATAAGATTATTTAAAAATATGCATTTTAGGGAAAGTTTTTATTTAACAAATATATTGAAATATTTTAATTCTAAAAAACGATGTCATTTATTACTAAGCAACATTTATGTAAACAAAATATAGTTCTTGCGGTCATGAACTATGTACACTAGTTCGATCACCTTGATAGCTCACCTATGTAATATGAACTGGACGTAGATGTGTTAACTTATTTGTATTGTGTGTAAATAAAAGTATAATCCGAATACAAACAAACAAACTATTGGAGCACCTTAAATGACCTGGTCGACCATCTTTCTTAATTCCTGTCTTTTTTTTTTTTTTTTGCCTTGAGTAGAACCTTGGTGATAAACTCGTCCATTCTTTGAAGTCTTCGCCATCGTTTTCTCTGACTGCCAACATAGCCTTAATTCTTTACCTTTAACTATACCTTAGTCTGTTGGACCGTTGGGGCACCAGGCAAGACTTGTCGACCGTCTTTCTCCATTCCTCCCTTTTTTTTTTGGCCTTGTTTAGAACCTCTCTCAATGGCAGGCCCGTCCATTCTTCAATGTTGTCCTCCCATCGCTTTTTCTGTCTGCCTCATCTCCTTCCCCTGGCACTGTTCCCTGTAGGAAGGTCTCTGCGAGCCCCGTAGATCTTGTAATGTGGCCAAATGTTTTAAGCTTTCGTCTTTTTACAATAGTTAGCAGGTCGTCATGGGCTTAATACACACTCTTAAAGTGACATTCAACGAGTTTGAGCTTTTGGTTTCTGTTAAGAATTCCATGAAAGCAAGAAATAATCTCTACACTGAAACAAAATATTAAAGTTTCGCTTACAATAGACACCCAAGAATAACAGCACGCAGCTCAGCTATAAATACAATTTTTAAAAAGTCATGTATGAGGTTTCTCGTTACTGACAGGTTAGGGTTTAGGGTTCACTGTTGATGCTGTTGTGGGAGCGATCTCAGTGGTCTGTGTGGCTGTAACTGACCCCCCCAAAAAAAAACGTGGTTTATAAGTTCACTTGTGAGATTCTGTTATTGTTGATTTAGTTTGAGACCATCTTAACTATTCACTACTTCATCAGTGCTTCTGTTGTTGTCGATGTGAAATAAAGATGTCATTCAACTGACCATGAAGGTTTTGGCTTATGTTCTGGTGTTTTCTAATTGATAGTGTAGATCAGGGGCGGACTGGCTATATTGGCATTCAGGCAAATGCCCGGTGGACCGGTACCCAAATGGGCCAGTAAGACCAAAGTAATCATTTTTTTTTATATCACGTCTGTATTTTATAAGATAAGGGCCGCATGGATGTCACTTAGGCACGTGTTAAATTGTTAAATGTTTTATAGTATTCTCTTACAAAAGAGGCCCTCTGAGCGATGTATTTATAGTCACTACAGTCATGTAGGACGTAATCACCTTTTTTTTTTTTAAAGTAACGTCTGTATTCTCTAAGATAAGATAAGATAAGAAGATGTGTACAGCTATCGAAACATATTCAAACTTAACGTAATGATTTTGAGATCAAGTAGACCTAGACTTGGAATAGAATATGTCCATCATCTAATATACAATTATGGACCGGATGAAATAGAAACCCCCGGGCCGATGTTGACACCAAGTCCGCCCCTGGTTTTAGCTGAAGTTGTGCCAGCCCCACCCTCCGTTCCTATTGCAATCCTGTTTTTTGTTTTATTAGGTTCTCTTGGAATACACGACAAGCCCGTCAATGCAAAGAAACCGACCCTAAGCCTAAGTAATGTAATGCGCAGGGCCGGATTTAAGTATGTGGATGCTCTGGGGCAAGATTTTGGATAAATTATCTTCAACTTTGAAGGAACATTCGAAACATGGAAAACATTCTACAAACAAACAAACAAGCTGTCCCATAATCCCGTCTTGTACATATGGGTCATTCCTCCAGCTGGTCTAATCTAGTCGTCTTAGATTGTATTTACGCCTTTAGTTCAATCGGGGCGACTCTACCTTGTGCCAGAAAAGTTACGGCGCCCATCAACGGATCAGTATCATTTTAGAAAGATGTATTATTGGCTACAGACGTAAGGAGAAAATAATTACTTCCTACGCATATCTATATGTCAGTGACATCAAAAACTGCTAATATGCTGGTTTTCCTGGCGGATTCCATGCTAGACCTAATCTTTGGTTCGGCGCAATTATTTATAGACCTAGAATCTCTTGATGGGAAAGTCAGCATTTTAAACACAAGGGCAAGACTCAGAGGCATGACTTATTTATTCTAAAATTAGTGTTGTTTTTTTTTACATTAAATATTAAGGATTACGCAAAATGCAGGGTCCCCCAGAGAGGTCGAGCCCCCCCCACGGGCCCCCAAATGAGTGGCAAATTCATAGCTTCGCCTGTGATAGTAAATGTATGTTTTGGGTGGCTGGTAGTGCAGTGTGTGTGCCTGTGTATGAAATGACCAGTGGGCCTTGAGTGCACATGGTTGAGTGAACAAGAGTGTGTCGGGACTGTGTGTAAAAGGAAGTCAGTTTTAGAGTACAAGTGGCTGGAGTAAAGAACATAAATAGAGACTAATAAAATCATTGGGTTTCTTGAAGCTCATGTTGTTTTAATGTGTCCATTACAATGCCCATGTTATTTCAAATAAAGTCTCTAAAAAAAAAATTACAAGCAAAAGGAGACTCGTTCAATTATTCCTTACAGATGTTTTTATTTCATCATAAAATATGTACAAAGTATTGAAATCAGCTCGTGAAGGACATTAAAAAAAAACCCACAAATACCCAGAAATGTATTGTCTATTTAACCCTTTAAGAGCTGTTTAACAATGAGTGCATACAAAATGGAATTACAATTCTGATATTTAGAGGCTTAACTACCACACGCGTTTTAGGGGTTAATGAATACACTGTTCTCCGTGGCCTCCTTTGTCAAGATGTGATCCAATGTTATCTCACTCTTACTCGTCGAGATAAAGATTTTCTTTCGTATCTTTTGCTTCGGATTGTTTCGTATTTTGTAGTACGTTCTGAAAAATAAAAAAACTCACATGTTAGAAATGAATAAAAAAAAAAAAGGGCCATTAAAAGGAGTTTGTGTTACGCACAAACTTATAGGCGGCCCCTGTGTGCTAGTCCATTACGTTACACCCTTTTACAAAAAAAGTTTATTAACACTAACTGCCTTTAAAAGCTCGTTTAAAATATTTAGGCCTACACGTTGCGGTGTTCAACTGCTAGAAGACCTCGAGCATTATCTTCACGGGCCGGCTCTGGATGCCATCGTTATTAATTATGTATCTTATCTTATTTTATCTTATCTTATCTTATTTATTAATTAATAACAATTAATAAGTAGTTTTTTTTATAACATCGCGTGAACTGTAGCTACAATCTATATTTACAAGACACCTAACTAAGGATTACAATTTTTTGTTTTTTACGAATTTTTTTTTTTTTTTTTTAATGAGGCTTTGAATAAGAGATTAACCCTATACAAAACAATTAGAATTGTAAGATAATCATTATATGAAATCAATTAGGCCAGGTTCACATCTAACTTCACCTTCACTTTCACCTATTCCTTGGTCTGCTGGACCGTTGGGGCATCACATAAGATCGGTCAACCTTCTTTCTCCATTCTTCTCTGTCATTTGCCTTTGATAGAATTTCATTCTGATATTCTTTCTGAAAATATTGAAACCTGCCTTTTTACCTGCGTGGATGTACCACTTCACGTTATATATACTGCTGCCCTTATTTCCACTCAAACTGTCTTTGTAATTGTGATCAAATTTAGTTTTGGAACAGGTTTATGTTATTAAAATAATTGTGTAGCAGCCCTTTTTTGTAGGGGGGGGGGGGATGGAGAGTTGCTAAAGGATACAAACCGGAACCAGGAATTTCAGATCTACCTCGTAACCACCTTGAATATTGAATTTTCCACTTACCAGTAAGAATGTATCCGTCTTGTCTTGAAGTGCATCCTGATTATTCCACCAGGTGCTAGTCTCCCCTGTATCTGGAATGTGTCCGAGTGTCAGCAGATAAAAAGATAAGCCCTTCAACGTACCAGAAAAGTCTCGGCTCCCCTCGACGTGGAGTTGTTCACTCCTGGCGCCCATACTTCGCTTGCCATTACCCGCACCTCCCCAGCCTGTAGACTTGGACCACTGACCAGAGGCCGGAATAACTAGTAGCAAAGATGACCACAGCGTAAAGTGGACACAATGATTGACCCTCATTACTGAAATAGAACAATGACGCGAAAAAGAGAAAAAAAAAATATATGGTTTAAAATATAGCTTCTATTAAGTGAAATTGTATCAATTCGTTTGTAGAAAGAAGGGGGTACCAGGGTGATGGTTACCGGGATAGCTTTTAACTCTTTCTCTCCGTTATTATTAAACACGTTCTGATGGAAATAACGTTGGTATCGTCAGTTAGGAGAGAAAGAGTTAAATGTATTTTAGTGAAGAGCCTATGAAAATAGAAGATTTCATAGCCATCTAGTGTTAGTAGAAAGAGGACTACCTCAATTTATACCGCCACAACAGTCAAGTTCAATTTCTTTCCCTTGTTCGATATCAAACAAAATAATTAATTACCAATAATTTATTTACAAATTGATTAATTTGTTTTATTGATCCTTTTTGTGTGTGTGTGTCAGGTACAAAATGCAAGATAAGCGGCACAGTCGTAAGCTGTCTTTGGCAGACGACACGAGTCCAGAATGCCAGAGTGAAAAGACGTGTTTTAGTAGTGAGTTTGACTTTGTCCAAAAGACCATTCTATACTGTTACTTAAGTCTACTACATTTATTTCATCTCAAGTTGATTTTGTCTATATTGTTATAAATGTTATATTTAGTTGTGTTCACAAAGAGGTGATTCAAGTTAATTTAAGTTATCTGATATAATACGGACGTTACTTCAAAAAAGAAGATGATCACGTCCTACGCGTCATGCATTCAGTCATGCATATTAACCAATGACCTAAATTCTGCCAAGTCACTGGTTTTCCTGCCTAGCTCAGGCAGCCCATTCCATGCCCTTATTAGTTATTTAGTTGTCTACCAGCAGTTTGGTGCTACAAGTCAACGACCGTCAACAACAGCACTATGTATGTTTCTAGATTCACGGCTCTAAACTGTACATCCAACAAGGAGTCCTCCATCAATGTACATCAAACAAGGAGCCCTCCATCAATGTACATCAAACAAGGAGTCCTCCATCAATGTACATCAAACAAGGAGTCCTCCATCAATGACACAAAACACAATATACAATATATATATATGTATATATATTTACATATGCCACAAGACTAAATCATTATATAATCGATTCATGGCGCCAAAAAGGTTAGGTAACGCTGTTTCCTTATTTGCACGATTCAGCTCACATTTTGACTCACATATTTTGTCACCTACCCCAGGACTTGCCAGACAATGATTTGAAAGGTCGGCGGATGCCATTTGCTCCTGACTTGTTAGGAACATATACATGCATTAAAGACGACTAGGGGATGACAGACCAACTACATATAGCGCTATGTCTACAAATGAAGCGAGTACATTTCAATTCAGACCACATTTATCCTTCTGTTGGCTATGTGAAATTTAGCAGACGACGTCAACTACGCCTTACTACGGACACCAAAGCACTTTTTCAAAATGTAATCAAAGGGAAGCAACTGCAGAAGACACTAACGCAGAAGTAAAGTAACTGTGTTTATATTTCATGAGTAATCCCCCTTCTTAGAATGATCTTCAGTATAGCTTGTGTCGTACTTCAAGAATAAAAAAAAACATGTTACATTTAAAGCTTTACTACACTGAATGACAAACAACTACACACATAGTACAGATCACAACACGAAATAAGGTCAGTACACAGTCTAACAAATGTAAATAAACTCTAGGGGTGACAATCAGATAGACAAATTCACGACATTCCCCCACACGTTTAAATTTTATATATAACCCCAACCACAGGTAGTCAAAGCAAAATACCAAAGATGAATAAATCATAAACATCTAAACTCATCATCAATATCGGTCAATAGCAACTTGTTTATCAAACACAGTCCTGTTAAACCCTGCAGTTGGGTTTTGATTTTTCTTCTCCCTAGGTTGTATCGGCAGGTTGCATTGGTACTATCAGTACTATCAGTACTATCAGTACCAACAACGTTACTTGGTGACTCGATGGTCGGGGCTTCAACCGAGTCCACTTCCCCCGATAAGAATGACTTGGTTGTTTGGTTAGCAGGTGGATTCAGAGAAGAGTTCTCTGCGTTGTTTTTTTTTTCGCTTTGAAGTGAGGGTGTCGCATTCCCGAAAGAACCATCTCTCAGCACATTCTCTGTGAAGCAGTCTTTTTCTCTGGGCGCCAACAACCGTAAAGAAACTGTTTCTTCTCGGCCCGTAGGTGTTCTGATAAGAGCATATTGAGTGTTGCTGTTTACAAGCTCTACCTCTTCAGTTAATGGGTCATACTTAGATGATCTATTATTTCTTTTTAACAACACGGGACCAGGAGATGTTAACCACGTTGGTAGGGATGTTCCAGAAGTACTTCTGCGATAGAATCCAAAGAGTCTCTCATGTGGAGTTTTATTCCTCGCACAGAAGTGACCGAATTGAGTGCAACTCGTCTTGCAATACCAGTCCCCCTTGAGATGTAGTCATAGTCAAGTCCTGGGTGTGTAAAGCTAAGGTTATAGCTTTCCTAAGACTACTGTTCAGTTTCTCTATTTGACCAATCCCTCTAGGATTATAAGGCGTGGTCCTGCTCGTAGCCACCCCCCTTTTCCTTAAGATACTTCTGTACTTCAGCAGACATAACAGAAGTACCTCTGTCTGTACATTTAAGAATTAATACTTAACTATTTCTACATAGCCATATTTCTAGTTATAAACTGTGAATATTCATTTATTGTAGTAAATCTATGAAATACAAATATCGTGTAAAAGAATAGGTTACGATCTATTACGAAACCCAGTTCGTCCATTGTCCTTGATATACAACACATGTCTAAACGTAAACGCTATTAAAACCGATTTTTTTTTTGTCATATAGATTTATGTAGCAAATATAAAAGTTGAAAAGTTCAGCTCTCACAGGAATTGTTTTAGGCCATTTATGCCCTTAGGGCATCACGAATTATTTTTTTTTTACCATTATTCATATAATTTGCTCCATATCGTCAATTACTAGATCCTCTGACTCAAAGCTTTCTTTTTTTCATGAAAAATTTCAGGTGCCTAATTAGGCTGGACTCAATGACATTTTTAGTATTTCAGAAAAATAACCTTAGTTATTACTAGGATTCGAAATCATATTCTTCACTTCTTACTTACGCGTTCTAGCACTCGGCTATTAGGTAACGCCAATATCATATCTAAATAAAAAAAAAGATAATTGATCTTTTTTTTTTTTTACAATGTTTATATTATTATTATAGCTTTTATATAGCGCTATTTTCATGCTTATAGCATGCTCAGAGCGCTTTTGGTCCAATCTCATTTGTGGACCAGTGTGGGGGGGAGGAGGTATCTAGGAGTTGGTTTTCCGTGCTGCCTTTAGGCGCTCAGTAAACACAACTCTGCCCGAGTCGGGTGTCGAACCTCGAGCCCCCTTCTAGGTAGCCAAGCCAAGCCAAGTTCAAGCGCACTTGGCCTCTCGACCACGCTGTCTGTCTATCTGTCTGTCCGGTAAAAAATGTGTAACTTTTTTTTCACTTACACCCATTCTCGGATCAAGCTGAAATTGTGTAAAACTATTCATTGGCACACGAATCAATATAATGATCAACTAATTACTCAATTAATTACTGGCAATTAATTATTAGGTTTGATACCAACAACTCACAAATGCGGGTAAATTTGCAGGGTTTCGTCCCTTTAGATAATTGAACACGTTATTTCTCCATACCTATTGTTGAAGTTTTAAACATTTATGTATTGTACCTAACAAAAATGAATCCATTATAAAATTAACTAATTGATCAATCAATTAATGGTAATTAATTATCTCGCTAGATATCGAGAATAAGGGAAACTTAACTCTATATTATTGAGCGATACAGTTGTATTTGGGGAATTCTTTCCCTTAGACAAGCTTTGTTTAAAAAAAAAGATTGTTTATAATTTTTCGTTTTTTTATATTTTTATTTCTGTTATTTTATTGGAAGAAAAAAATTGAAACTAAAGATTAACTATCATGTTTACTTTTATTGTGTTACAAAGAACTAGAAAGCCTAAAATATATTCTTTTTAAAAAAATTTGTAATGTGTATAATATCAAACAATTCTTATTCATCCTTGGGATCTGCGAGATGTGGTGGACATCAAGTGGACAAATAATCAATGATGGCAAGACAATAATATATTCAGGACATGATAAGGAGCACATTGGTGGTGTAGGAATCATCATGTCTAAAATAGCAGCTTCAGCGCTAATTGCTTGGAAGCCGGTCAGTGACCGCATCTTTCAGCTCGACTCCAAACAAAGCAAATCAAAGTCACTACCATCCAAGCATATGCCCCTACAGAGGATGCAGAAGATACCATCAAAGATAATTTTTATAATCAACTACAAACCTCTCTTGATGAAACACCTACTCACTACCTAATTCTAATGATGGGAGACTTTAACGCCAAAATCAATCCCAACCGAACTGGCTTCGAATATGTAATGGGACCAAATGGCTCTGCAGAAAACATCAGTGATAATGGCGAGCGCTTGATTTCTCTATGTGCATCCAACAGCCTTTCAATTGGAAACACATATTTTAAGCACAAACAAATACACAAAAAAAAAAACATGTCGATCACCAAATGGAGAAACCTTCAACGAGATAGATTACATTTGCATCTCCAAACGATGGACGTTAGACGTGCGAACCCGCAGAGGAGCGGATATCGGCTTAGACCACTACCTTGTCAGTGGCAAATGTAAGCTCCGATTGAAACGCCAACCAAAACGAGCCACACGACCCCCGCCCATTTAATGTAGAGAAGCTTAAAGACGGCAATACTGCAGCACAGTTCCAATTGAAACTAACGAACCGCTTTGAGGCTCTTGCAGATATATTGACCCTCGAAGAAGAGTGGGCCAACTTCAAAGATACCACTATTGGGTGCGCGGAAGAAGTTATCGGAAGGAGGCGAGGTTCATACAAGGAACGGTGGATACAAGACAGAACATGGAAATTGATCGATGAGAGGAAAGAGGCCAAACGTAGACGAGATCAGAAAAATGAAACACAGGATCGCAGCCTAGCGGAAGAAGCCTATAGGGAAGCAGATCTGAAAGTAAAGAGAAGTTGTCGGCGAGATAAACGGGACTGGATTGAGCAGAAGTGTCAAGAGACACAAGCAGCTGCAAGCAGAAATGACACAAAAACCCTTCATCGTATTGTCCGAGATCTCACTGGAGCAAAGAGTGGACATGGGGCGCCGATAAAAGACAAGCAAGGCAAAACTTTGTTAACGAAAGAAGAACAGGATGCAAGATGGGTAGAGCACTTTAAAGAGACCCTTAACCAACTGTCGCCAGACCAAACTTACATATTCAAGGACCCCTCTCCAGACAATGATCTCAAGGTCAAGACAGACCCAATAACTGCTGAGGAGGTTACCATGGCCATTGCAGTGTTAAAGAATAACAAAGCACCAGGGCTAGACATGATATCAGCAGAAATGCTAAAATATGGGGGACAGTGCATTGTTAACAGAATGACTGATCTCTTAAATCTCTGTTTGCGAACTTCAAAAGTCCCAGAGGACTGGCAAAAGGGAGTGATTGTAAAGCTTCCAAAAAAGGGCAACTTGGCAGACTGCAACAACTGGAGGGGCATTACTCTCCTCTCTGTCCCGGGCAAAGTTTTCAGCACTGTTTTGTTGAGACGGCTTCAACAGTCTGTAGATGAAAGGCTCAGAGAAGAACAAGCAGGTTTCCGAAGAGGCAGATCATGTACAGAGCAGATTTTCGTTCTACGAAATATCATAGAACAAAGTCTTGAATACCAACCACGGCTAACGATCAGTTTCGTGGACTTCAAAAAAGCGTTTGATAGTGTCCACCGATAATCACTATGAAAAATAGTTAGAGAATACGGTATCCCAGAAAAATTCGTCCAGATCCTACGACACCTTTACAGTCAATCTAGTTGCTGCATTAAAACAGAAGAGGGAACAACAGAGTTTTTTACAATCGAGACAGGTGTGAGACAGGGGTGCATCTTATCTCCTTTCCTTTCCTCCTAGCCATCGACTACATAATGAGGAGAGCAATGAACCAGACTGCTTTTGGTATTCCATGGCATGAACAGCTCCGATTGACGGACTTGGACTTTGCTGATGATGTTGCACTACTCGGGGCTACAAATAAATGCATTCAAGAAATGACGGAGAGCCTAGACAGAGAGGCACCCAAAATTGGCTTCCGCATAAACTTGGATAAGACTAAAATTATGCGATATAAGGCAAAGGGTGTCCCCGTCAGACTTGGCGAGTCAAAGCTTGAAGAGCTGGACAAGTTCACGTACCTTGGCAGCATCATAACAAATGATGGAGATGCTTACCATGATGTAGAGTGCCGAATAGGAAAGGCAGGGAGCATTTTCCAAAGGCTGCAACCTATTTGGACTAGCCAAGCCATTGGACTCGAGACAAAAATACACCTTCTCAACACAATCGTCATTCCAACTGCTACATATGCATGTGAGACGTGGAAGTCATCTGTCAAAATTGAGAAAAGACTAAATGTGGCTCAACAGAGATGGCTGAGACGGATTTTGGGAGTCAGTTACACAGATCGGGTCTCAAACAAGGAAATCCTATGCCGAACTGGGAGTCGAACACTTGGTGAGGTTGTGACTGAGCGTCGCATGAGGTTTGTGGGACATGTTCTACGTCAAAATGAATTACGCACACCAAGAGTTGCGATAACTTGAAAGCCAAAACAAGGAAAGCGCAAACAGGGACGCCCTCGTATTACTTGATTACTTGGCGACACACCTTCATGGAGGACCTCAGAACAGTGGACACCAGGTGGGAGGAGGCTTCAGACATTGCCAGTAACAGATCTTTATGGAGACAGCTTGCCGCCCAATGCGCCGAACGGCGCGGGAGGACCTAAGTCTAAGTAAAGTAAGTCTAAGTCTTATTCAATGTGTTTTTTTCACCCATAAATCTTAAAACTTCAATTAAGAAAATTTTAGAATCAACAATTTAATAGCTCTAGTTCAGAAAATTTTAGAATCAACAATTTAATAGCTCTAGTTCAGAAAATTTTAGAATCAACAATTTAATAGC
The DNA here is from genome assembly GCA_036873155.1 of Biomphalaria sudanica. NCBI lineage: Eukaryota > Metazoa > Mollusca > Gastropoda > Planorbidae > Biomphalaria > Biomphalaria sudanica. The sequence continues at coordinate 335,837 of JAZGLO010000416.1, forward strand.
TCTAGTTCAGAAAATTTTAGAATCAACAATTTAATAGCTCTTGTTCAGAAAATTTTAGAATCAACAATTTAATAGCTCTAGTTCAGAAAATTTTAGAATCAACAATTTAATAGCTCTAGTTCAGAAAATTTTAGAATCAACAATTTAATAGCTCTAGTTCAGAAAATTTTAGAATCAACAATTTAATAGCTCTAGTTCAGAAAATTTTAGAATCAACAATTTAATAGCTCTAGTTCAGAAAATTTTAGAATCAACAATTTAATAGCTCTAGTTCAGAAAATTTTAGAATCAACAATTTAATAGCTCTAGTTCAGAAAATTTTAGAATCAACAATTTAATAGCTCTTGTTCAGAAAATTTTAGAATCAACAATTTAATAGCTCTTGTTCAGAAAATTTTAGAATCAACAATTTAATAGCTCTAGTTCAGAAAATTTTAGAATCAACAATTTAATAGCTCTAGTTCAGAAAATTTTAGAATCAACAATTTAATAGCTCTAGTTCAGAAAATTTTAGAATCAACAATTTAATAGCTCTAGTTCAGAAAATTTTAGAATCAACAATTTAATAGCTCTTGTTCAGAAAATTTTAGAATCAACAATTTAATAGCTCTTGTTCAGAAAATTTTAGAATCAACAATTTAATAGCTCTTGTTCAGAAAATTTTAGAATCAACAATTTAATAGCTCTAGTTCAGAAAATTTTAGAATCAACAATTTAATAGCTCTAGTTCAGAAAATTTTAGAATCAACAATTTAATAGCTCTAGTTCAGTAAATTTTAGAATCAACAATTTAATAGCTCTAGTTCAGAAAATTTTAGAATCAACAATTTAATAGCTCTTGTTCAGAAAATTTTAGAATCAACAATTTAATAGCTCTTGTTCAGAAAATTTTAGAATCAACAATTTAATAGCTCTAGTTCAGAAAATTTTAGAATCAACAATTTAATAGCTCTAGTTCAGAAAATTTTAGAATCAACAATTTAATAGCTCTAGTTCAGAAAATTACTAAACAAAAAATAATTACTGGTGTTGAAAACGTTCAATCCAATTAGTTGAGTCAGGGCCGGTCCTAACAATTGCGGGGCCCTATGCGAAACTGATTTCGCGGGGCCTAGTATTAATGGGAATAAGGATAATAATTGAAAATTAAGATTCTGTATTAGAAAAAAATTCGACTTTGAATTTTATTCATTCTTTACCAAGTACAAAATTTCTCTCAAATTAACTTTACTTTACGAACCTTACAACCTATGGCATATGTATATGCCAGTGACTATAAAAGTAAATAAAGTATTGGAACCTCCGATTTAGGTGAAAATCACACGGTTATTACATTTTATTACATGAAAGCTGACAAGCCTTTTTTCTTTTATCGCGCGTAGGATTGGCGTTTTACGCAATGAATGGCACCCACAAATGACAATTTTGTCTATTTTTCAGGAGATTTTAATAAATTCATGAGATTTCCAGGAATTCTTCGTATAAATTTTCAATTTAATAATTAGACATAGAATTAGCGCGGGGCCTATGAAAGCGCGGGGCCCACTCTGACCACATAGGTTGCAGTGGCCTAAGACCGGCCCTGAGTTGAGTGTAGAATCTAAACATTAAAGCTTACCTACCTGTGAGGTACGTGGCGTAGCTCCTAAGAAGGGACAGCTCAGGCCAAAGACCTGGCTTCTTTTATTCAGTTTCTGCGTCTGCTCAGCCGAGAGAATGCACGCGCTGTCAAAGAACTATTTCCAGAGACAGAGAATGTATTGTCTAGCTGTCAACTCATCGTTTATTCATATCACGTGGCCTGGACTTCAATAACTGTGTCAACTATTTGTAAAAGTCATCAGATACTTCACATGATACTATCAAAGCCAACAAAGACCAAACAAATCTTGTAATTGTTGTTTGTCTGTAAGCTAAAATGTTTTCACTGGCATTCAAAAAAAAATGGACGACAATTTTGTGGGCTGAAGAAGCTAAAAGAAAAAAACAATTGTGTAAATAAGAATGTCCATTCATTGTGATGGAACGAAACATGTTTGAATTTCTAGAGAAGCCGTGAAGCCGGGGATGAAATACCACACCATCATAGCCGCAGCCGTGATTGTTCTAGAAACGTGTCATTTGTGATGTCAGCGGCTGCAAAAACAGTTGTTTTTTTTCTTTGCTCACCCAAGGCTAAGAAAGCTTCATTTTATTCCAAAAGGTTAAAAACTTGTTTTAATTGTGTGTTTTTTTCGAGAACCTCCAAGATTGCAAGTAGCAGGGATGCCTAAACTCCGGCCTGAGGACAATTTCCGGACCATATTGTTGTTCTCACCACGAACGAACCTTTCGCTCACAGTGCATGGTGGAATCTGTTTTCCATTAAACTTCAAGATTTTTGGTTTGTTTTTGATGATGAGATCTGTGACAAAGTATTGAAACTAAATTGAAAACTACTCACAAAAAATGTAGACTGCGGAAAGGATGGCTTTCTGATTGTGTTGTATACACTCTGGAATGGCGTTTGGTGATCAAGAAGGTCTCGTGATTGAATCCCACAGATTCCGCAGAATAAATCCCCCAAAAATACACCCAAAGACTGGTCTAGACTTCGGAAGATGGCTTGTCTGGTTGTGTAGTATACGCTCTATACTGACGTTCGGTGGCAACGAAGGTCCAGGGTTTGAATCCTGCATAGTGCCATCCCCCCGTCGTCTTGCGAGAGGTTTGGTATAGAATGTAATTATCTTCAGAATCTGAAGGGACATCTCAATCATGTAGAACATTTTAAAACAAGGCTCACATCAACTATCAGCATGCAACGTTACTATCTGCCTTTGATGTGTTAAAATGTACAAGTTGAAATATGTAGAACAGAGCTGGGACTTCGTAGACACGCACATTAAAACACTCCTTCTTAAATCTTCAGACTCGAAGACAAGACTGCTGGACATTCTTGTGCTAAAGGTTTTCGGAAATAATTTTTTTGCTCTTTGCTTTTCCCCACACAGAATGCCGGCTCTGAAGGATGAACTGTATCAGTGTTGTCACCTTCAATTCTCTCTCCCACTCCCCCCCCCCCAGTGGAGTGAACGAAAACAGGTAACGTTTCAGGAAGAAATCCGGCAGCAGAGCTACTAACCCTAACCTAGAGCTACTATAAACTAACAGACTTTTAAAGTAATCGAAAAACAAAATTCTAACGAATACAAACTTTACCTCAGGCAAATAAATGTTTTCTCACTTTGTATAGCTTCGACAACTTAGTACTGTAACTAAAAAAAAAATAACTGTAGATATTGAACACACAATAATATCTACACGCAACTGTCTACAACAGTGTTGTTCTTACTACGGCCCGCGAGCCAATTCTGACAAGTAAAGAGGTGCTTTACAACCCTCGAGATTTCTGCCTAAGGTGCATAATAAGCCGCTCAGGTTCACTTCCTTTAAACACAAGACATTTGTTGTCGGACTTTTATGTAGCACCAGGAAGACAGTGGTTTTGTACAACTGGTCTACACATCAGCAACATCTATGACATCAGTATCTATATCATCTACAGCCTCCTAATTATATCATCTACATCAACAACATATAACATCTATAACATCTATGATGATCAACATCTATAACATTTATGATCAACATCTATAACATCTATGATGAACAACATCTATAACATCTATGATGAACAACATCTATAACATCTATGATCAACAACATCTATAACATCTATGATGAACAACATCTATAACATCTATGATGAACAACATCTATAACATCTATGATGAACAACATCTATAACATCTATGATCAACAACATCTATAACATCTATGATGAACAACATCTATAACATCTATGATGAACAACATCTATAACATCTATGATGAACAACATCTATAACATCTATGATCAACAACATCTATAACATCTATGATGATCAACATCTATAACATCTATGATGAACAACATCTATAACATCTATGATCAACAACATCTATAACATCTATGATCAACAACATCTATAACATCTATGATGAACAACATCTATAACATCTATGATGAACAACATCTATAACATCTATGATCAACAACATCTATAACACCTATGATCTTCAACATCTATAACAAACATGTGAAGAGATTATTGTCCACGGTTATAGTAGCTTTAGTTTGAACTATGCAGTTGATAGTTTCATACAGTTCTGACGTCATCACAGGAAAACGGAAGAGGTCTAACTTCCAGCCCTTACCTGGTGCAATAGCCGAGTAACGCCCGGATGGTAATGACTAGTATGCAGCAATTTAAGGTCATTGCGAGTGATGGCGGATAGATAGTTTCTGGTAAATGTTTTAGCTACAGTAATCTGCTTGCAAGGGCGATAGATGACGTCATAGTGGAAACACAAAAGAGTTCTAGTTTCCACCTCTGGATTTTTTTCATTTTTTCCCCTTCTATGACCATGATAGACATGAAAGTGACAGATCGCTGATCCGTAACCAGTGTGAACGCTTTACCAACTAAGAAATGTTTCCATTTTCTCAACGACTCAACAATGGCATATGCTTCTTTCTCAACTGAAGGATGTTTTCTTTCACTTTTTGTTAATGAGCGAGAGAAGAAAGCAACGGGCCGGCCATCTTGGTTGAGGGTAGCCGCAATGGCTATATCAGAAGCATCCGTCTCAACGGTTAAAGGGCGATTCGGATCAATAGTATATACGGCGGCTTTTTCAAGCTCATTTTTCAAACTTTCAAATGTTCTTTTGACTTCTTCGGAGACCGGAAATTGTTGATTTACTGTTAACAGGCTTATTTTTGTTGAGAAGTTAGGTATCCACTGTGAGTAGTAAGCCAGAAGACACACTACTCGTTTCTGTTCATGCATGTTCACTGGTACGGGGAATTCCCTTAGAGCGCGAAATCTCTCAGGATACGGCTTAAGTTGTCCTTTGGAAATTTCGTATCCTAACAGTCTCACTTTAGCAGTGCTAATTTCACTTTTTGTTTCATTAAGAGTGATTCCATACTTTTGAGCACTATCAAGAAATCGCTGTAGGTTTCGGTCGTGTGATTCAGAGTCCATACCGCAGATGGTCACATTGTCCACATAAGCAAAAGTGTCAGTGAGTCGTTCGTCTTCGATGATTTTGTCAATCGTACGATGAAAACAGGCGACTCCATTCGTAACGCCAAACGGAATCCGACGGAATTGATACAGTTTTCCACATGCTTCGAAGGCTGTGAACGGCCTTTCCTCTTCTTTTATAGGAATCTGATGGTATGCACTTTTCAGGTCTAAAGTGCTATATACAGAGTACTGGGAAATCTTTCTGCTAGTTCGTCAATTCTGGGCATGGGGTAGGCGACTAGCTGAGTGAACCGGTTTATGATTTGGCTATAGTCTATAACCATTCTTTTCTTATGTCTGTCATTCGTTGTGACTAGGACTTCTGTACGCCAGGGAGACTTAGATTGTTCAATAATCTCATCCTTTATCAGCTGTTGAATTTCCATCTCTATAAACTTTCTATCTAGAATTGAGTATCTGCGAAACTTTGTAGCCACCGGGGTACAGTTTGCTGACAGATTACTCAATAGGCTAGGAGCCTCTACCCTCGCTGGCTGGAGAGTACTCAGGCACAACGATGGTTTTTGACCATCGAAAGGAATAAACAAGTTTTGGTGCAAAATTATAAAGTCAAGTCCAAGAATGACGTCGGAGCACAAATTGTCTAGTAGAGAAAGTCCCACTCCCTCGTATCGTTCATTTTTAAGTCGTGTGTTAGCGAAGATGTGTCCTTGAGTGATTCGAGATAGATGGGTGGAAGCCATGAAGATTCTGTTGCCTGAGGAACATGTCTGCCATTTGTGCTTCTTAGCTATGTGCTCTCGAAATATAGCTTTCACAGCTCCCAGTGTCTACTAGGGCTTTCAATGGCACGTTGTTGATGAAAACGGGTATCGTAGATTTGTTTAAACTCAAAGGCTGCACGGTAGCGATAGCTGACACTGTTGAAGATTTCTATTTGCATACTCTTTGAAAATGACCCTTTTTGAAGCACTTATTGCATGTCGCTTCCCTTGCAGGGCATTGAGAGCGGGGATGCTTAACCCTGCCGCAAAAGTAACACTTGCTAGCTAATGCATTTACTTCATGTGTGTGTGTGTGTGAATTGCTTGCACTCTGAGGAATCGTTACATTTGGCGAGGGTGTGGCCGAAAAATTGGTGAGAGTAGTTGCCGCGCAATTAGTTTCCGGCTGAGATGATTCATATTGTAATGAGTGCTGATAAGCATGTTCTAGTAAGCGAGCCTCCTCGAAGGCGTCCTTTAAACTCAAAACAGTCTTTACAAGTGGACGTTTTCGAATGCTGTTGGACACTAGTCCATTGATAAACGAATCTCTAATAGCCTCTTCTCGGTGCTGTTCAGCAGTCACCGCTCTGAAGTTGCAAGCTTTGGATTGAATTCTTAATTTCTGCATGTAGGCGTCTATCGTTTGACCTTGCTCTTGTTTGCAATTAGCTAACCAGTGCCAACATCTCATTTTTTGGTTGTATGTAGAAGCCCTTTAGAGTCTGGATTGCTTCATCGAATGTCTCTTTATCAATTATAATTTGGTATACAGCAGGAGAGATATAGTTTATCAGTAGTTTCCTAGTATAAAGATTATCTACTGACACTACTGATACAAAGTTTTTAAAAGTTTCATACCAGTGCTGCCAATGCTCTGCTGCTTGAGGTGCTGTGGGCTCGATGTCAAACTTCTCTGGCCGAAATATCCTATCCATTTAAAAATTCTTACAACTTCACAGTTTTGATTCAGTGTATTAAATGGATGTCATTCACCAATCGTAAACAAACAACATTTAGTCACCTGATAATATTGATAAAACAACGGGAAAAAAACGTGTCACGTGACAGCCTTCGTGTATTACGTAATTTGTATATAAGAGATAGAGAATCACGCGGCTAAATGGTGTTTGTTTATGATTGGCTAATGAGGTCCATTGTTATGAACATAATGATATTGGCCTCCTTCAGTCGTACAACGACTATGGTTCATCTCAGAGGTGAGCTGAAAGCCTGGGCATTGTTTTTGGTCGGAACGATGTCGCCCACACAGCAGTTCCCTCCTCTCCGCGCAGCTGATGTGACCAAAGGAACGGAATATTCAATAGATTTTGGGATCAGTAGCGCCGCAGGATCTGCCAGGCTGTTGCACGGTGTGCCACAGTCTGCCTAAGGGTCACCAGCTCCTGATTTTTCCTTAGGGTCGTCTCCCGAAGCCTTTCCCGTGCTTGGGTACAGCCTCTGGGCAGCAGAGGTTTGAATTCAGAGTTTTCCTTCTCCTAGATGGGTAGCCAACCAAGACTAAGGAGCCCCTTCTGCCCGAAACTTACTGGTTTAGGCGCCAGTTGCTCGCCTTTGCCCATTCTCCTGTCTGTGGTAACGGTTCCGCCAGGCTCTGTAACTTAGCCACACGTGAAGGCCAGGAGTTGGACTGGTTGTCAGAGGCTATTTGAGACGCATGCCATTGGAAGCACTTTGTAGGTAATGATGGGCTTAAGACCATTACCACTTCCGGCGTTAACAACCTTGCGGAACCACATAATGATAACAGTCAAAAAACCATGTCCGCTTAGAATGGCTTTAATACACACATTTCGTGAACACATTCTTACAGACGAGTTACAAGCACATGTAAACATAAGAACGACAAACGATACAGCATATAATTTTCGTAGCATAGATTTATTCACTTTATAGATTTATCCAGTTCATAGATTTATTCACTTTATAGATTTATCCAGTTCATAGATCTATTCACTTTATAGATTTATCCAGTTCATAGATTTATTCACTTTATAGATTTATCCAGTTCATAGATCTATTCACTTTATAGATTTATGCAGTTCATAGATTTATTCACTTTATAGATTTATCCAGTTCATAGATCTATTCACTTTATAGATTTAGCCAGTTCATAGATTTATTCACTTTATAGATTTATCCAGTTCATAGATCTATTCACTTTATAGATTTATCCAGTTCATAGATTTATTCACTTTATAGATTTATCCAGTTCATAGATCTATTCACTTTATAGATTTATCCAGTTCATAGATTTATTCACTTTATAGATTTATCCAGTTCATAGATTTATTCACTTTATAGATTTATCCAGTTCATAGATCTATTCACTTTATAGATTTATCCAGTTCATAGATCTATTCACTTTATAGATTTATCCAGTTCATAGATTTATTCACTTTATAGATTTATCCAGTTCATAGATTTATTCACTTTATAGATTTATCCAGTTCATAGATTTATTCACTTTATAGATTTATCCAGTTCATAGATCTATTCACTTTATAGATTTATCCAGTTCATAGATCTATTCACTTTATAGATTTATCCAGTTCATAGATTTATTCACTTTATAGATTTATCCAGTTCATAGATCTATTCACTTTATAGATTTATCCAGTTCATAGATTTATTCACTTTATAGATTTATCCAGTTCATAGATCTATTCACTTTATAGATTTATCCAGTTCATAGATTTATTCACTTTATAGATTTATCCAGTTCATAGATTTATTCAGTTGAAAAAAAATTCTATAACTTTTTTTACAAGTATAAACAAAACATTGGGCACCAATAATGAAACGGAGAACACCTTTTCTTAACAGTCAATTTGCTAAATAAAAGATCAGCCGCATTTCTCAATAAATTGAAATTGTGAAGCGATTACATACAAAAAATATTTAAAAATGGAAGAAAGACTAAATAAAACGTTTTACACATATTTCGTTTGAAACAAATATTTTAAAAGTACGCTGTGTTGACTCTTTCTCTCCTAACTGACGATACCAGCGTTGATTCCACCAGGATGTGGTAAATAATTACGGAGAGAAAGAGTTAATACGCAAACTATTGTTTGGATGTGCTTGGATGTGTCTAAATTTTTGTTTTTTACGAAGCCAAAATGTCAAAAATTTTCAACCAGACGTTTCTTACTTGGACCTAAATGTATGAGATGAGGACAATTGGCAGACGTTCCCGAAGTTCCCCGGATGAACTCATAAAGTTCCGAGGCTTCAGATAGTGAGCAGTTGATAGTATATCTCAAGCCTCTCTGTTACGTGCATACTTGCTGTTTTCTAGCTTTTGATAAGGTCTGAAAAAAAAATTGTTCAAATCCACATATTAGAGAGAAACATAATCACAAGAGCACGTGATCACACGTTCATGATCATACAAAGCAAAGCTAAAAAAAAAAAAAGCTAATATAGAGGAAAGAACTCCACATTTACAGTGAAATATCTCAATACTGTAAGATTTATTTTCCCTTTTTATATCAAAAACAAATAAATTAATTACCAATCATGTATAATTTTCTGTACACTGTTTAAGCTTGATCCGAGAATGGGAAGTGGAAGAAATTATAGAAATTATATATATATATGGAGAGAGAGAGTGAGAGAGAGAGAGAGAGTGAGAGAGTGAGAGAGTGAGAGAGTGAGAGAGTGTGAGAGAGAGAGAGAGTGAGAGAGTGAGAGAGTGAGAGAGAGTGAGAGAGTGAGAAAGTGAGAGAGTGAGAGAGTGAGAGAGTGTGAGAGAGAGAGAGAGTGAGAGAGTGAGAGAGTGAGAGAGAGTGAGAGAGTGAGAGAGTGAGAGAGTGAGAGAGAGAGAGAGAGTGAGAGAGTGTGAGAGAGAGAGAGAGTGAGAGAGTGAGAGAGTGAGAGAGAGTGAGAGAGTGAGAGAGTGTGAGAGAGAGAGAGAGTGAGAAAGTGAGAGAGTGAGAGAGAGTGAGAGAGTGAGAGAGAGAGAGTGAGAGAGTGAGAGAGTGAGAGAGAGTGAGAGAGACGTATCGCTGGTATCTCTCTGATTACAGAAGCACAATCCAACGATTATCAATCAATATCCCCGGTAAAAAGAAATAATGTCGCAATCTCCAAATCAAATTGACATACCCCGATTAAAGAAAACAATCTTCAATCCTCCGTCGAGAAACCCAAAATCATAACAATAAAGCTTCTTAACACACTTACAATCTAACTCTGGTCATTTTCACCCAACAGCATTGTCGTGAATTTGTTTATTTCGATTGTCGCCCCTAGTGTTTGATTCACGTGATTGTGTACTGACCAATATCCGTGTCTTGATCTTTACTACATGCGTGGTTATTTTTGTCATTTAGTCTAATCAAGCTTTAGCTGATAACAGGGTTTTTGTTATTTATATATATATATATATTTAGAGACAGATGATGTGCTAACTATTGTAGAAAAAAAAGCAAACTTAAACGCTATGTCCTTGTTACAAGGTTTTCGGGGTTCGCAAAGACCTTCCTTCAGGGAACAGTGCCAGGATAGGGAGAAGAGGCAAACAGAGAAAGTGATGAGAAGACAACATTATAATGGGGCTACTTGTATAAGCGGTCTTTCGTCTTATAGCATGCTCAAAGCGTTATGGTTCAACTCCTATGTGTACATCTTCAGGCCACCTCGCGGTTTGGGGAAAGGCTTTTGTGCAGCCTTTAGGCACTCAGCGCAATCAACTTAAATCGGGTTTCAACCTCAATCCATACTTACCAATAGGAATACTTTCGTGTTGTCGCTTTCTACAGACTCATCATTCCGACTGGACAATGGTTCCTGTCCATCGAGGTGTAGGTCTTCGTGATTCAAACTGGACATTCTGTCTTGTCCATCGAGGAGTTGAACGTCGCGAGACCAACTGGACATTTTGTCGCGTTCTTCAAGATGCTGGTCCTCGTGATTCCAACTGGACACTCTGTTTGGTCCATCGAGGTGTTGATCGACGTCACTCCAACTGGACATTGGCATTTGCCCATCAAGGCGTTGGTGTTGCTTGAATAACTGAATGGAGAAGCCAGAAAAATCAGGGCGCCCTATAATGCGGAGCTCACTGCCGCCTCTGGCGTCCATACTCCTCTTGCCGTTACCTGCGCCTCCCCAGCCTATACTCTTTGACCACTGGCCAGCGGCCTGAGGTATACTGAATAAACACCAAGACCACAAGGTGGAGGAAAGAAGGAACGGTATCAGCTTCATCACTGCAATGTAGACATACACATAGAAACCAAGAATGAGAAATAAATATTTGAAAACAATCTTTTAGTAGATTAATAATCTAACAATTCCGCACTGGAAGTTAATCAGAGTGTGACGATTGTATTTGTATATAGCAGTGATGCCCAAAATACGGCCCGCGGGCCAGATCTTGTTCTATCAGGCCCGCCAAAGGTCGCCACAAAGTTTAGAAAGTCCCCCCTTCCTAAAAAAAGATTCGAGGTTGAAAAAATGTTTCTTAACTTAAGTTCCATTATTGGTACCATGACATTTAACAACTTGTGCGTTAAAGACATGGGGCTCTGAATGTATAATCTACCAGAAAAAAAGATGGATTTTTTTGTGTGTGGATAATAAGCCAACAAATTTGCTTTATTACGAAATTTTGTCTGTTTAAAAAAAAAGCACACAACTGATTAAACGGCATTATGAAACAAACATGACGGCACTTGTGGTTTGAGCGGCGAATGTTTAACTCTAGAGATTGAAGAATTAAGTAGACTATTAACCAAAACGAGACAAGAAAATGAGTCGCTGGTAAAGCTTGCTACAATTTTGCTCACATAAGTAGAGAAATGAAGCCTTTTTGCGTAAAAAAAAACAAATAAACTTCTAAAATCCCAATCAATAATGTACGTTTCTAATCAACTAGTTTAAAGTCATTTCGTTAGTTGATCATGATGTGGCCCGCGACAGGAGTATCGGAAATTAAAAATGGCCCGCAGGGGCGAATTATGTTGGGCATCACTGGTATAGAGTATTGTAAATAGCACTTGATAGAATCTTGGGTGTAAGATATAACGAATTCTAGGTTTATTTATTATTATCTTATTGGTCTATTAGTTAAAGTAGAGTAACGTCCCTGGAGAGATTGATTTTGTTGTCAGAGGCCTGAGATTTCAGTCTAATGTAGAAGTGCAGTATATAAGGCAGTTGCATACTTTGTTGCATATTTAATTGTTCAACATTTGATGGCGTTAAGGAAAGAGAAACGTCCCCTTTCAGACCTTGCGATGATGAAAATCTAAGTGAAACGTTTAGATTTTGTATTAGAAAATAAATTTGTCGTTGCATTTTATTCAGACTTTACTAAGTTCAAAATCATGGTCTAATTCAGCGGTTCTCAACCTGTGGTCTGCGGCCCACTAGTGGTCCGCGGACATTTGCCTGGTGGTCCGCGAGGCAAACCCGAATTGCATGCTTTTTAAAAAATAAAAAATATGAAAAATAATAGAATTAAAGACATGAAAAAGAATATATGAAGTCAGTTTTAAAATTATTGGTTTTAAATCGCTAGATGGCGATAGCGCAAAACTGCGTTTCGATTTTATGTTTACTCCAAGTTTTAGTTACACCGAAAATCAGATGGGCCCTGGCGTCTTCCCGTTTATATTGACATTCAAAAATACGCTTTTTTATTTGAAAACTAATCAAAATAATTAAATTGATTGAACACATGGATACATTTTTAATAAAGAAAGCAACCGAACATAAGGACAACGATGATGATTTCTCTGACTCATCTTCACAACCTGAGTGTGAATCAAATGCAGTTCCGGAGAAAAAAAGACGAACTCCCATACGACGGTATGATGAAAAGTATTTGCGCTTTGGGTTTATATGCGTCTTAGTAAATAATCAACCCAGACCACAGTGTGTAATATGTTCACAAATTCTTGCAAATGAAGCGATGAAACCTGCGAAACTCCGAAGACATCTTAAAACGAATCATACTGACTGCTCGGAGAAACCATTGGAATATTTTATGCTCAAGAAACATTCACTTGGTATTCAGAAGTCTTGCATACTCCAAGCAACTAAAGTCAATGAGAAGGCTTTAAGAGCATCATTTTTAGTGGCTATCCGAGTAGCACAGGCCAAAAAGCCTCACACAATTGCAGAAACTCTGATAATGCCTGCTGCTATAGATATGTGTCGAGAGATGTTTGGTGATGCCTTGGCAAGTAAACTGAAAACAATTCCACTTTCAAACGACACAATTCAACGACGTATAGCTTTGGCGGCAGCTGACGTTGAAGAACAGTTGATTTCAAGGCTGCAAGATTCTAAACAATTTGCTATTCAATTGGACGAATCAACGGATGTTTCCGGCCAGGCACAATTAATGGCTTATGTCAGATATATCTGGATGGATGAAGTTGAAGAGATTTTTTGTTTTGTAAAGCTTGTCCAGGTCACACAAGTGCAGAACTTTTTGCTATCCTTGATAATTTTATAGCAGCCAATGGCTTCGAATGGTCCTGGTGTATCGGAGTTAGCACGGATGGTGCTGCAGCAATGACTGGAAAACGAACAGGCTTGTGGGAACGTGTGCGTTCTAATGTGCCAACTGCCACATTTACGCACTGTATGATTCATCGGGAAAGTCTTGCGAGAAAAAGAATGAACGCGGACTTGAAATCTATTTTTGATCAGGCCATAAAAATTGTTAATTTCATCAAGGCTCATCCATTGAATTCTCGTCTCTTTGCTTCATTATGTTCGAATATGGATTTTGATCATGAGCAGTTACTGATGCACACTGAAGGTCGCTGGTTATCAAGGGGAAAAGTGTTTAACAGACTGTTTGAATTACGTGATGCTGTGCGAGAGTTTCTTGTTAGTAAAAATTCACAGCTTGTTGTTCATTTGAATGAAAATTCATGGGTTGCTGTTCTGGCTTACTTGGCCGACATTTTTGAACAGCTGAATAAACTCAATTCATCTCTGCAAGGGAAGCACACAAACTTAATTACCCTCAGTGATAAAGTGTCTGCTTTTACGAAAAAACTTGCTCTGTGGAAGACAAGATTATTTCAGAGTAACTTTGAAATGTTTGATCAATTGCATGAATTCACCGAGAAACCAGAAAATACTGAAATCAACAAGCCCGAGTTGGTGAAATTGATTTCTGAACATGTTCAATCATTGCTGGATCAATTTAACTTCTACTTTGGTGATTTGAACGTTGAGAGTTTTTCGTGGGTTTCCAGTCCGTTTCTTGCACACATTGATTCATTAAATTTACCACCATCGGAATTAAACCAATTTTCATTGAACTGACCAGTGGTACTACGTTGAAGATGATGCATCCGAGAGTGAGCTTGATGAAGTTTTGGACACAAGCTTCGCATGAGTATCCAGAACTGTCTCAGAAAGCTTTCAAAATAATTTTACCCTTTGCAACATCATATCTTTGTGAATGTGGATTTTCTGCACTGGTTACAATTAAAACAAAATATCGTTCACGGCTTGAAGTCGAAGATGAACTCCGACTGAGTCTTTCAAGCATTACACCTCGTTTGGACAAGCTGTGCTCAAATTTGCAAGCTTAAGGCTCGCACTAAAATTAAATGTAGCATTGTTTCTAATCCGAACTATTGTTAGCAGTAAGACTGATATTGGTTCATTACAAAAGGATGAAAAGGTTGAAACATTTATTAAAATATATAATAAATGATTTTAAATATCAACTTTATATTTTTTTTTATAAAACTATATAAATTTCTAGTGCGCCAGTAGCAAAATTTTTAGTAGTGGTCCGTGGCTGAGACACACATTTTTAAGTGGTCCTTGAATCTCAAAAGGCTGAGAACCGCTGGTCTAATTAACTTTACGAGCCATCTACAGTAGATGGTAGTTTTCTAACAGAAAGCTGATTAATATTCAGATCGGGCTTCTCTTTTTAAGAGATGGAGATAGATTTAGATCAATATTTATTTGCCAGTGACTATTAAAATAGAAGAAGCATTTAAACTTCCAGTTGGAGTTTTTCACATGAAATGACACCCTAAAATGACAATTATGTCTTTTTTTTAATGAGATTTCTATTAGTTTTCAGAAGATTTAATAATGTCAGGAGATTTTCATGACTATTTTGTATATTTTGCAATTTTAGGAGAACCTTGAAATAATAAGTTAAAATGGTTTAATTTAATAATTTACACCCAGAATAAGCGCGGACCTGTGAAAGAGCGGGGGCCCACTGCGGTAACATAGGGTGCAGTGGCCTAAGGCCATATCGGTGCCGACATCGGTGTCCACATTGGTTTCCACATTGGTGTCCACATTGGTGTCCACATCGGTGCCGACATCGGTGTCCACATTGGTGTCCACATCGGTGTCCACATCAGTGTCCACATTGGTGTCCACATCGGTGTCCACATTGGTGTCCACATCAGCGTCCACATCAGCGTCCACATTGGTGTCCACATTGGTGTCCACATTGGTGTCCACATTGGTGTCCACATCGGTGTCCACATTGGTGTCCACATTAGTGTCCACATTGGTGTCCACATTGGTGTCCACATCAGTGTCCACATTTGTGTCCACATCGGTGCCCGGGGATTGTTAGAAAGATTACTGTTTCCAAATAGTGTGAGATAATTTTAAAATAAATGGACAAACCAAACAATGTCATGGACGCCACATCGGCGCCCACATCGGCGCCCACATCGGTGTCCTCATTGGAGTCAACATTGGTGTCCACATCGGTGTCCACATTGGTGTCAACATTGGTGTCCACATCGGTGCCCGGGGATTGTTAGAAAGATTGCTGTTTCCATTTTTAAAAAAAATACTAGACCTAGAGTCTAGACCAAAAACAATAAATCTGGGCGATATTTTTACCACTTGTTTTTCTTTAGCGCAATTACAGGCTTTTAGTTTTCCCACTAGGTTTTGAATGATCTACACCAGTTGGGAAAATAGGGGTAATGTAATACTACTGTTTACACAATAAATAAATCTGCACCCCTAAGCTGTCAGAATATAAGCTATTGCCTTAATAATTAAAATTGTGCTCACATTATTAATACATTTATAATATATGTAATTTAAATATATCTAGATCTGGGCTCTATTTAGTCTTATTTAGACTGTCAAGTGTATAATGAGGATATGCCAAAACTGCGCGCTATAAAAGTAGTTTTGTTTTTTTTAAACTTACAACTCAAGCGAAGTTTGAATCAAAGTTCTTTTTTAAAAACAACATTTCAATCAGTATTTCATTCAATGAACTAGTCAATAAATGGAGAATATATTTTTGTAATAATACATTGATACTTTTTCCTTTGTGACCTTAGTTGACATTTTTTTTTTACCAATGCGACAATCGATGAATTAAGCCTGAGTTCTGTGACCGTTTTAAAAATTATTTTTTTTTGAAAAATCTGCTTGAATAGATAATTTTAAAAAATAAACTGTTCACTTTCGGAAAAGAATAAAGTTTCATCAGACCTTTGGATGATCTAAAACATCATGATGTCCGATTTGTATTTTCTCTTCTTGTTTCTAAGATCTAAACGGGACGAACGGACGGACGAACAGACAGACCACACAAAAATAATAGCGTCTATTCCCTTTTTTTTGGGGGGCCGCTAAAATTTAAAAGAACATTCTCCATATTGATCTAAATTCAATCCATTAGATCAGTAATATCTAAACTAAGCCCGCAGGCCGCGGTTCATATCCGGCTAGTTATAAATAAAGTAACACTGTATGCAATTATAACCCAGCGTAATATTCGCTTGTGTATTGTCCACAGTATGAGATCAGATTAGAAAGTAAAAGTAGCAGTATCCCCTTTCAGACATTGCGATCTATGGGGCAGATGATGTTAAGACCTTCTGTTTCTTTGGCTAACGGTTTACGAGCAGGGTGTCACGTGGCCAGCACAACGACCAACCGCCTTTACTTTCCCCCCAACTAAAATCAGGTACCCGTTAGAGTTGGGTGGACTCAGGGGCGCCCTAAAAATCCAGAAATTCAAAATCACAGCCTTCACCGAGATTCGAACCCAGGATCGGAAGCCAAGCGCTTAACCACTCAGCCACCGCGACCCCATAAGATTAGAAGCAGTGAGAAAAAAAGTTTCATTTCAAATTCCCCCCCCCCCCCCCCAGAAATGTCACCCCCTAGCTGTTCAATAGAGTCGAAGTATCAATGTGCTATACTTACCTAAGGTATGGGTCCTACTTTGAGATAAGCTAAGCATCTCCAAGACAACAGAGGACAATGTAGGACCTAGACATGGTTTGTTTTATTCAGTTTTTTACCTCTGCCCACCTGAGATCAACTACACTCTGTCAAAAGGGAGACAGCATTTGTAGGCATTTTAAAATTAAAGTCTTTATTTATTCATAAGACTGCCAAGGATTAAAATAACCATGTCAAAATAAAGGTTCAAATCATCAGACACAGCCTTTCACAAGATCAATAGGACATCGGATATTATTTAAGTTTAGCGCAGTAATGCATAAACTACAGCCCACGGGTTATATCCAGCCGGTGACACAGCTCTGATCCAAAAGACTTCGTAGATAACGAGGCCTCAGAACCTCGGACCCATTGGACTCGATGATTTGTGTGTGTGTGTGTGTGAATGTGTGTGAGTGTGTGTGTGTGCGCGAGGGTGAGAGTGTGTTTGAGTGTGTGTGATTTTTTAAAATTCTATATGCTAGGACAAATTCGTACAAGTGCTCCTTCTTCCCTTGTGCAAATAGAGCATGGAATGGGTTGCCTGAATCAGCCAGGAAAACCAACGACTTGGCTGAGTTGAAGCCATTGATTAACATGCATGACTAGATTGACACATGAAATGCGTAGGACGTTATTATATTCTCTTTCGAAGTAACGTCTGAAATCTTATAAGATAAAATTGCGTGTGACTGTTTGATTGTATGTGTAACTGTGAGCGTGTATGTGAGTATGTGTACATGTGGTGTGGTCGAAAATGTCTTCGGTACCCTGGCCTAAAAAGATGTAGCACCACTGGTCAAGCGACTGTTCAATCACGGAGAAAAAAAAAACATGTAGGTGGGCGGGAAACGTTGGGTGCCTTCTCACGATGTGGGAAATCCGAGATTCGTAAGGATTAAACTCGACATGTAACAGCCTTGGAAATTATTCTTTTTAGCGTTGCCAAATTTTCTTTGGAATTTCAACACATGACTTCAGTAGTTTCACCCCTCCCACCCAATTTAATTTGAAAAATATTTAAAAAATGGGTTTTTTTTTTTTTAAAAGACAAAAAAAAAAAAAAGAGAAAATACCCAGTTAAATAATCAATTAGTAATAATTAATTAATTTTGTTTCATATAGCAGGAAGTGAGCTAAACCATTCCATCTTGAAATAAATGACAGAAATTAGCGGTTCTTCCCCTTAAATAAGCTTTTGTTCTTAAAAGAGTTTTTCTTTTGCTTCTTGTAAGATACTTTTATAATTTTCGAATTGTTTGGTTTTCGTGTTGGACGTTCTTTCAGATTTGAAGATTATTACATCTTAGTACAAACCTGCACCAGAACGACCGGGGATATCAGTAACCCGGGATTCGAACCCGGGACTGTCGGTCGAGACGAAGGTCCAGACAGGGGCGTAGCTAGGAATATTCCATCATTTGGGGGCCCGGGGAGCTTGACCTCTTTGGGGGCCCCTGCATTTTGCGTAATATTTAATATCTAATGTAAAAACTCTCATTTGGGGGCCCCTCTCCTTCCCCACCATAGCTACGCCACTGGGTCCAGAGCGCTAACCACATACCCATGCATCTTCTTGTCCATTTTAGATTTACTTTGACATCACGACCAAAGTTGTTTGTTGAATGACTACCCTGTATCACAGAGCTCACACGTTTACCTTAACATATTCCTTAGTCTGTTGGACCGTTGGGGCACCACACATGATTTCTCCATTCCTCTTTGTCTTTTGACTTAAATAGAACCTGTTTCAATGGCAGGCCTGTCCACTCTTTAATGTTGTCTTCCTATCGCCTTCTCTTCTTTTCCAGGTAAAAGATGTCTTTGCAAATCTCTAGGACAGCGATTCTCAACCTTTTAAGCTCTGCGACCCTTTTTACAATCCCCCACTCTGCTGCGACCCCCCCCCTTACCCACACACACACACAGCAATAGAAGAAAAGACAAAAACAATTCATTTTTTTGATGGTCTTTGGCGACCCCCTGGCAAATCGTCAATCGACCCCCAAAGGGGTCGCGATCCACAGGTTGAGAACCCCTGCTCTAGGACCTTGTGATACAATAGTAGTTTTTTTTAAATAATAGTCAGTAGATCACCATGGGGCCCAAATCGCTATTTTGATGTTACTTTGGATTTCTTTATTTGTGGTGCAGTCTTTGCAAGTGATACCTAACATCGGGCGCTATGACTAGGCCCTCCTTTCTAATTCTGCAGTTAGCGTCCAAGATTCACAAGGAGAATGCCACCATGTCCAAGAAGCGCATCAGTCTGACTTTTAGAGAGCTAGGCCTTTGTCTTTACAGGTTGTTCTTGAGATTCGCAAATGCTGCTATGGACTGAGGAATTCTGAACCAGAAGCTCAGGTTTGGTTCCTTCATCTGAGACGATAACTTCTGACACCAGTTTTTCGGCTTCACTATTAATGTACCTTCTAAAGCCTTGCTCATTATCCACAGAGTAGTAATTTTGCCGTAAGATTAAAGTAGATCTAAAATTTAAAATATTTTTCCATATTGCTTAGTTATAATTAGCAACGCCATAAAGTCATTCATATTGTAATAACCTAAGGGAGGCAACTCAACGATGTTTATTTACTTATAACTTCCCCTTAAGCAGGGTTATATACTTGCTCCTACTCTGTTTGCTTTCTTCTTTAGCGCAACGTTGAGCCAATGAGGCAGAGACTTCACGAAGGCATCAATGTCAGTTTCCATCCAGACGGCCATGTGTTCAACCGTTAACGCCTACTGCCCCTTACCAAAACAAAAGAAATGGTCGTCATCGAGATTCTAAACGTCCGATGATTGGACCTCATTGTTTTTTTTTATAGACGCAGAAGACGGAGAATAAAAAAAAAAGGAAAAGAATTTAAATATACCACTTCCGGTCATTTGCTTTGTCTGCATCAGATGTGCATCAGGCTGCAACTGTGTTTGCGTGGGCCATGTAAAACACTGCACTCATCCTTAATTCTTCGGAAACAACGACATTGGCAGACAGTTCATTTAAATAAATGAACCAAACTTTTAATGTAAACAATGCTGCTGCATCTGTACTGCGCTACATTCTTTAAAAATAGCCGAAGATATTTAACATAGTGTTTATTCAAAACAGGTGTAAGAAAATTGAATAATTAAATATCACAAACTTGAATCGTATGATAATTACTCATAGTCAGGGGCGGACTGGGTGTCAAAAATCGGCCCTAGCGTTTCTATACTACCCGGCCGATTTATTGTATACTAAAGGATTAACATCCAATTCTAGGTATACCTGTTCGCAATATAATATCAATAGATGTACACAGGCATAGTGGGAACAGTATATCCTTATCATGAATATTATGTTGCTTTTTAATCGTAAAGTGACTAGGCCCTAAAAGGATGAAGCCTACTACTAGCTGACTACGGAAAATGACTTTGAATATGTTAGAATTCAGCAGTTCTCAACCTTTTTAGTACCGCGACCCTTTTTTGCTGTTGCTCACTATGCGGCGACACTCAACAGTATTTTTTTTTTTTTGGGGGGGGGGGGGTCATATATAACATCAAAATCAAAATGTAAATAACTGATATGAATTGCCAAAACTGTATGTTTAATCCAGAAGCATTAAATATTTCTGCTAATAGCTAAATTGCAAACAAATGAGGTTGTACCTTTACGACTTTTAAACTTTTCTATTGCGTATTCACTATATTCATAATTTTATAATGATGTGACAAGTTGTGAAAACATGGTACTACACTCCAGTAACTGAGTCATACATTGCTACAAAAGTGTTGCGACAAGTTGTGAAAAATGCCACAACGTCATTTCGGTGGCTGAGTCTTTGTTTCTGTTTGACAAGATCAGGAATTATAGGGGCAGTCTCTGCAAGATCAGAACAAAATGTCGTCTTCTGCATCAACTATACTTCTGTATTTAACAAGTTAAAAAATACTTTTTTTCAAAGATATGGTGTTGGAAATTGAACTCGACGCCAAACAGTTTAAAAAAAACCTGTGAGAACACAGTTCTGTTTGAGAGAGACCCGAGACAATGCCTATGTAAAGCATTGCTGTTTCCAATGCCTTTGGCCCCCGACGCATGCTTGGCTGCACATAGCCGAAGGCCGGGCACCGGGAGCCTCCGCCATTTTCCTTCGTTGTACCAAGCTAACTGTGCGGGACCCGCCCATTTATGTAACGGTCCCTTTGAGGAACAGCGCATGGATGTGGGACGTGTTTGTGGGGACTTTTTTACAACCCCGCCCGTGCAAGAGGTTGACTCTCGTCTACCCGTGGGCATCCCCACGGGAGTTATGTGTCGTCATTCATTTAGCCTAGCTACCCCCTCAAGTAGCCGTTTCCACCCAGGTGCCACGATGAGGCAGAACAGCGTACCCGGGTCACACCAGTACTGCGAGGACTATAGGACGTAACCACTTCCTGCAACACAAGTAAATATCACACCAGTACTGCGACGACTAAAGGACGTAACCACTGCCTGCTACACAAGTAAATATCACACCAGTACTGCGAGGACTATAGGACCTAACCACTGCCTGCTACACAAGTAAATATCACACCAGTACTGCGAGGACTAAAGGACGTAACCACTGCCTGCTACACAAGTAAATATCACACTAGTACTGCGAGGACTAAAGGACGTAACCACTGCCTGCTACACAAGTAAATATCACACTAGTACTGCGAGGACTATAGGACGTAACCACTGCCTGCTATACAAGTAAATATCACACTAGTACTGCGAGGACTATAGGACGTAACCACTGCATGCTACACAAGTAAATATCACACTAGTACTGCGAGGACTATAGGACGTAATTACTGCCTACTACACAAGTAAATATCACACTAGTACTACCAGGACTATAGGACGTAACCACTGCCAGCTACACAAGTAAATATCACACTAGTACTGCGAGGACTATAGGACCTAACCACTGCCAGCTACACAAGTAAATATCACACCAGTACTGCGAGGACTACAGGACCTAACAATTGCCTGCTACACAAGTAAATATCAATTTAGTACTACCAGGACTATAGGACGTAACCACTGCCTGCTACACAAGTAAATATCACACCAGTACTGCGAGGACTATAGGACCTAACCACAGCCTGCTACACAAGTAAATATCACACTAGTACTGCCAGGACTATAGGACGTAACCACAGCCTGCTACACAAGTAACTATCACACCAGTACTGCGAGGACTATAGGACCTAACCACTGCCTGCTACACAAGTAAATATCACACTAGTACTGCGAGGACTAAAGGACCTAACCACTGCCTGCTACACAAGTAAATATCACACTAGTACTGCGAGGACTATATGACGTAACCACTACCTGCCACACAAGTAAATATCACACCAGTACTGCCAGGACTATAGGACCTAACCACTACCTGCTACACAAGTAAATATCACACCAGTACTGCGAGGACTATAGGACCTAACCACAGCCTGCTACACAAGTAAATATCACACTAGTACTGCCAGGACTATAGGACGTAACCACAGCCTGCTACACAAGTAAATATCACACCAGTACTGCCAGGACTATAGGACGTAACCACAGCCTGCTACACAAGTAAATATCACACCAGTACTGCGAGGACTAAAGGACCTAACCACTGCCTGCTACACAAGTAAATATCACACTAGTACTGCGAGGACTATATGACGTAACCACAGCCTGCTACACAAGTAAATATCACACCAGTACTGCGAGGACTAAAGGACCTAACCACTGCCTGCTACACAAGTAAATATCACACCAGTACTGCGAGGACTAAAGGACCTAACCACTGCCTGCTACACAAGTAAATATCACACCAGTACTGCGAGGACTAAAGGACCTAACCACAGCCTGCTACACAAGTAAATATCACACCAGTACTGCGAGGACTAAAGGACCTAACCACTGCCTGCTACACAAGTAAATATCACACCAGTACTGCGAGGACTATAGGACTTAACCACTGCCAGCTACACAAGTAAATATCACACTAGTACTGCGAGGACTATAGGACGTAACCACTACCTGCTACACAAGTAAATATCACACCAGTACTGCCTGGACTATAGGACGTAACCACTGCCTGCTACACAAGTAAATATCACACCAGTACTGCGAGGACTATAGGACTTAACCACTGCCTGCTACACAAGTAAATATCACACCAGTACTGCGAGGACTATAGGACGTAACCACTGCCTGCTACACAAGTAAATATCACACCAGTACTGCCACGACTATAGGACGTAACCACTGCCTGCTACACAAGTAAATATCACACCAGTACTGCGAGGACTATAGGACGTAACCACTGCCTGCTACACAAGTAAATATCACACTAGTACTCCGGGTTCAAGAACATCTTGATGGGCTCCTCTCCAGCCAATAAGACAAATTTAGTGTGTGACAAAAAATAAGTAATCTCAATGTAAAGACATTCCAATGTAAAGATCGTACCTTTTTCTTAAAAAGTAATTATGTCATAACGTTTGATTCAGTTAGGACTGCATATAAGTAATAGTGTCTTAAAAGTCAATGTTTTTACAGCTTCTTAACAGAGTTAAACTAGTTAAAAGTGTTTCAAATGAACAAACAAATGTTCTTTCTAAGTTCTAATGTGGGCCCCAACTGGCCTTGAGCCATGGGCCCAAGCGTAATGAGCTGCTTCGCGCCATGGTTGCTACGCCACAGCTGTGGGCCCCTATTGCTTGTGGGCCCGGGCTCATTGAACCCCTTCGCGCCATGGATGCTACACCACTGTCTTCGCAGACACTACACATTTTTTGGACAAGATTTTATTTTTTTTTCAGAAAAAGTAATGTCTGTATTATATAACATAAGATAAGAATTAGCAATTTTGTCCAATACATCAAGTGCTGTAGTGGACGTTTCAACAGGTTTACAAAGAAAGAACTGGTCTTTAAAATCGCCCTCGTTTCTATACCCTGGCTTTCTTGACATTTTTACAACTGTACTACTGTATGTCTTTGTAGGCAAAGCTGGGAGTGTTTGTAAACAAAATGATGTTCCAGTTTGTACAGCCTTATTGACTCTGAACAGAGAACTTCGTTACAAATGAGGCGTTCAGTTTTTTTCAATGCCTGCTTTAAGTATTGAAGTCAAACAATATTGTAATAACTTAAGGGAGGCAACTCAACGAGACATAGACGTTTATTTACACGACATCACAGGTACACAAAACAACATCTATCTTAGGCACAGTCTCTCCATATTGGCTCTCGACTTTGGCGGAAATCGTTCTCTTTCTAATGTTGACATCCTTTTAGGTCTAGTCTATCACAGTGCGCGCCTTCTAGCACTAGCCTGGATGGCGGTGCGCATGGCAGAGTTATAACAATATTATAAGAAATCGTCACTATATTTTCCTTTCTAAACGTTCTATTGTTCGAGGTCCATGCTCACGGCTTGTTCCATAATGACAATATTTCCTTCAAGAACATGATGACGTATTGCTAATTATAAACGAACGTGCTTGTCGTCAATTTTCACCCTATAAATAATTGAAAAAAAAAATTATTACGCAATGTTTATGCTGCGACATTATAATGTTTGAAATGATTTAGATTCAGTTGTTTCTCAACATCTATCCTTGAATTGCAATTCTAGTTTTTTTGTTTTTTTTTACAATGTCCCCTTTTCTAGAAGAAAAATGTATTTTTCTGATGGTCTTAGGCGACCCCTGGTAAATCGCCAATCGACCCCCAAGGGGGGTCGCGACCCACTGGTTGAGAACCCCTGTGTTAGATTAAATTGGTTGGCCCTAGAAGAGTCTGTAAAAGTGTTTTTTTGTTTTTTTTTACAATGTCCCCTTTTCTAGAAGAAAAATGTATTTTTCTGATGGTCTTAGGCGACCCCTGGTAAATCGCCAATCGACCCCCAAGGGGGGTCGCGACCCACTGGTTGAGAACCCCTGTGTTAGATTAAATTGGCTGGCCCTAGAAGAGTCTGTAAAAGTGTTTTTTTGTTTTTTTTTACAATGTCCCCTTTTCTAGAAGAAAAATGTATTTTTCTGATGGTCTTAGGCGACCCCTGGTAAATCGCCAATCGACCCCCAAGGGGGGTCGCGACCCACTGGTTGAGAACCCCTGTGTTAGATTAAATTGGTTGGCCCTAGAAGAGTCTGTAAAAGTGTTTTTTTGTTTTTTTTTACAATGTCCCCTTTTCTAGAAGAAAAATGTATTTTTCTGATGGTCTTAGGCGACCCCTGGTAAATCGCCAATCGACCCCCAAGGGGGGTCGCGACCCACTGGTTGAGAACCCCTGTGTTAGATTAAATTGGCTGGCCCTAGAAGAGTCTGTAAAAGTGTTTTTTTGTTTTTTTTTACAATGTCCCCTTTTCTAGAAGAAAAATGTATTTTTCTGATGGTCTTAGGCGACCCCTGGTAAATCGCCAATCGACCCCCAAGGGGGGTCGCGACCCACTGGTTGAGAACCCCTGTGTTAGATTAAATTGGCTGGCCCTAGAAGAGTCTGTAAAAGTGTTGTTGTTTTTTTTAAAATACGTCGATCAGAGGGGCCTTCCCTTATAAGAGAATATTATAAAACCTTTAACAATTTAATACGTGCCTTTGTGACATCCATGCGGCCCTTATCTTATAAAATACAGACGTGATTAACAAATAAGAAGATGTGGTCCATTTGGATATCGGCCCACCGGGTATTTGCTCGAATGACTATATAGCCAGTCCGCCCCTGCTCATAGCACTTTATAAATGCACAATATGAATTATTTGGAACAATTCACATTGAATAAAGCAATACGCACACCATAAATCTTGACTTTTCCCTCTGTCACGTGGTGCAGGCGACAATGTCCTAAGAAAAGTGAAAACAGGAAGTTGTTTTTACACATCCATTTTCAATGTTATAGATATATTAAATGCGGACGACATTATTGGTTTACCTTGACAATGTTGGAGAATTTTACATTTCTAAATAGAGTTTAGGAGTCTATGAATACGGGACACAAACTTATATCGAGGTCAATCAGCCATTGCGCTTCAAGCTTCATACTGAGTCTACTTTTCTGAATTTATTTCTAAATATGGATTATAATGTGAATTATTATTTCTTAATATATATAGTGTGTGGTCATCCTTCATTATTTAAATTTGAGGAACACAGTTATGTTTATACGTAGAGGGGGGTGTCTGTGTATGTTTCAGTTAAGCATATCACTCCCGGCTGTACCTTTGACATCGGATCCTCATATTCAAATCAATACACGATGTATAAGCTATTCATTTATACACCCACTTTCATTCTCCGTGACGTCTAGGAATATTTGAACTCTAGCTATTAAAGTGGTTAGCGCCCTTGAAGTCGAGAAGAACTCTAGCTATTAAAGTGGTGAGCGCCCTTGAAGTCGAGAAGAACTCTAGCTATTAAAGTGGTGAGCGCCCTTGAAGTTGAGAAGTTTGGAGGAGCGTGTTTAAAGCTATTTTTACAAAGCTTATATCAACTGTCTGTCTTTCTGTCTGTCTATTTGTCTGGTAGAAAAATGTGAACATGTTTTTTTTCTCCCATTTCCCAATCTCGGTCAAGTTTCAACTTTGCAAAATTATTCACTGGACCCGACAAAACATGAATAAATAAAAAAAATTAACCCTTTAACGAATTAATTGTTGGGGATTAATTATATTGTTAGATATCAAAATAAGGGGAATTAATGCTACTTAATGAGAGATGTGGATGTATATATGGATTTAATCCCTTTATTACGTTTCGACGCGTTTCTTCACCCACTTCCCATTCTTGGATCAAGTTGAAATTTGGAATAATGACTCATAGTCAATGACAATATCACGAATCCATCCAAAAATTAACCAATTAGTTAATAATTAATAATTAATTAACTGTTTTAATAGAGCAGAAATTTTCAAATAAATGTAAGGTATTAGTTTTTCCCCCTTATGGAAGCTTTGTTTTCTTTTTTTTTTTTCATTATGAGTTGAAATTCATTCTCGGGGCAAATGAACATTCGAAGCATGTCAAACATTTTAGAAAAGCCTTTTACATTTAAGGAAATTGCCATTAAACTATGATTTACTTGTTTACAGACCGTGTATGGGCCACCCCTGTCCATAGTAATCCTTAGTAGCAGTATGGTCCGTGGAGCGTTACTTAAATGGTATGCCACCATTTGATGTAATCAATTATTGTTTTTGAAAAGCTTTCGAAATTTAACATGTAAAAATCTGAAGATGAATAAAAATAAGACGCTTGAAAATCAATGTCACTGAAAGTACACATATTTAAACCCAGTGACTGATTTTTTTTTTTTCTGAAGAAGCAGAATATTTTTATTTCAACAAAACATTTCATTCATCTTGGCCGTGCTAATGGCAGCCTGTGACATTTGACGTCTCGAGAGACGATCTTTTCCCTTTGCAACTTCTTGTGTGACTATGGAGGCCTATCCTTAACGCACAGCTGCGGTAACAGGTTGGGCATCTGTAATCACCAGGCGCCCGTTGCATTTTCACCCTTCTTTTTACTACTGTTGTGCTTGGCATCTGCAGTCTGGGACACTTCCTCTATGCTCGCTTTCCATGTGGAGCTAGCCAGTGCGACTTTTTCCCCAGCTGCTAGTGTCCATTTTGAAGCTTCATGTCGTGTTTGCATAAATCTGCATATCGTAAAAGTGGGCGACCAGCAGCTCTCCTGCCTTCTGTTAGCTCACCATACAGAATGTCTAGTGGCAGTCGACCTTGTGGCATTATATAAACGTGGCCAAGCCAGCCAAGGCGTCTGCTGCTGATAACACGGCAGATGTCCTGGCACCCTGCTACTCGTAGCACTTCCTCATTGGTTATCTTATCGTGTCACCTTATTTGAAAGATCCGCCTTAGGCATCGGAGGTGGAAGCCATTTAGCTTTTTTTTCTTGCCATGAGTATAATAGTAGTACTTGATTGTACAACGGTGCTCAGTCTTATTCCTTCCAACACGTAATAATAATAATAATAATAAATAACAAGTCAAATGTATAGAGCGCTGTTAACAAACAATTTATAACTGACTCATAGGTTTCACACCTTTGGTTATCAATTTTCTGAAATTTTTTACATTTTGCAAATTATTATTTATCGATTTCTCTACACTAGAGTAGGCCATGGCTGATGATTCACATCTCTAGGGGGTTCTATTAAGTTTGTATTAATTGAAATAAAGGGATTTTTTTTTCTTTATATTTAATTTTTCTCCAATTCAATTTTTGGACTAATTACCTGACATTGAGTCAAATTATTCAAAAAGTTGTAAATATATTTTCATGAAACTTGGCACAGATCAAGAACGATATACTTTGGTTTTAATTGAATGAAGGGTTTGAAAGTTATAGCCACTTTGTTATTTTGATGTTTTTGCTTACACCCCCCCCCCCAAATTAAAAAAAAAAATTTCAAAGGGTAATACACTTTAGAAAATGATCATTTTATTAGGGCATGTTGGTAATATATGCATGAACATATCTGCAAAGATAAATCTCAAAATCTTTTATAATTTTTTTTTGAGAAATCTGTTCCCATATGTTTGTTACTATTTATAGTAATACGCAGCCTTGACGTCATACCAAATCTTACAATTGACATTTGACTTTTTTTATTACTCATTTAGTGTGTTGATCAAATTATTTGGAAACTTGCATGGCTGTGATGCTATTCTAAGATTTACTTTGTACTCCCGTGGAGATAACACGTTTGTTAATAGAAAAAGATAGTTATTTAGTTAATTGGAAGGTCTGTCTCTGTATGGTCAGAAGTAATTTGCATAAAAACTATAACTTTTTTTATGAAACAACACCGACAAAAAGAACCACAACTCATTATAAAATCTGTCAGTTTTTTTACTGTATCTGAATTGCCCAATCAACTTTGAGATAGCTTTTAAATGTGCTAAACATATTTCTTCAATTCAAAACAATGTTTATATAAATTTGTGCTAAGTGGGCAGTGGCGTAGCGTAGTGAAAACTTGGTGCGCGACACAGAGCTACATTTGAGGACTCGACTTTTACATGAGCGTGTGTTGTTGTTTTTTTTAAACA